>VZRU01001145.1:642231-711003 GCA_013398155.1 Pedionomus torquatus
AAACAACAAAAAACCCAAACAAAACCAACTTTGATGAGATTAGGGGTAGGGGGGAATAATGTTATTACCATTTTTACTCGTTTATTTCTAATAATCCATAGTAAACCAGGGCTGTGTGTCATAAGGCTGAGGTTTCTTTGTGATTTCCACATCTGGTTCTCCTGCTACAAAACACTGCCAAATCTAATACACTCACAAAAATAAAATATAAAATCCTGATATAGCAACATGGCCGGGTATTACCTGGATTTTATATTCTGTTCCCTTAGCAACAGGTGATTGATACTGAAAAATGAATGTGAGACTACTGTCAATGTTGTCAGGTATTTTTGTCATGTTCTCACTCCAAAAAGCATTAGCCACTGGTTCCAAGCATTGTACAGATATTTTCATTATTATTACTTTAGACTACACAGAATACACTAGATGCCTCACATTATGGCAGAGATCCTAATGGGAAAGTAATAGTGTAGCAAAATGGAATCCCTAAAATTTGTTCCTGGAAAAGTTAATGCTTGGCTAAGTACCAGAACACAGCCTTAGTGTAGTCTTAAGAGCACGGATGAGTGAAGACTGGCTAAAACAGACTAGACAAGGCTAAGGTGATGGAGAAATAGCCACAGGGATGATGGATGCTTCTGATTTCAGACATTTGTCTATTGGCTGATACATAGGTACACTAGATAAAACTGAGGCTGTAAAACCAGCTTATATTAATTGATCAGAATTGCTCTGAATTTGGTGCACAGCTGACAGAATAGGACGTATTCTGTGTAACCAGGAGGCTGACATTCATCTGTGCTGCAAAGACCTGCAGCTGGTCAGGAAAAGAAGGGGTGGTAGACTCTGGCTGGCAGTAAATCCTGCTAGGATCACACACAGCTCTGGGATGAACACTGGGTACCTAGCTGGGTCTGAGGTGAATGCAAAAGGTTACTACACTGACATTTAAAGACATTAAACAAATCTGGGAGATGTCTCAGAAAAAGACTGCTCTCTCTCTAGTTGGCTACCAGGAGAAAATTTCAGCAGAGGCTCCTCAGGGAGCAGTTCCTTGACACCAAGTGTCTTCGCTCCTCTATCTGGGTCCCAGGCAGCACAAATTTGTTCAGCCAGAGAACACAGTGAAGAAGCCACATAAGCTGCAGGAGGTTGTGGTAGAGCAGAATGACTTTGTTTTAAATAAAACTGCTTTGTTTTAAATAGAGTATTTCTTTTGAAGTGGTCGGTGAAATTTGTGCCTTTTATTATACACTACAGGACTAAAAGGTTTATTCATCAGTTATTTACATCTCTGTCATCGTACGATATATTTATTTAAACCAGAAAGCAATCTAAACAAAAGCAAATTCTTTTTAAATTGCTGCTGTTTTTAAAAACAATAGTGCTTTGTTTAATGGAGTTCTGGGATATTTTGTTGCTCATGTGCACCATAAAACGAAACTCTGTTTTGTTTCTTATAGGCACTGTGCCTCTAAGATGATTCTTTAAGAACTCTGAAGAACTCAGCAAGGTAGCAACCTGACCAAAGTTCTTTCATAAGATGTTTGCATACATTCATTCCTTCCATATCTGAGACTCTACTGCAATGAAGGACTGCTCCCATGCTGGCTGTCCTGTGCATAATTCTGAGAGATGCACACACAGATCACTGGATCCTCAGCAGAGGTGAGCTGTTCTTAATGGATAAATATTGATTTACATTCGCTGAGGATCTGCCTGCTGTATTTTCACCTAAGCTACTGTATAATCTGAGATCAAATTTTATTTTCTAAATTGGCAACTGAAAAGTAACTTCCTCCCCTAAATTAAGAGGATGAGGCAATCACATTGTCAGAGACTAAGCAGTCTTACTCCACTCAATAGTTAAGCATGGAAAAATCTCAATGAGACTTCACTGCAAAGGGTTCCCTATAAGTTCCAATGTCTGTCGCCGATCAACTTTAAAAAAAATAACTGTTGGCACCCTATTAACTTCACCTGCTACAAAATTATCATGAAAGTACTAAAAAGAAATTCTACTGCTGATAAGCTGACAGCATTCAGCGTGTACATTATGCTGAAATCTTGTCTCCCAGAAAACCTGCACCTCACCTCACCAAAGACCAAGCATGTAAACTATGAATTATTTTCTTTGTTGCCCAAATATCTTACATTTTTCAAGTGCGTCCATTGCAGCTCCCATTTCCGCTTGCTGAATACTGTGAAAGCCAAACAAAAACCTGTTACATGACATCCAAATTGTACAGAATAAACTAAAGTTTCTGACAAAGTGGAACACTAGCTACTCTTTTGTAATAAAGCTCTTTGGATAACCAGTAGTTAATAATTCCCAGAGTATATGATATATCAGCCTTTCCATAAATAAGTGAGCAACAGCACTACAGCTCCAGTAGAATATTTTTAAACTTAGATCAATAACACTAAAAGAATATTCTAGTCCATTCTTCACCAAAACATTTGCTTTTACTTGAGAGAAAAAAAAAAAGAACAAAATCACAGAGGTGCGATTGCTGGAAAACCAATGATATTTTTAAAATCACGACCAGATTTGGTTGCAGAAAATAAGATGAGGTCTTTAGGTTTCATGGTTGCAATCTTTGCAATTTTAGAAACCATCCCTGAAATGTCTAGAAGTAGTAACATCAGAAAAAAACCCTGAGAGCTTCACACCCTTAACTTGCCATCTTAATTTGGACAGTAATCCAGTAGCAAAGCCAAAGATCCAGACACTGTTTTCTGGAAACTGTTCTGCAGCTTTTAGTCTGGGAGCCATAAACGATCTAGCATTGCTAGCCACCTTGTAGGCAGACTCACCAAAAAAGCTTAAGACCTAAAACTATACAGACACTGAAACCTCCACATACTCCTGAGGCAGAAACTCAGAATAGCTCTACTGAAGGCGGCTTTATAGCTTTCCTTTTCTAAGGCTAACCACGTAATTTGCTATCTCCATGGCTAGTCATTTTGGCCGCTGCCACACTCCAACTTTAACATCATGTGATTAATATTTCACTATACCTTGGGCCTTTACCGCATCCTATTCTTTCCCCTTTGAAGTAAACAGCTACTGTGTATGTCCTGGCATGAGATGGTCCCACTGTCTGCAAAGTCCTGAAATAAGAAAGGTATGATTTACTCAAGCAGGAAGTGTTAAAATCCAGAATCTGTTTGTGGCACAGGTATCATCAAGCTTTCAGTCTGGTCAATGCATAAGAGTGGAATTAGTGCAAAGCATTGGAGCAAGGGCTGAAAGATGCCTGTATAAGTAACACTAACAGAGAGATTACCAGTATGGTGAACAATAAAAAGGAGACATTTACATAAGACATACCTTCTTTATATTGGTTATATTTACTCCAAGTTCATTCAGGAAGACCATATGAAAATTAAAATTTAACCCATAAGCAAAAATGCAAACTGTAACTCTAACTGTTTAAATACTGTGAAACAACTTGTAATAAGGTCATATAGATTGCTCATAGCTGTGCAATTGCAAATAATCACACCAATATGATTATTGTGAGCCCTAAAATTTTAGTCCCAGAGAGCTGTGCAGTTAGCAAGGTTTTAAAAGGACTTTATATTGGATGTGGTAGCTCTTTTCTGTGAATGATCACAGTACAAAGAAATTTCCCATCAGCTTTGAAAAGTTACAGTTTGTTACAAAACCAGCTTTCCATTTTAGCTGAAGTCTAGGACGTGCATCAACAACCATCTAAAGGGGAAAAAAAGATAATTCCCTAGACATGCAAAGAACTGCTTCTTTGGTTCTTTCTTCCTGCTGTCCCAAATCTCTCCCCACTGTCAGCTCTAGTTCTGTCCACTACTTTGTTTCTTTTGGGAAGAAGCACCAATTTCACATCAATTTTTAAAGTATCTAACTATAGTACTCTGTCTCCATGTGCTGTGACAAGAGCAAATAAAACACACCCCAAATTTAAAAGCAATAGTACTTACTGCAGTGAAACAGATAACCCCAAGAAAAGGAATTTAACAAGATAATAGGAAGATAACAGCATATTACTAGCTCTAAGCTATACTATAAAAATCAATTTATCATCACAGCAGAACAAAACAAACATTTGGTACTTGATGCTCAGCGGGTTTTCAAGAATCAGGAATTGTTTCTTTTGTATTCATCTCCCTCACTCGAGACAAAGCTGTGAACCCCCATACAGAGACACTGAGGAGTCACGTTTGCAGAACATCAGTTGCAGCATTAAAGCGATCACATTTCTGAAGTGCACCATTTGTCACTATAACTGACCTGCTACATTTCATTGAAAACTTTACTTCAGTAAATGTGACAAATGCACTTGGACTTCCATTCTTCATACCTTTTCAATATAATAATCCCAACAACACAAGCCTTGAACTTTCATAGCCTTTCTCTCTTCTCTTGGAAGCTAAAATTGCACTCATTCCTAGATTAATTGAATTAGATATGGATGCAATGTACAACCTTATTATTGCCTCTTTGAAGCAGCTAATACACTATTTTACAACTGAAATAGAGAAGGGAGATTCATTCCATTCAGTTTGCAACTGTACAAGGTAAAATGTTTACTAATTCTTTCTTGAAATAGCTTAAAACACCTAAAGCTTGGAAAGCATTGGTTCCACATTGTCCAGCTTCAAACAAAGACAGACTGAAGGACTTGGATAACTACAATAAAATCAAACTGTGGGAAAAACCTAGGGTGACTGATCACATCTTCCTCCATATGCAAGAACTGATAATTAGCCATAAGATGTCAGTGCTTACTTGTAAAGAGGAATGTCTGGCTCTTTTCCTTCTGTCCTGAGAGTCAAGCAGCACTGTTGAAGCTGAGATTTAGGATCATTCCAATCTTGATTTAAAATAAACTCCTGTAAGAGGTTCACAAAGATGCTTTTACAGTTTAGAGAGTGGGCTAAGAGTCTCAAATGCAATAAAGTGTTAAAACATACTGACAGAAAAGAAGGAACCTGACCGATCTTACCTTTAGCCGTGGAAAGAAGCATACATTCATGAAAGTGTGAACATATTCCAAATCTTTATCAATGTACAGGGCAGCAATAAAAGCTGAAGAAAAAAAAAAAGAAAAAAGGCAGTTACTCATGCAAGAAAGAAGTTAATGGATTGCACCTTTAGAAACAAGTATCTCTGAGTACTCTAAAGCCATATTCGATTACATTTCACAGTAGTGGTATGATGAGGGTGTTATTATCCTGCATACACAGGACAAAAATAAAGTTGACCAAGAGATTAAGTGATTTACCCAAATCCACACAGTCATTTAAAGAGCTAGAAAAAACACTCGGCTCCTAAGCTCACATTTTAACCAGGAGACCATGGATACGTACAAATAAATCACTACTGGGTACTATAAAAAAGTTTTAGATATAAATCACTCTTGTCTGTGTGCTATTTCCATTTGCTTAGAGGATCTGCCAAAAGCCAAGGTGTCTGAATGACTCACAGAATATATCAAAATACACAAGGTATGGATTAACTTTCTTTGCAGATTATTTATCACTGCTCCCACTTTCTTTGGAAAGAAGGTAGCACAAACTTCCATAAATGGACTAAAGATAATTTCCATGTAGTCTTCCCTCTTGTGGAGTGACCATTTTGAAACCTAAAATGCAGTGAAATGACCCACAGAAATATTCATCTGCTGAAGGGACAACTCTTGTCGTCCAACAATGACAAGAACATATTAATGAAACACTGAAACTGCTGTTAAATAGCTCAGCTCAGATTGCAAGCTTTGACTTCTAGACATGCTTTTGACCTAGTCATCATAACCCTTCGATTTCTAAGCCTACAGCTCTAAGGCATCTGCAATTACACTTCCTTCATGTTTTCATACAGACTTAAAAAATCTAGGCTAGTGTTCAAAAATCTGACTTTCAGAGGCATAGGCATAATTCATTTGAAAACCTGAAGATACATTTTTAATAGCGAATTGGGGGATTTCTAATGGCTTTTTTAAACAAGCCCTGAGGAAAAAAGAAGCTGCATAAGTACTAAACTGTTATTACCAAATTAACTCACATTCCAAGAGATCAGCCAAAGTCTTTGTTCGAAGAGCTACAGGTCTTTTTGTCTTGTCATTAGTGATGGCAAATTCTTGCATACCCAGCTCTTCTGCCACTTTGGCCTGTGTCCTGTTGTTCACCAAAGAACTTCTCAACAGCTGAAATGGAAAGAAGTTCCACTCAATGGTAACCATTAGCAATGTGAAACTATAGGAGGCATGGAGAGCTGGGAAAAAAAAGTTACTTTTATCCTTTTAGCCTCTCACTTCTCTCAGTTTACCGATGTTTTGTTTCAGCACAACTGAAATGATTTACATAAACACAAACACTCATTGTTTCTACTGATGATTTTTCCTTCTGTTTCAGTTCTTCTCACCAAATTTTATTTATTCTGTGGACACATTGCTTCTGTAGATGTCTTGCATTTAAATGCTTGTGAGCTTATTTGCAATCACGTACCATCTGTTCATCAGTCCTGTACTTTTTCAGCTAATCTGCATTTTTCTGGTTTAAGTAACACATAGTTATATACACTTTTCCATATAAACTATAAACATATAATATTCCAGAGGCTATAGAGCAGTCCCTAGTGTTCACTAAATAAGAAATGGATCAGCAGTAATTAAAACAAATCCACATTAAAGCAAGACAGTCTTATGTTTCAGAACAAGCAGATGAGAAAGCTGCTCCATTCATATGGCCAGAGAAGAAGATGCATAGCTGGATAGCCTGTATGTACTGTTTGCTCTGCTGAAGGCTGTATAGCTGCCCTGATGCATCCCTGAAAAGATCTGGGTCTAACATTTTCAGTGTATGACAATGTCCAGGACACTTGGTTCTCCAGCAGAGTTCCTGAAGCACATAACCCTGGCTCCAGGGTGATTGCTTAAATAAGCATACAGCTCTGCCAAAGATACAGTCCCATACAGCTTAAAGAAGTATTTTTGATTTTTTAGGGTTTCATACAATTTTCTGAACCCCTGATCAAGGTGAACTGTATTTTCTGTTTGTTTGCTTTTTTTTGCTTTAAATGAAACAGCATTAGTTTAAGAAGTTCAGGGTATTATGGGCAAAGGGGATGAGAGAAAAAGAATGTCTCTCTCTTACACTGTTTATATATAATCTAGAGTTGAGAAACTGCATGCACATTTTTTCTCTTTTTGTCTTCATGTCACATTTCCTCAGCTTATTAGATCCAAGTTATACGCTACCTGGCTCCAGCATGTCAACTGAGCTTATGAAAATCAAGATTTATTTGCTGCACTTGATATTTCATCTCTGACAACAGATAAATAAAGAACAGTATGTTTATAATTTGTTTGGCAATGATGTATGAAGCAGGCACTCACAACTCGATCTTCACAAACTAGGCAGGCTGCAGATAGGACTATTACTTGCCTCCCTAACCTCTGCTTAAACTCATCTTCTACCAGTTCCTTTCAAAACTTCATCGCTTTTATGTCCTTAATATAAATAAACAAATACTTTCCTCAACAAAATCCTAAGTACGATATGCAACCTACATGACAGAAGTGCAGTATCATGTGATAAAAATCTGTTTCTTGCAATGGGAGAAGGATCTCTTTTGCTGTGTTTGTTGAGTATTTCTTTTGAAGGCACCTGTAGTCATGTGTAGCAGTATCATAAAACAAAGAGAAGCATACACACTACACAGTGAATTAGAGATTCAAAAAAAACCCCACCCAATTATCCTTCTAGCACTATGGTTATCAGCTTGCTTTGTATTACAATTTGCCTCTTCTAGAAGTGTGATCTAACAAAAGACTCAATTCCCCTTAATGATATGGGGAAGATGCAGTACTTACGCCTTCCCAGCAACCTTTCAAGAGCTAGTGTCCACTCTGGCAACACACAGCCTGCGGCATTGCAGACGCTGTAAGATGTAACGGATGCTCAACTGGAGCTTACCTCTAATTATAAAGCAATATTTTTTTTTTTATTCTTCCATCTTCACACAGCATACTACTACCCATGAGTGTACCACAAGCTGTATCTTCCAACAGCCAACAAAATTTCATGCTTTTTTTTGACTGAACACTTGGCTGTCTCAAGATACATAGACAAGACTATGTTTTCCTTTCTTTTTCTTAAATATAGTTAATTTGTAGACATGTCTCCACGAGTAATCACTACACACTGGGAAGCCACTGCAATGCCAGTTAAAAAGAATCTTCCCATCGGCTGATGTTCCATTGTTACTTCAAATGTAAGTTCCCAGATAACAGGAGACAGAGCTCAGTGTTTGCTGTTTCCCTTTAAATCCTACATCAGCAGTTTTCTTTCTTGCACATCTTCTTTCATTTGTCCTCAGATTTAAAAACATTGTAAGACAATTTTCTTTTTCACTGCATGCTCATCCCTAGCATTGAAATTTTACTCTAGGCATTGCCTAGTTCTCCATCTTAATGCATTTTCAGCATCCATTCTATTCTAACTTTGTACTTGCCCTTACAAACTTGGACTGTGCAGCTTGTTCTACTTGCCAATTCACTATGATCATTAAATTAAGCAACACAGAGACACTCTTGATCATTGTTCTGAGTATTTACATCCATTACTAGCAACACTTCTTATTCTTCCTGCCAAACAGTTCTTGAAAGATTTATCTTACTATAACAACACTGATGAGTATATTCTGAAAAGTCACCTACAAAGCAAAAAAACCCAACAACCCACTAGTCTTGGATTTCTGCCTTATGTTTTGTTTCTCTGAAGAATTAATATGACAAGACTCTTCCCCTTTTGACTGTTACTTCAAAAGTTCAGGCTTTATGTACTCTGCCTCCTGAATGGTGCAGAAGAATCCAGATGAATGTAAACGAAACTTAAACGTTGAAGAAAATTTAAACTACTTTTAGTCTGAGCACGTGCTTTTTTTCTTCTAAAAAGCTTTAGCCTCAAAGACCCAAGAAGAATATTCTTGAAAACACATTGCCTGCTAGAGACACAGCACTGCATCCCTTTATTGATTTGAGAAAACCACTCCGAGTAGCTAAGAAACCTACTACTTCCTAGTTTTAACTAGAAGACTCGACTCGTGTTCCTGATATATGTATCGCTTTTGTATTCTAGTCAAGACTTGAAAATTAAGAAAAATTTAGAAAGCCTAAGAACATTTCTTCCTCACAAATAAAGCCACAGCTGTCTAGCCAAAGGACTAAATGAATCAATCAGGGAAAAAACCACACGTACTACCAACCTAGGTTTAAAGTACTGTAAATTGCCGAAAGATCCCCAGACTGGGTTGTTCACAGTCCACACAAGAGAGGCTGAAAGGCTACAGTAATCAACAACAAATGACTATAACAATAGTAAAATTAAATTCATAAGCTACCACAGGAGCTCCTGATGGAAGACAACAGGAAAAACAAGGCTAAAATAGATCATAAAACTTTCTTATTGGGAAACAAAACCCTGCCTAGGTTCGAGAGGTTCGAGACTAAAAGTCATAAATAAAAAAAAAGTTATGCAATGTGCCTATTTAAATAAGACAAGAACTAGTCTTATGTCCGAATTTCATCACTGACATCCTTAAAATTATTGATCCATTTCACAAACAGAACAAAAATTATCGCACTGGGCTCATAAATCATTATTTCCTATTAATCGCAGTGCTCATGACTTAAAATTAACAAAGCCTTATTAAGAGCAGTGGTTGCTGAGGCTTCTTTTATTAATCAAATCCAGAATAATTCACTAGCTGCTCCCATAATTTCAGTCTCCATCCCTCTCTCGCTCTCCCAGACAGCATGACTGATGGCAGTCTCACCGTTAAGTGCCCTTCATGATGATCGGGGAAATGTATGAATAAATACTCTGTGGCTACCAACTGCATTATGGAGTCACCCAGGAATTCCATCCTCTGGTTGTGGCCTCTGAAAAATGAGACATCAATGCAGCAAAATCAATAAGCACTCAGGGAGGAAAAAACAAAACCAGCATGCACACACAAATTAAAATAAGGAGCGATCTGAAAGCGAGCCCTGCTCATTTCCAAATGCATTTAAGACAATTTTCCAGTATTAACCAGGTGAGAAGAAAACACAGTTCATTACTGTTGTAACACCAACTTTTAGGAAGAAAGCAAATCAGAGCAGTTACATGCAAACACAATTATTAGATCACAGTCTGGGTCTAATTGAAGAAGAGGAGTTGACATCAAGTTTGTAATGGGATAAGGCCTTTCTCTGCAGCCTCTTTTAAGAAAGTGAACTAATTAATACAATGACTTCAACAGAGAAAAAGGTCTGTCCATTCACAAGAAATAAAAGGATCAGGGTTTAAAAGGATCAGATCTCATCATGCGAGATCCTGGACTGGGTAACCACTGGTATGGCTCCAGTATTTGCCATAAATGGGGCCTGGCAGCTCTACACCCCACTGAGCACAAGGGCTGCACTTGGACCAAAGTACACGATTTTACATCTTTCCTCTGTCCATATGTACCTCCAAGTGTGCTTTGCTACTGTCTTAGGAGTCATATGCAAACACCAGTGATGCAGAAAGCTCAGAGTAAACACCAGGATGGCTCTGTAACACTTTCTGTAGTCTTTTCCCAAGGTCTCCACTACTGACGCCTGTCAGAGACAGGATATACTGAGCGAGCTAGGCTTGTAAATGTAACTGCTCTATTCACTTCTGGAGAACAGATATAACATCTAGAGCTTGTTTACAAACAAAGTGATCTGGGACACTAAAAGGGACCAACAGAGCTACACAGCTCTTGTTGTGTACTCACAGAGTCAGATGGTTAAAGCCTACTGTCCTCAGAGTGAACGCACGTGCTAGAAGCCGAACGTGAGTAAAGATGACTCCAATTGCGTCCTCAAACTCTGTAAGCTTTTGAAGAACTGGAGAGGTTTCAATGAGTTGCCTGTCAGTATTGGACTCCTGCAGCTGTAAATAAAATGAAGTTTAAATAATGACAAACTGACAGAGAAAAGCAAGCCTTCTGTAAAGCAAGGGCGAAGAATACAGTGAACAAGTCATTCTGTAGACAACTGAATTGAGAAAATCCAGTTTCCTCTGGCTTTTTTCCTTGGATAATTACCACTCAAAGAAGATGTGAGCGCTGATGTACGCACGCTTTTTTAACAGCTGAGGTATTTATAATACATTGTGTATATGGTCTTATCTCTACACGTGGATAGCATGGGCTACTTATTTTCACAAAACATGTACAATTGTACGTGTCTGAGTTTTCTAGTATTATCACATTCTTTGCAACTGAGCAGCAAATCAAAAAATTATTAGAAAAAGGCTGGCAGACTGACAGCATGTCAAGATGAGACAAAATCCAAATCTATTTCTCCCACTCTCCTTCAGTATCAAAAATCAAGAATAAATACCTAGTATATGAAATTCAAAAGGGCATAATAACACAAGAAAATTTAAATTATCACTTTGGGTCAGTATCTTTTCTTATCAGTTTCTTGTCTGACGTCCTTTATGTGGTGACACTGTTAAACGGCTTTCTCAAGCAGGGAAACGGCTTAAGCATTTCCGCCAGCCACCTTGGCAAATCTTTTGTATAGCAATGCCTTAGGACGCCTAAAGGAAAAGCTAAGAACAGCCACAGTTTTTTCAAGTGGTATTGAGATCTTTTCTGGTTTGTTGCCTGCCCCTTTTCTATTAATTGATTACATTCAACTTGCCTTTTTTCTTAACCACTACTGAGCTTTCAGCTGACATTTTCATGAAATTACATATCCTGGCCCCAAAATGCCATAGTTGGGTGATAATGGTCAGCTTGCAGTCCAGTTGTATGTAGAGGTGAGATTATTTTTTGCTTCCTCACACACAGTCCTTTATATTTACCTACAAAGAACTGAATATGCTTTTTTACTCCATAGTTAGTCACTCCTGCATTCTTGCAACCAGAGAGCAATTCTTCAGCCTTCTGTTGCTGCTGCTACCCTGAATTACTTGGTATTGTCAGCAAACTGCCACCTCACTGCTCATCCCCTTCCGTACACTGTCGATGCAAACAGCCTGTACTTCAGCAAAGATCCCCAGGGAAACCTGCCAGTGATCTCCATCCCTTGTAAGATGTGGTCATTTCACTCCTGTTTTCCGATTCCTATATTTCAGCCATTCCTTTAAACCCTGTACAGACTGACCATATTCACTGGTTCACGGGGGTTGCTTTTTTTTTTTAACTTCCTTTTTTTAAATTTTTTTTTTAAAAAGAACCATGATCTCATAACTGCCTTTCCAGCAGCCTGTTAGGAAACCTGTTTAACATTATCGTCTGCATAAACACATGCTTTTTTGTCTCCTCTAAAATCTCCTATTTGTTTATGAGGATACACTGATCTTTATATGTTGATTCTTCCTAAAAAGACCCCACTTACCAAGGTGGCCACTAATTAAGTGTTTCATCGCTATTTCTACTGACATGACTACTGCCAAACAACAGGGTTATAGGCCCTCAGCTCTGTATAGCTTACCCAGAGCTTTTGGGGTTTTTTTTGGTGTTTTTTTTTTTTGTTTGTTTGTTTGTTTGTTTTTTTAATTGGCATTTTTTTTAATGGCAAAATGCCATTTTTCAGCCTACCTGTGCCCAAAAGTTAACCTGAGCAGCCAGTATTTATCTTACTAGCAAGAATAGAGCTAGGTTGGCTTCTGTGACATGAAAGAGAATACAGTTTCATCACAGAAATTAGGGTAGTAGTAAGAAATTATATGCTCATACAGACGGTCTCCAATCTCTAAGCAGAGTCCCGAGTCTCCTTTATGAAAGCAAAGATTAGAAGTTTAAAACAAAATAAAGTGAGAGAAAAGAAAGAAATCCAGACTAAGAAGAATTTTCTTGGGAGCTCGTACCACCATTCAGGATATCTGGTGCTAAATCTCCACAGTTTATCTTCCCATTAAGACTCTTACCTGTTTACACTCACAGGGAGTCTATGCACCCATTGCAAAATCCATACAAATACATGAGGTATTTCAGATGGAGGCCTCAAAGTGACCTTCTGCTGGAAAGGCGTGCTCATATAGAGTTTCAAAGGAATCAAACTGAATGCACAAAACATCAGATATTTGGTTGGACAAAAGAAACCTCCCAGATGTTCATATGACCCTGAAAACCTTACTGACTTTGTGACAGTCTGTATGCAGCTATTCTTGCAGCACCCCTGCACACTTGGAAAATGCTACCATGTTTGCTGTGAAGACAAGGAGTTACAGTGCAGAGAGGATCTGTGAGTTGTTCTAGGTTTCTCCCAAAATGCCTTTATTAGAGTCTGAATGCCTTCAGACTAATTTTAGACTTAATAGAGGTTAAATTAGCTTTCAGACTAACTTTAATTGACTGAAGCCTCCCTACTATTAAGGTTTCAGTCAATTTCAGGTTAACAAAATATGTACATAGATTGGTTTTGTATCCTTTTTCCCCCCAAGTTTGAGAATATGAACAAGAAGCTGCCAAAATGTTATCTCTCACTAGATCTATTTGAATAGCAGTTATATATCAAACAGGAGGCAAGGAAAGGTGAATGAGTAATCCTAAGAGGCAAACACTCATTACTTAAACCACCCCAAACCCAAAATCAAACACAAAGGCAAATATATATTCTCCTTTGACTACTTTTTAGCACAATTTCCGAGATGTCACTACAGTGGAAACCTATGGAAAAGCATCCCTGAAAATAAAACAGAGCTATGAAATTTATTACAGAAAGGGATACACTTACTTGGAGTGGGTGTAGTGGATAATTAAGCCATACATCCCGCAGGTCCTGCAAACATTGAGAGATGCCTTTAATGCTCAAGGGAGCCATTTAACAAATTCCACAGTACTAAATAAAATGTCATTACTTGAAATACTGAACTATTTCAGATGCTGACTCTGCTTATTGCAAATTCAATAGTGCTAGCAAACTAATTTTCAAAATCATGTATTTGCTGTTCAAACTGCCTGTAGTTCTCCCAATTAGCTTGTGTCAAAGAGGTGGAAAAATCCTTGAACCAAATAAAAACTGGTTAAAGGAAGAAAAAGATTTGTTTAAGCCTCAGGACTAACTTTATTTGCAAGTACTCCTCAGTAGGAAGTTTGACTTCACCAAAGGCAAGAACTAAATAAGAAAAGAAACCAAACCACTTATTTTCTTCTATTTCATACAGGCTTCCCTCACTATAGCCACTGAGCAGCAAATATACACTGTGTTACAATAGGTTCAAAATACTTCTATTTTTAATAAGCTTTGTCATTTCACAGACTCAGAGACTTTCAGGAAGGAAAATAATGTATAATTCATCCCCTCACCACTGCCACGTGTATTGTCCTGGCAGTATGTACTGGTTACTTTCCTTAGCCATTATATGGGATAAATTACAACTAATAACGATCTAAGATATAGTAAGCAAAAATAGACCAGACTTTAATTATGCACTTGGGTAAATGTTAGGATGAAACGTTGGATTTTTTTTCAAAGATACATTTAAAAATTTTAGGAGTGGGAGGATTTAACTGACAAAACAGAAACAGTTGCTCTACATGTGCATCACTTCCCCAAATCATGCTGCCTGGATCCACAGCACCCATTAGAGCAGCACTATGCATGGAAGTCTGCAGGTTTCCCATGCCACCCACCCTCCCCTACCTAAGCCGAGCCACAAACAGCACACTGAAAGAACCACAATAGGTTTTTTGGCTGACCCAGTGCAGCCTGTTGTCCTGAACACGCTATGCTACATTCAGTTTCCAGGAACTAAGCACAACACGTATTCCCATTCATTTGTGATTCTCAGGTTAAACAATGGACAAGAAAGAATATCTTCAGTTATTTTCAAATCATATAAATTCATAAATACCTTGTCATTGAAGAGTAAACGTCCAAATAATTGTTTTGCTTCCTCTAGGCTCCCCTCTAGATAAACGGCTCCTGCATGAGGGGACCAAATAGTCAAAGGTCAATAATGCATTAGTATGTACAAAATTACTAAGCACAGGGAAGTAAAAGATCTCTGCCTTTTTCACCTCCAATACATTTGTTTTTTAAAAGTGTGCTTTCTGTAGTAATATCTATTTTTTTGGAGAAAATTAAAGCATGTTAAGCAGCAATATAAATCATCGGTCATAAAATGCACATAAAAATCCAAAACAGCTAAATCAGTGATAGGAAATGATACATCCAAAGAGCAAAGTTTAAACAAATTAGGTCAGAAGCAATCTATTTCTACAAGTAATTTCCTGTAATCACCCAACTATACCATATACCTAGGATAGTGAAAGGCATGAAATAAATTTCAATAGCTAGCAAATAATTTTCAGTTACCCCGTATTTTCAACAGCATCACATTCTGCATAAAAATGATGTATTTGGACTATCCCCAACCTCAACATCTCCACAGTATCACAATAATATATTGTTGGAACTGGAAACTGCACCTCTGCATCTCCATCTGGAGGTGGTGGTACTTCTTTTAACTGCATATACAGCCTTCACTAGCTCTCCACGTGTCCCTTAGTAATAAGCTCTGCAAAACTTGTGCTAGCACAGTATATATTTTGTGTGTCACACATACACCCTGTATCCACACAGGCACTTCATAAATTCAGTACCAACATTTTGTCTTTTGATACTCTTTACAGGAGGGCTTCTGAAAACCTCAAACTAGTTCTTGTAAGCACATCTGTATAAAAGCAAAGGGAATACACAGCTACATGAAGAACACAGAAAGAGAGTTGATGTTCCCCCATACAGGGAGAACATAGTTTGCCTTGCTGTTTCTTTCGCCTTCTCTTTCCTTTTAATTCCCCACCAGGTCAACTCCTTTCTTTTGACTCTTTGGAGAACAGTTTGAGGGTTTACAAGACTATCTTGCCAGAGGCATATTATGAGAGCACAGAATTTCAAACAGGTCCCAGGCAGCCTGCTTATACTTTTGGTTATTATTTCCATCGCAGGGCAGAAGCATCAGACTTTTACAAAGGTTCTCAAGTAAGAGCTCCAGACCCCACATATACTTTTACAGTCCCTTAACAAGCTCCCACATTTCAGCTGTGGCCCTAACAAATCCTTATTACTCAATTAACTGTGTGAACAACTTTGTATTGGAGGTTAAACAGCAAGCCTGCTCTCTTAGAAAATATCAGCACTTGTTGAATAGTTATCACTACATCCTAGACAAGCTGAAGTATATGAACAATATATACATACATATCTAGTGTTCCTCTTCTGTTTGTTTTTTATCTTTAAATTAAAGATCAAAGCACTCACGGAAAGCAAAATAGAGTTAAAGACAAATCTTATTTCTTGATAAGATGAAATGCAATTTGGCCCAAGGCAGAACACAGAGAACTGCTGACATCTAAGCCAGCTATGATCTATTTTTCAAAGCAGGACAAAACGCTTTAGGAGCTTATATAGTATGTGAAGATCTGGATCAGGGCTAAACCATTCCCATAGCTACTATAATGTACAATATACTTGGAGGAATATGAAGCCAAATCAGTGAGACTTAGCTTGCTTTGTGTATTCAAACAAGTAATGTTTTATAAAAATATGCTATTTAAAACATGGCTTGTATGAATATAACAAACCAGATTTCCACCCTACGGTTTGATATTTGGTAACTGTGATCAGGCAGTCCTGATTTCTTCTCCAATGTAAATTTATTAGCTCTCACAGCCAGTCATCAACCAGCATCTTAGTGCCCAACAGTAAATCTGATACATCTCCCCTTCATCCTCAGTTAGAGGGTTTTGGGCACTTTCTTACACCAGCCAGAGCATATGGCCATGCTTTCTATTTGCCAGGAAAATGCAAAGACCAAAAAACATTTACTCGGCAAATGTCATGCATTTGGAGAAGGTTAGCAGGGCACAGAGGAAGCAGGCTGATGACTTGTTTGGGAGTGGCTGGTGCATTCAGAAAGCAAGCTGAAGAGTTTAAAATTCAGGGCTGAAGTGGGACTCCACATTTTTCCAGTCTGTGCAAGTACTACTGATAAGGAGTGAGCCTGCACTTTTCCTGCTAGGCCACGGTGATGGAACTGCAGCCCACAGCGGACTGCTGGTGGGAGGCCATGGTGGTGCACAGGAGGTGGAGTTCCACAGTGACAGACAGAAGAGCTGTGCCACAAATGGGATGAAATGGGTGCATCTTCAGTATGTGTGAGGCAGGATACAGAAGATGAGATTTTCATTGGAATATGGCACACTCATCATGTTAAACATGCAGCACACGTGCAGGAGATGGGAAGAAATGAAGAAGATTTAAGAAGCTTTACACATCACCTACCCTTACTAACACTGTTTAACACAGACCCACAACTCCTCCATCACAGTCATCATGGCATGTAGACATACCGAAGCAAAACTGTTTGCACACACAAATACACATGCTTTACCTATTAGAGCTTCAAAGCAGTTGGCCATGGCATGGCGGAGATCTGACTCCCTGCAAAGGTCTGGACCATGAGCATAAAGCATAAATCGGTCTAGTTCGAGCTTCTGCAGAATAAGTGGAAAGAGTTAAAAGCATAGCTTTAGAAGTATCAGAGTACCAGTTCTAGTCACTAGAATTCAATTACACTATTACTATGCAGCAATGTGGTTTGAGGGAACTTTAAAGCTTTTTTCCACAGTTTCAGTTCATACATAGACTAAAATTAGAAGACTTCAGATTTGTTTAGCAGAGGCAAGCAACTAGTGTGATAGTGTGGGAAAACTAGAAGTTATCACATCAAATTGTCAAGGAAAGCCAGATGAAAACACGTTCCTAGTGAGATTTAGGAATGAGTTCAAGAGGAGGGCTGAGGGTGTGACAGAAAAATAGCTTGATTCCAGCTGGATGGTGCCATGTGCTGTTTCTTGCTGATAGTTTGCCCTCGTGTGACATGCCTTCAGAAATTCCAAAGGGGCATTTGGGAGTTAACGGGAGAGGAGTTAACACTAAAGAAAAAGATTTTGCCTAGGAGAAGAAGATAAAGTAGAACAGTAAGGAACAGGAACTCTGTTAGACAGAATCCAGAGGCTTTTTCCTTTAAGAGTGTCAACAGGTGGCAGTAACAAAAGCCTCTGGGCACTGCAAGCAGAAGACCGATATTTTAATCTGCAGTGCCACCTAGCTTTCTTTTTCCTTTCAAATGCACATCATGAATATTCATCTGTTGCCTGAATCATGGTTCTGCTTGCCAGTCAGAACCTCACATAGTGAGTCAGATATCCTATATAATATATGATAATTCTGCTATAGAAATGCTGGCAAGAGCTACTGGGCTGTCTTTACATATCTTTTTGACACAAAACCATTTTTGAGAGTTTTAAAGAAGAGATTTGTGCATCTTGCAAAGTTTGTGTGAGTTCTTCCCAACCGGTTATAAGTTTCTACTGACTAATTTCTCACTAACTTTCAACTTTATCCTCCTGGATTATATTTATGAGGTAAAAGCGGAGACTAAATTGTTAGAGCTACATGGTTTAGACATGTTTTAATTGCCAAAAAGGAGTCTTCTATTTTCAATGAATGGGAGCCTATTCACTGCTCCGGAAGACAGGGAATTACTGCTTATGATGTTCCACCGCACTTTATATGGGGAGTGTTCATTATAGTCAACATAAAAGTAGAACATTAATTATTTTATATAGAATTTACACTTCTTACAGATTTATTGTCATTTATTCATGACTACAGGTATTGCATGGGTCTCAGTGTGTCTCCCCAACCTCCAAAGGCTTATCTCCATTTTTGAGCTTTTTTTGCACGTGTTTTGCTTCTCATTTTTTGATCACAACACGTTTCAGATTAGTTTTAAAACTTATGCTATAACGTCGCTTAGAAACTATGGAAATTTACCAGTTGCTTCTCAATTAAAACATGCACAAGAGAAGCTGAGGAGCTGAGAATTCTATTAAGTAAACTGAAGGCAGCATGACACTGCAGGGGATAATTAGAGGGGATGAAACCAGGAGCATTGTATAAGGTATATGAGAGAAAGAAAGGATCATTTCAGAAATCAGTGATGTATAGATATCTAATATTTACATTATTTCCGATATAAATACACTTTACAAAATGGTGCAATAAAAATTTTCAAAAATTGTTATATATAAAGGTAAAGGCTTGAACAGAGCTTTAAGAATACATGAGCTCTCTTGATTCAGGTTTTACAATAGTAACCTGAATTCAAATGTCAGGCAGCTCAATAGCATATTTGTAAACAAAACCCTGATTTGAAACATTTCAATCAATTCACGCTTATCTAAATCACTAAAGAAAGCTTTGAAAGAAAATGATTGTGTTCACTCCCTACCCTGTGCCTCTCCAGAGAACTGAGCAAAAAGAAGACATGTTAGAAATCATGCAGTTTTTGTCAAAATCTCAAGATTGGATATGCTTGTTTAAATTACTGTGTGAATATGAACAGAGAAGATTAAAAGAGCACTTGAAAAGTATCAGCAGCACACAGCAGATGGACGTGTGTGTGTGCATGCATGCACGCACAGCTTAATACATTACATCAGACTGTTTTTTAAAAAACAGGCCAACAAAATCAAGTACAAATAAGGGAACATCAAGTTATCGATGAAGAGCGACTTAATCAACTTTTTGTATCATATTCCTGCCCACCAGTATCATGTAGAAACATAAAAAGCTCTGTCATTCACAGAATTAAATGAAATAAAATTCAGAGGCACCTCAGTATTTCCCATGAGACAATACAGCTTTTCACCAGAAGCCTTTCTAACATATTTCTCCTTCACAGAGAATCTGAAAAGGACTGCACAGGTTAGGGTGCAAAAAAAATTATTTCTTTTCCCCTACTTTCTCTACCACCTGCTATCATGTTCTCTCTACCATCATATAATCATAGAATGGTTAGAGTTGGAAGGGACCTTCGAGTTCCAACCCCCCTGCCATAGGCAGGGACACCTCCCACTAGAGCAGGTTGCTCAAAGCCCCATCCAGCCTGGCCTTGAACACTTCCAGGGATGGGGCATCCACAACTTCCCTGGGAAACCTGTTCCAGTGTCTCACCACCTTCACAGGAAAGAATTTTTTCCTAATATCCAATCTAAATCTCCCCTNGGTGGGGTCTCACGAGCGCAGAGTAGAGGGGCAGAATCACCTCCCATGACCTGCTGGTCACGTTTCTTTTGAAGCAACCCAGGACATGGTTGGCTTTCTGGGCTGTCAGCGCACACTGCCGGCTCATGTTGAACTTCTCATCCATGAGCACTCCCAAGTCCTTCTCCTCAGGGCAAACCCTTTATAAGCAACCAGTTTGTTTGGGGTTTTTTCTCGCCCACTAAATTTCTACTAAGAGCTTCATTACCCGTTTAAGGTAAACAAAGACACACTTGCAACATAGGCATCCTAAAATCTTACCTTTCTGCCTGCAAAAATTACTCTACCTGAAAGCAGGCTTTGGAGAAAACACTAGGTCCTACTTTATCTCTAAAATCTGTTTGCAAACAGTTCCTGTATCCTATATCCTGTACACAAAACACGGCAAAGATACCGATGTTCAAAGCAGGCAGATCCCTCAAGAAGCATTCTAAGTACGAATCGTATCCTACCTATGGGTGTCAAATGCAGAGAAATATAAAACTGTACCTTAGCCAACATGGCCAGGTGTTGGTTCTGTACGATGGCAGTGCGGTACGTAGCTAATCCTCCTTCCTCCAGAGTGGGAAACAGGTAGTACAAGTGGACACTGGCAAAACAAAAGTCAAATCAGATGCTGTCAGCATTTGCTTAAAGATGAACCCCGTGTGCCTTTTCCTTGGATCCTAGCTGGTAAGATCCCTGCTTGGATCCTGCTTGGATCCCTGCCCAAGGCGGCAACTTGTCTTGAAGTAAAGAAACAAACATTAAAACAATGCTCAATAATATTTGAGTGGCTAGAATTGGAAGCAGGGGAGGAAGACTGCTGTTTCTGTACTGGGCAGCACTTAACTTCTAAATCCCTCAATGACAGGCATTTCCCTCGTGAAGGTTTCTATCTATTGGGTGCAGTGGGTTCAGCAAGGTTGACACCTAGAGGGTGCTGAGGAACAAAGCACAAGGGAACTGCCAGCATTAAGAAAAGCTGTGCCACTGGTACACAGTGCTTTACTGCTGATTCAGGCAGGACCAGCACTTGGCATATTTGTTTTACAAGTTCCTTACAGTACTGTAACAGCTGCTAATGGAGCCAAAGAACAGAGCTCAACAGTCTGTATTTATCAAATGTGCAAAGTCATTAACAGCACATCAAAAAAAAAAGAGTAAAAATCAGAGGCTTTCAACTGCCTTCAATGATATTTGTCGTCAAGCAAATGAGACAGTTCAGAAAACAGAAATAAAATTAGAAAAAGTAATTCAGTGATCCAACCAAGATCTGAATAAAGGATAAAAGATTCTGAGTGTCTTCATATATGACTATCTAACCCATGTCGGAAAGAAGTCAATGCAGACAAGATTTTCAACATCCCACAAATAAAGCTGTGGATAGCACTAATTATTAAAATATTTTACTAACCCAGTACATGGGGAGAAAAGTGCAGATGGATGCAACACTACTTAAAGGCAAAAACTGCTATATAACTTAGAGGCAATCTAATCAAGCATCATAATTCACCAGAGACCTGAATTCAAGAGTCGGAAAAAAATTTCAGACTTAAATAGGTGCTTACATGCTCTATTGAACAGAAATGTAGCTCAGTTTTCTTCTGAATTGAGACAAAATTTAGCTCAGAAAGTCAGCTGATGGTTGATGAGCAATGACAATGAAAAATACAAGACATTTTAATCAGCAAGTCTTCCATCTTATCAGCCTGTACTGCTGTATGAGAGAAAAGGCCATGGGTTTTAAGGGCAGCGGAGACCTTTCTAGACTAACAGCGCTGAATACTGAGTAGCTACTGGCTAGTAGAGGTTGAAGATACAGGGACAGTGTTGATACCCACCTAACAAACTTGTTTAGAGAGAAGCTTTACAGTAAACAAGACTACTCCCATACTAAAAACAGTAGAACATAGCAGCAGAAATCCAGAAAATGGATTATAATCTTTACTTTGTGCAAACTGCTTGACTCTGGTACTCAGGTAAGAAAGTCCAGTGGAGATAATATGCCTGTATTGTTCACTGATTTCAGAATACGCAAACCAGATCAAACTACGTTGATTTTTGATGAACTGTGTTTTTTTGTTATTAGTTCTAAATTAATTACGTTTGCGCTATACTATTTTCTTTACATACAACCATTATGGAAACTGGAAATATTAAGAACTGCAACACATTCAGTATTACCAATAAATGCTTTTCACTTGTACCTAGAGAAAAGAAACACATGGAAACAAAATGGCATGCTAAGAAAAATCCTTTAAAAAAAGGTACAAAGTTCAACTTGTCTGTAGCTGAATAATCTCTAACCCCAATCTAGTTGAAATTGCACTCCATGGAACAGAGAATCTAGCTTTTCATTTTGTAGTCCTCTTCATTGTATCACTGGCACTGTAGGAATTTTCAAGAGAGCTGTGTGCAGATGTGCAGCTCTAAATATCAAGCAGGATTCCAAACATACACAGTCATAAAGTAGATACTGCAAAGCTTAATAAAAACCGAACGGTACAACAATACCATACAAAGGTGAGAACTGTTGAAGAATTCCCTATTTACCTTGTTAAGAACTCCACCACTGCATCTCCCAGAAACTCTAAACGTTCGTTGTGGTTAATCCTGGAAAAGGCATTTTAAGGTTTATTATCAGCTAAGTAACACATGCTGGTTATTTACACAATACAATTAAAATAGAACAAATCGGAGCTGATTGCTAATCAGCAATCACATACAATCTTGCAGGCTCCCCCACTCTCTCTGGGTAACAAATCTTTACAAAGCAGAGTGACAACTACATGAATCTTGAAACATGGGAATCGTACCACCACCTTTGAAATACATTTTCATACTTTCATATATTTAATTCTGAGCTATTGTCAGAGCATAAGAAATGGAGAAAGGAAATCAGTCTATTGGCCCCATGCAACAGCCTACTGAGGCTGGGGTTCTGCATCCATCAGAGGGCAACAGGTGATTGAAACAAATTGCCTGTCTTCAGTCTTGTAAATGCAACTAGGAAAGTGTAGGTAATTAACGGCAAAACCCACAGGGTTTGATAACTCTGCAACAGCTTTGGTGGTACGGCAGAGCTACAAGGGACTTTCATTTTTCTTAGCATCTTTAAATGCCCTGTTTTCTGCAATTTCCTTAGAGCTCAAAAGCAAATATGCATTCAAAGACGCCAAATTAGTAGAATCTTATATTCCCAGTGCTTTCCTCTTCTTCTGTCAGTGTTCCTGATTTTCCTTTGTTTTGCAGAAAGTTTTGTTTCCTCCAAACTCAGCTTTTATTGTAATTTGCATGCCCCCAACAATCACAGAGTTATATGTAATTTCTGAAATAGCAGGCCTCTGTCACGGGCTCAAAGAATTTCAGCATCTCTGCTGTGTAAAACAATAAAGAGTGAGCAATACAACTTTCCCCTGTGTAGTAAACTAGGGAAAAATACAGATCTCTCAGAAGTGGGATTTTATATTTGTGTGTTATTTTGTGAGAATTAATGCCTTTTAGACTTATCGCATATTATCTTAAGAAGGCTAAAACAAGCTTGTGTTGCAGTCATTGATGAACTTGGCCCAAACAAGACAACAGATACTTTCCCCCACCTCTAATCCCAAATAGAGAAAGACAAAGTTACGAATTTAGGAAAAAAAACCAAACTGCTTCGATGAAATATTAAGGATAAAATAAAAAGAAAATAATTAACTACAGTATATATAAATATGTATGAGACTGCATAAGGCTGACTGTCAAATAAAAGGGCATGGTCTAGCTAAAACAGCATTTGGCAGGAGGGAACACTGCAACAGTAATTTATTTGGAATTCAACTTCTATTCCCAAGCTTCCTCCAAAATGACGAGTCTTAAAAGACCCAGTTATAGCACAAGTTAACTAAAAACCACTCTGCCTTCTACTTCATGCACTTAGGGGATTTCACATAGAACTGTTTCTTGCATTAGCCTTATGAACTTTGTAAATTCACTTTAGCTAAATATGGTGCCTATTGCTAGAAACCACATCTTAGACATTATTTATTTGCACAAAATTTTTAGCGGTCATTTGCAGACTATTAAGCTACAACACTAATGGTTCAGCTTTTTGTCCTCAGCTGGTTTTGCATATGTCCTTAAATTGGACCAGTAAATCAGTGAAGGCCACGTTCAGTATCACACATGTTAACAAGGTGCCATGCCTGCTACTACTGTGAGGAAATGTGATGGAGAATCCAAATTACAGCAATGATAACAGGAACAACAAATCCTATTTTTCATTCTGCAGAAAACAAAAAAGGTAGCCTTTTAGTCCTCCTCACTTCAAGGATAAACCAAAATGATAGAATTATCTGTTAATATCTTCCTCAGGAGTTTTCTGCAGGCATGACCAAACATTTACTATGTCACTGCTAATGGAGGTTCAGAACATCTTCACAATATAAAAGTCAATTCAAAACAACTTTTCATTTCAACTAATTGCCAAAGCTGTTGCTGATGTTAAGTTGGTTGTTTCTATAAAACATCTCCCTCTGCAACACTTTCCCTACTTGCAAGCAATTATTTTCGTTACCTGGAAGGAGCTGGGTCATCCTGTCCCAAGCGGGACATAATATTTATCAAGGTGTTTATCCCTAGAAATATAAACAATGCACTATTAAATAAACAATGACGAATTCCAATGAATAGGATTAGAAAATAATTACTCAAAATGTTACACAAGATCATCCTGTTATTTACAGCACATACTTACAGCAACTATAATCCTTTCAGCTGCTCTCTGCCTAACTGACCACAGTCCCATTACAACACTAATGTATTTTAGCACTCAGAGAGCCAAAAAAAATATCATCTTTGCATGACAAAGACATTCCAAACATTACATAAACAATAAACAATTTACTTCATTACTATTGAGTACACTTTGAAGGGGTAAGGAACATTCTGTAGCAGACAGACCATGTTTCACATTAATGACACTTTTTTACAAAATATCCTCCAGTTTGCTCACCTTGTTGAGAAGCAAATTAAAAAAACAATACTTGCCAAAAACTGAACAAAATACACCCTCCCATTTAGTATCCGTGCTTTCTCTCAGCATTTGTTACTTACTGACTAACTTGCAAAACAGAGTCTTTTAGAAAGATGCCATTGGTGTCTGTGTCTAACCATTGAAATCCACTGAATGGGTCTCTCTGAAGAACAACAGCCAACAAAATACTAATGCATGAAAGGGTCTTTTTACTTATTAAGTGTGAGGTAAGAGAAAAATGGTAGTGGTGTAACAGCATACCTTTTTTTCTCATGTGCATATGGTGAACTTTTCTATCTCCATACTTTGGCTGTCGAATCCCACAGTTAGATAAGGAATTTCTGGCATGATCCGGATTCATTCCAAAGTTTAAGTGATGGCTCGGATGAGTCATGGCAAGCTACAAGGCAGCACATACAGAAAAAAAGTTTTAGTTGTAATTTTGCACATGTAAGAAAAAAATATCTTAGGCTGGTAGCTAATAATTGTTATTTTTTAGTTTGAAGAAAGGCTACAAAGTGATGTCGTCAATCAGTAGCTTGGTTCCAGCAATTTAAACGTAGGCTGTACCATTTCAGATGTCAGAAAGAAGCAATATTTATGTTCAATCATCAGTTTGGTTAATTAACTTTCAACAGTTTATTCTTCTTTAAAGAAAAATTAGTTTAGAAGAGAAAAAGCATGAACTGTCTATTTGCCCTAAGAGTTTTGCTCACCAGCTTTGCTGACCTCATTTCAATACATTTGCTTATTTAAACATACACTTGATACAAAGTTTAGCATTTTTTTAGGTTTTTTTTTCCTGTCATAGATAAGATGTGAAACCTTAGAACAGTTTGTCTAGTTTTAAACCTTTTGGATGTTCGTTTATCTCGAAGAGCTGACCCCCTATGAGCAGAACAGGAGCAAAACAGAAGCCAAGGCCACAAAACTCACCAAAACCAGACCTCAGGCCTTGGAAGAGCTCCAGGGATGATCTGAGCTTGTGCAAGACACCAGGGGTGAAAAGTTTACAGTGAAGAAGACTACTGACTTCATCCCTGAGACCCCTAACGACCACTACTAAGAAGTACGGCGCAGATGCAAAGGGGCAAAGAACAAATTTTAATATGAAGCGAGGATAGCTACTGAATATGTATAGGTGTATTATGTAATCTCATGAATATGTAATATTTAGGACACATAACCCCAGAAAACAACTGTGCTCGGCGCGCGCACCTTTGGGAGCAATCCTGTGTGTGTCCAGCGCTGAATAAACATACCTCCTTTATAACCCTCTAAGGTTGTGAAGCTGTTGTTCCACACATCACACTCACTCTCACATTGTAGCATAAATATTCATATTAAAAATATGATCAACCAGAAGAGCTTCTCAAGCATTCACCTGTCTGATTCAGGTTATTTAAGTAAGTCTTTCCCATCAAAAAAAAAAAATGAACACAAGCATATTATCTCTAGCATGGTTATTCACAGAGGAACTCTTTCTCTCCCAGCTATTCAAAGCCACTCTTCAATTGGAAGTGAACAGCAATGACAGGACTGGTCTTCTGTTTTACATTTTAAGTTTTTTTACATTTTACATACATCTAGCATTAATGAAAGCTTACTCTCTGCTGCTGACACCACCACTACAAAAGCAGCAGCAGAAAATAGAACTACAGATAGCTTTTATGACTCCATCCTGCACACTCATGCTTTTTCTCTTTCTTTAAACACACATCCCTAAAATATATTGCATATATAAATGTATGTGAACACACACCTTATAGAAAACAAGAGATACATTGACAAATTCAGGCTGCAAAAAGTTGCTTCTGAAACACTTGCAGGACTTGGTGCTGCAGGCTGTGGCAAAGACATTCCAGTAGTTCACCAGAACACTGGCTGTGCCTTTCCTAAAAGTTTCTTTCAGTTATTTTAGAGAGTACAGTTATATTTAATCAACAAGAAGAACTTTCTCCAAGTCCTTCCTCACTAACATTAAGGTTGTCATAGTTGCCTACACTCAGCTTCTGCACCATCTGAACTTGATGACACATTACAACTTCTCTGAGTAGTTAAATTAGCATAATCTTTCTTGCTAAGTTGATGCTTGAAAAAGAATACATCATGATGAAACAGGTAAAAAAATATGCTAAATTACATATTTAAAATTGCCTATGCCTAGGTGACTGGTGCTATATATTTGTTTTTAAAAGCTCCTCCTCTTCTGGAACAAGTTTGTAAGTTTTAAACAAATATGCATAGGAATCAAAAAAGTGCTTTTATTTATAACTTAAACATTAATTTGACTAATGCTGACATTTGATTTTATCCTTTCTTCCCTTTTCTATTGAAATTTGCTTTTTGGTTTGTGTGTTTGGTCTTAACGCTTTGAAGATTTCCATCACAGTTTTAATATGAAAGAGAAAAATAAAAAGGGATCCTGCAAACAACCAAATCCTACAAGATGCTCAATGTTTACTGTAACTTTCAGTAGGACCAGCCCAGTTGATCAACTTCTAGAATACTGGGAAGCCATGAGAAAAGATTTCTCTGTAACCTTCTGCTTAAAGTAGTTTGGGAGCAAAGTCTCCATATATATACAGAAACTGCATTTTTTGGACTTGGAGAAAATACATCTTTCTCAGCTCCAGTCAGTGGAGAGAGGAGTTGCTTACTTTACGGGGAGATTCTGCACAGAACTCTTTATTTCCCTTCAATACCTTCAGAAGAAATGTAAAGGGAAAGGGGGCACCATACCAAGAGTCAGCCTTCTAGAGCTCATCAGTTCCAAATACGCACTTACATAAATGACTTCTCATGCAATACAGATGTATTTAAAACAATAAGAAATTCTCCTTTCCAGTTCCTGCCTTTGTAAATGCAAAATTTTCATCATCTACTCATAGAAATCAAGAACTGAACAGAAGTTTTGAAATTCCTTTGCACTTGTTATAAATGCAAAATAAAAAGGCAACACTTAAGTTTTTATTTTTTTGGAACACCATAAAAGAATTAAGACATGTATGCTTATCTGAAGAAAAACATCACAAATATCTAAAAAAATGGCCTTGTAAGGAAATAATGAGTAATGTACCTGTCAGATCTTTCAGTAATCATATTTTTGTCTTTCTACACATGACAAGCAAATTCAGGCCCACCACTGGAGCAAGGTAGGTATGTGCCTACATGCACAATAGATGTCTCTATTTAGAATGCTCTTGGGATAACTGAAATTTTGAAAGATCTGCAATGCAAGTAATCAAGCACTTTAAAGTTGTGGTGATGTAGTGTGTTCCTCAAGTTTGTATAGCAGGCAGGATTATGGATAAGCTCAATAATATTAGGAAGACAAATGAGCAAGTAGTTTGGTTTTTGCGCGTCTTACCTGCAGCAAGCACCTATCTCGAAAAGTGTAGCCTATCAATTTGTCCAAATGCATCAGACACTGATGGTAGCGGACATGGTGGGTGAGGACAGGAAGCATCATTGCATGCTAAAAAACAATTGCAATAAGGAAAAACATTCAGTGTACAGAATAGTCAGTTGACTAAGCACTAAGCTATAAATACAAACATTTCCCAATTGTCACAACACTGGCTTTTACTGTTTTGGTTTAAAAGAGGAAAACTAAATAATGTTTTCCCAACCGTCACTAGCAGAGTATTTAATTAAATCAATTTGTCCTTTGCATAATCACAGTGACGATGCAGCCCCACCTAGAATATATAAATAAATACAGAGAACCAGTTTTCTAGCTAAGTATTTTGAATGAGGGGAAAAAATGCTTGGTTACCAGTAACATCAAGTTTCAGTAAGCTACAACTGAATATGATGCTGTATGTATGCACCTTCTCATTTAATACCCTACAGTTTTAGGCTGGTAAAAAGACAAAGAAAGACCATTTCCCTCTGCCTCATAACATCAGGGAAGAAGCACTTAATACCACGTTAGCCAGCTTTCACCAAACGACAGTAGCTACGTGATTTTTCAAGCACAGTTCTTAGTGTCTTGCTTCATTTCCTTCTGAGGAAGAATTAAGGGTTTGTTGAAATGCTGAACTCTGGCATTTCCTGGCTTAACGTGCTAAAAAAGTATGAGAAAGGGTGCTGTTTGATCATCTAGGAAACAGGTGATGTTTTCATGTTGAGAAAAATTTTAATGAAAAGGTAACTAACTGTATGTTGCAACAATGAAAGTATCACTCTTTCAGAGCTTTAAAGCAGGAATTCTACACTAATGACTTTGAATGGATCGGGGTTGAAATAAGTAGTACAGTTTATCAGTACAGTAGCATGGAGAGATGCAAGAAAAACAAGCATATAAAGCAGATGATGTTTAATTTACGGAATGGATGATCTTACATATTTCTGCATGTAATTAAGGAAAGAACAGCAGAAAATTCAAATTGGTGAATGTTACAAGGTTGAGAAGTTAGGAATAACCAATGGCAATACTTTGTTTAAGTAAAAAACTGGAATTCTGGAAAGCTGAACATAGGGCTAGGAGGTAATAATGGAAGCAATTACTTAACAGCAAGAAAAGAACTCTCTGGATCTATGAATGGCAGAAAATTGAAAAACTGCTCGAAGCAAACTGAATAAGTTTAAGTGACATTTTATTTTGTTCCCCTGTCATTTAGAATTTTCTTCAGATAATTTACAAGCTAAGGGAACACCTCTCTTACCTCCACATGAACTGTATGGGAGCTCTTCCTATGTCTTCCTTCATGGAATGAATTAATTACCAAAAAACCCCCAAACTTTCTTCACAGGCCAACTCTGCTTCCCCGCCTGCGTGTTCCACTGCACAGGCCACTAAGCAGAAAGAGACTCTCAAGCAAGATTTATTGCTCTTTGCACTTAGAAACCAATACATGTGGATCACAGTTTGAGGGCTGATACATAAAGTTTTAGATTTTTATCAGCTGTGGTGCAGTGAACAAGAAATTGACGTCTCCCTGGGAGCACATAGAAGGTCTTTTATTTGACTCTTGCAGTTATATTGAAAGTGCTGCTTTCATGGCACTAGACACTTGATAGATTCAATTAACGTTCATCATACTGGATTACAGCTATTTGATGTTTCTGATGTTTTATTTATCTCTTTATAAGAAAATAAAATATCTGCTTCAAAAATGCATTAGGCTAAAGAATGACTAGTGATTAAAAAAGTCTCCTGAAGCTATATGGCTGCAGGAGTTATCCCATAAGCTTGGTACTAGCATCTGGTCATAAACATATGATCAACTTCTGAAAAAAATAATAAAAAAAAAGATTTAAACTATGCAGCTTGTTCCTTTCTTGATGCAGTGACCATGGCAAGGCAGTGACTCTCTCACGCTCCCAGCTACTACAACCATCCCCCAGGTTGACAAATGCTCCTGACCTGAAGCTTAATTGAAGCTTAAGAAGAACCTGGTGAGCTGAAATATTTTGAAATGCATCATTTCTCTCCTTACCCTGAACACTTAACGCAGCTGCTGAGGGCATGCTGAGGAACAAAACAGGCAATGATGGGTGGGTGGGGGTGCGGTATCTTCCCAGCATGGCCTGTCCTGCCAGACTGCATAGCAAGTGCTGCCCAACTTCGTGGCCAAGTAGTGCACTTCAACTACTGGATAACTTCAAGTGAGCTGAGCAGAACACAGCTATTTTTCATTTTTGGAATATTTCACTCACCCTTTTTCTTCCCCTTCCAAGCAGTTCGTTTCTGACACTGCAAAGCCCAGTGTCACTGCTGCTACGTGGAACTTAAAGCAACTGTAAGCTATCAGGATGACTTTAAGAAGTTTCCATCTTCTAAACAGCAATGCTTTTAAAAGCATTAATTTTAAATCACTGCACTTTAGCTCTGCTCAGAGAGTTGATTTATTAGTATTTAGTTTCAGTCATCTTTAATCTCAGAAAAAGCACGTAGCAACAGCAGCAATCTTTCATTTTACAGACATAGTTTACCTACTCTTGGCCTCTCAAAGAAATCAAATCAAAGGACCTTCATACCAGAACTGGCTGATTGAGATGTTACAGCTGCAGATGGGCAGAAAAACATGAAATAGCTTTACTTTCATCATTCTTTGGTGTTTTGCTGTCCTTCAACAACAAAATGAAATAGAAATATCCAAGAAGACATTAAGAGATGAATCACAGAAGATATTATGAATAACACAGAACTGCTTCAAACCTCCTAAATTAGAAATTTACACTGTTTACTTAACCTGTAAATTAGACACAGCTCACAACAATAAATTAGAAAAGGGCAGTAATTTTCCTCAGCTATGTGGGAAGATACTATTGCACTATTCTCTTACTTCAACTTCAAAAGCAATAGCAGAATCACAAGAAAGGTTTCAGACAGGAGAAAAGCCATTTCAGTTATTAGCATTTCTCTCCTGTTAGAATTTCCCCTTTGGCCTTAGCAGTTTTCTAAGATTACAATGGGATTTCTACCTATACCTCTACCTAGCAACCCCCAAAATTTATACTTTATACCGTTGAATTAATAGTAAATGTAATTAAGTATTTAATTTAGTACTTATATAATTTAAGCATTTAATTCTTAAATAAGATCTCCAAAACAACAGCTAAAAAAAATATGCGAGTATAACTCCAGTATATTTATTTGGCTGTTATAACTACTTGAATTTGAAAAATACATTGTTATATAAAAATTGCATTTTTAATCACATCACAAAGCTGATGGCTGTCAACTCCTTCAGAATGGGATCTGGCAGAGATCTGTACCTTGGAGATGTCATGTGAATGAAACAGAGTATCTGAAAGATATCTTCCTACTGAGGGTCATCTGTTTTAGTCCAGAAGTCAGTTGTGGTGGAGTTATTGTCTGTCTTTCTTTTCTTCCAAGTAAAAAGGTTATACTTCACTGTAAAATTATTTTTTTTAAAATATCTACATAGAAAGTTATATTAAAATAAAAATATCTATAACCAGCCCAACTGATGGATGAAGAAGCTCTTGGGTGTTCCACACTGGACTCAACATTTGGCTAACCTCCAGCCTCAAACTGGCCATTCCTAATCCCTTTCCCTTGTGCTAATCAACAAGATTACAAAACAAGAAAACAAAAAATTTAAAATAACTTTTTGTGTGTGTGAAGGGTATGGACAGGACATTAGAACAGTCCCCTAAAACAACAGATCTTACTGAGGCAAAGGTATTAATTTCCATTTGCCTAGAATCACAGCAAACCCTTGCAAGAGGTAAATAGCAGCTATCAAGAAAGAAAATACATAATAATAAATCTGTGGTTTAGTCACCTGGCAGACATCAGAGCGTATCCCTGTTTTCCAGAATCCTTGGCTACTCAACTCAACAGTCACTTCACGTCTCATTGTGTTCTTCTGACGAATTTTCTGCAGTGCTTCCTAGACAAGGAGACAGCAGAACTTCTGTGAGGAACTTTGTACGAAAATGTGGTATCAGTGCACACATGAGAATGTTCCCAATACATGTTTAAGGTTAGCTTTGGGTGAGCAGTTTCTAAGACTAGTCCAAATCTTGTAACTGCCAGCTGCAGACTGTGGTGGACGAGCTGGAGTACACTGTAGACAGGATTTTAGCAGATTGAGAAGTGAACAGAGGCAACTAGATTTTTTACTGCAAATTACAGAACAAACCAGTTCAACTATTACATCCAAGGTGATACGTAAGTTAGCAAGTTAAGGTCCTTATCCAAAGGTCATCTTCTTTACCCCTGTGTGCAAAACAGCCTCTTCATTGAAGTACTCACCACGAGTACTCCCGGTTTGAAGCACTGAGTAGCAGTAAAACAAACTAAGTAAAAGAAAAGCTTAATTTTGTGATCTCAGCTACCTCAGAGAATCATCCAGGCCAGAAGGGACCTCCAAAGGTCATCTTAGTTCAACCTCCCTGCAGTCACAGGGATACCCCCAACTGGACCAGGTTGCCCAGAGCCTCATCGAACCTCACCTTGAATATCTCCATGGAAGGGGCCTCAACCACCTCCCTGGGCAACCTGTTCCAGTGTTCCACCACCCTTAGAGTAAAGAAATTTTTCCTAACATCCAATCTAAATCTGCTCTTCTCCAACTTATATCCATTGCCCCTCATCCTATCACTGCAGGCCTTTATAAACAGAATCTCCCCAGCCTTCTGGTAGGCCTCCTTTAGGTACTGGAAGGCTGCGATTAGGTCTCATTATTATCACTTCACAATAGTTCCTATTAAACATCATCAGTATTCCTAGTTCGCGAAAGGGGTCAGCATTCACTACTCCTGGAATGGAACCTAGTATGATAAAATCTACCAATATTATTTCAATTGATTATTATTTTTTTTTAAATCTGGTGTGCCATGACCACTGTTTGGTGTTGTGTAAAGTTTAGTTGTCTCTAGAAACTACGAAAGCACTAGAATAATTAAAACATTCTGACAGTATCATTACAAGAAAATATTTTCTGTAAAAATGGAATGAAAGAAAGATAATCATCCATGGATCAGGATCTCCTGGCTCCAATACTGCAAAGCCTCCAGGGTATGCAAGCTCCCCACACAACATGCACTAATGGTGAAGACTCCCTCAGTGTTCTTCCTTCTTCAGAACACGAAACTCTTCAAAGCTGCAACCCATCCTGCCTCTCCTTCTTCTTTTCACTACAGGGCACTTGCTCAAAGCTGTCTCCTCCCAGCTTCCAGTCTGAAGCCTGTGAGCATCTCCGGGGAGGAATGGAACCTGTCTTCTGTTCTGCAGAGACTCAGAGAGTAGTTCCAAGGGGCACATCTATCCAGATGCAGATTCATCAAACCTCAGACACCTCAATACTGAGGCACCTAGGGTGGAAGCCTAGCTAGCCTGGCTCCTTTTATATTCAGCGAAGGGGGATAAATGGCTTCAAAAAATGCATTTCTCTCTCCACTGACTTCAAAGTGAGCCTTCAGGTCCCAGTTTATGCACCTGCTATAAGCACTCCAAGTTAGATTAGAGGAATAAAGCCCCCAGGCATGACCTTGTCACAAACAATAACATCATACAATTGTGTAGCAGTGAATGATTGATGGCAGAGGGAACAGAGATGCTTACAGCACTACCCCCTTTGTGCATTGTCTAAAATTCACGTTTCAAGGCTGTGTCATTGGGTGCTTTGTAAGACGAGTGCTAAAGTGTTTGCTAGACCTGGCTGTACTTTCAGGCTGACTGGCTCAGAAGCACTCCAGTGTTACTCATAATATATGACTCATAATAAATGCCCATGTACCAGTCAGGTGCAGCCCTACAGCTCCTCCTAAGTTACTGACACCTCCACTGTCAAAATGCATAGGTTATCCTCACATAAAGCTCCATATGCCTGTCTGATGGCAGACTACTACTTGAGAAACACATTATCCTAGATAATATAGTCTGGAAAGAAAAATCAGCACGCACTGAGGAAGTGATAAATACGAAACAAGCATTTTATCTTTTGAAGCAAAACATAATCACTCCCATACATCCACTCCACTGCAATTTTACAAATAAGTTGTCCGTTAGCCCCTAATGAAATGATGCCCAGAAAACAATGGTCTTCCCTTCTACTTTCTCAGTGTAGAAAGCTGTAGTAAATAAAATGTCCTACAGGGACAATATTTTTTTTCCTTACAACTGTGGCACAGTTAAGTCACAACATTAGTTTTTTTTCCCATTTACAAGTAATGAATCTAAGGACTTATTTAATATCACCATAAATAAAATGACAACTAAGACTCTTGCTCGAGCTGACAGCATTTTGTACTTGCACCTGATTTTTATTAGTACTGCAATTTCAAATGTATCATTTACTGCAACCAAAGCTACACAGTAAGCAAACTGGTGAAGACTTGGGAATTGGACTTAACAGTCCCCCATGGGTCCTTTCCAACTCAGGATAATCTACGATTCTATTAATCATTAGGGTTTCTAATCAATAAATAAAAACAGACCACCACTTAATTAAATTTCATCCACTACCAGAAAAGTTAATTTCTCCTCTATGTAGTCTATGCAAGTTGTCCAATTAAGACTGCCTGGTAGACATGCACCAGAAAAATTCAAAACTTCAGTCCAAGATCTTAAAAAAACAGATACTTTTAGTCTATATTGAGGTGACTTTTTTTTTTCTGATTTTAATTCCCAATTGATTGAGCATCTGCACTTATAAAATGCTTACTGCTCGTCACTTTTTTTTTGGGGGGGAAGAGATAAAAGACAAAAATTCAATGAATACCTCATTTGTCACTTAAGATTACTGAAAATAACAACAACCAGATGATTTTGAATCAAATATCTTAAAGAATGTCACTACAACTGCCCAATAAATTACAGTTTAAAACCATGCACAAGTGTGGCAGTTTTTAATTCAGAAGATAAATGTTTAAAATTACGGGCCAGTTAAAAGTGCACTCTGAAAGTCCTCTATGTTAATTCTTCAAGCCATTAATGGCAATGGCTATAAAGAATTTATGGTTCTATAAGGGTCATTTCTATAACTGGGAAAAAACATGCAGCGTTTGAAAACTGAGAGAAGGAAAAAGGTAATTCAATAACAAGCAAAGATAAGAATAAAATCAGTGTTAGCAGCCAGAAAAGAAAGATTTTTTTGTAAAGAATTTCTACTGTTTCCATACATAGGGTGGTCATATGGCTTTATTCCAACCTGAATTACTGTGCCCAATTATCAGTTATAGGAATTGCAAAAATCCTTTGCAATTGCATACCTCTCTTTGTGATAATTTCTGTTTATCAGCCTGTTTGACTTTGGGACTATTAGCCAGCAGGTGACGCAGCTTCACATAACTCTTCCACAGCTTTTGGTATCTAAAGGACAAAACCAGAAAAGAAATATTTTGTTCAACACATCACAGTTTCAGTTAGGATACATTAACTTTTTTATTAGCAGCTGTTACAGTGCTTTGTTTTGGATTTGGGATGAGAAATGTGTTTGCTAACATATTGGTGATTTTAGTTGATGCTAACTAGGAGTTTTTCCGATCTTCACACGACCCCACCAACGAGCAGGCTAGGGGTGCACAAGAAGAGAGGGGACACAGCTGGGACAGCTGATCCTGACTGACCAAAGGGATATTCCACACCAAATTACATTATTGCTCGGTATGTAAAGCTGGCAGAAGAAGAGGGGAACTTTCCAAGTTACAGCATTTGTCTTTCCATGTTATCATTAGAGGTGATGGAACTCTGCTTTCCTGATGATGGGAAGTAGCGAATAAATTCCTTGTTTTCCTTTGCTTGCATGCATAGCTTTTGCTTTACTTAATAAACTGTCTTCATCTCAACCCACGAGTTCTCTCACTTTTACTCTTCTGATTCTCTCCCTTGTTCCAAGTGGGAAGAATGAGCAAGCAGGTAGGTGGTCCTAGTTAGCAGTTGGAGTTAAACCACAAGAGTACAACAAAAGGCTCTCACCATTTGTCCTTATAAAGACACCAGCTGTTATTAACGGACCTGTATAAACAGGGGTTGTCAATAAGCATATTTTTGCTCCAGAAAATATTTCAAAGCATCTTCCAGGAGAGGTGACAGTGTCTCTGCAGTTGCTCCGGTGGGGTGGACACGGCAGCAGAGATGAAGCATTAGTGTGCAGTGTGAGGTGAACAGCAAAGCTCAGGGCAGAACCCAGGTCTCCCAGATACCCTCTCGTCCTCTCCGAAGGGCCACCCCTGCATGCTGGAAGGCCTTGCTTGCAGCATGGTATCTCAGTTCAGGCAGGTGAAAACTCCATCTTCTGCCCAGAGTTTACCTGTCACTGACTGAAATGCAGTAGTAACCTTTCTCAAGAAGTGCTTGTCCTTACACTGGCTGAAACATTTCAGTGAAACACATAAGGAAAAGCTCCACAATTCACGAGTAGCACAAAGTCATTCTGTGAACAGTGAAACAAAAGTTTCATTCCCAATGGATTTGTGCTAAACGGAAACTGCAAATCAAGTTTCCTCTGTGGTTAGCATATACATAAGGTTTCTGTTTTTCTCCAAGCATCTACCCTTTTCATATTTTGGGGGGTGTCTAATTACACACAAGTTTCAATAACAGAACTTTCTTCCTCAGTGGGAGTCCCTCTGCGATCTAGCACAAATTTTCACAAAACTTGAAAGCATTTGCTCCATTTGCAGACAACATCCCACCATTATATTCAGCTGCAATTGATCAACAGGTTCAAAAGTTGCTATGGCAGGAGCAACCAAGAGAATCGTGACATGGACCTTGTGTTCTCAGGAAACCATGTTATCTTCAAAATAGTATCACCTCTGTAGAGCTCTTTAAAGAAAATCCATAAACAGAGACTTCGAACAGGAACCAGGAAATTGGAAAACAGAGGAAAGAAGTTTACATAAGTAATGTACTTTATGTTTACATTATAAAAGCAGAAACTCCTCAGCATTAACTTAGAGCAGTGGTTTAGGAGGAAGTTACCACATTAGTGACAAAGCAGCAGGTATTTTACACTATTTTTACACATTCTCAGTATCTAACACATTGACAGGCACACAAACACATCTTTTCTTATCGGCATTTTGTCTGTATCTATTTGCCTGTATCACTCTTGAATGTATACTGTCTGCCTCTGGAGACGCTGATATTTTTTGAGTCTATAAGCATATCTGAAATGGTCAATGTGTAGATTTTACTTATGCTCTGTTCTCTGCATTTCTGCAATCTGCAAAAATCTATTTCTGACAAACCCCCACCCAAAGAAGAAAAATGAGTTACTGAACACATAAGCCAATCAGGAAACAAATACATGCCATTAGGAGGTTTTAACCCAAAACCACAAACCTGAAACTATGATCTACATAACACATTTTACTACTAGTATATGTAGTATAAAGAATAAGCTCTCTTATTACTGTTAAGTTTGAGAATTAATAAATAGATGACAATAACAAAAATTCTGTAGTAGTACCTCAAAAAGAAAAGACACACCAGAGGGAGATGTTTTTTGGGCATTACTTACTTCACATATACACCAGAGTTAAACCTGAGATTTATGATGGCAGCACAGAGGTCTTTCACAAAAACTGCTTTGTAACTCTGGTAAAAAGGAGCATGCCTAAATTCTGTAAGCAGATTTTTTTTTTTTTTTCATTCAAAAGAAAATATGTTATTATCTGGATAAGCACCCACTCTTGCCATCATATTAAATCTAAAACAGCAAGGAGTTGTAGAATATGTCTGTCATACATGCATATACTAGTGCCTGAACCTCAAAACCGCAGTGAAATTCAACATCCTTAAAAGACACTGGAGGAAAATGCAGGAGGAAACAGACCACTTTAACTACACATGCAAAAGATATAGGCTCTATATTGTTTGTCATCATTCAGAAAACAGATTTCCAAATCATTGGAAGAGTTCCCTGAAATTGTGAGAAATTAAGAAAAACACTGTTAACAAAAAACAGCAATCACTTCTATGATACTACACAAAATCCACAGTGAAACTATTTCTTGCTTTGCCTGAAGTTCTGACTCCCTCTCCATTTCTTCACTGCTTATAAAAGGTATGGAGAAAACTAGTACAGATATAAGGGCTTATAAGCTAGGAAACCATACATAGACTTGAACCCTCAAGTGACAGAAAGAGACAACTAAGTCAGATGTGGTAGGGTACAAGTAACATAAAAGTCATGAAGAAAGCAAACAGGAAATGGATATATATTCTTCACTATCAGATACATGACCTGAAGAGCATCTAATTAAACCATCAAGTAGCAGTTCTGAAAAAAAGTCAGTCCTTCTTCATAACATGCACAACAGTGCTAGGAAAGTGATCACTTGGAATCTTCTGCCTGTCAGTAGCAGAAAAAGATTCAAGCAGTGATTTGAGAAATTTAGAGAAGGAAGGCCCATTCAGGGCTGTTAAACAAAAGGATCTAAATATATATTCTAACTCAGAAGTCCTCATACTACAGACTTTTGGAAGCCTGGGTAAGTACTTCTTCCCCCCACCTTCCTGTTACACTATTCCCACTCTAAAATCTCACATCTGGCCTCTTGGAAAAATAACATGGAGCTTGGGGAACCTTTGGTCTGACCTAGAAGAACTGTTCTCAGATTGAGAAACTTCATACTGCACACACATATACTTCAGCAGATCCTGAATTATGTCAGAAAAAGAAGTTACACCTTACATTCTCTACTTTACAAGAGCTAGTGTCCACTGCCACAAGCAGTAAGCTCAATTAAGCACATAAACAAGGCCTATTTAAGCCACAAATGATAACAGTAATGAGTTTCTAAACAAAAAATGGAAGGAAAAGCGTCTTACTGAGGATCTCCAGCATAACTGAGTTGAGCAGGTCGTATCCCAAAGTGGACAATAATGGGGAAAGTAATTACATCAGGATTGAACTGTTCGCGGTCCAGTTGATCGATACGAACTGAGCTGGGTTTCTAGAAGAAAAACAAAATAAACCTAATTGACAACAGCTCCATGGAAAATGTATTGCCTCTAGCCCACACTATCCAGGAACCACAAAGCAGCAATAGTCAAAGCTTATTAAAATACACATAAAACTAATCATAAATATTATAATCACTATTTGGCTCTCCCAGAGAAAAAAAGGAAGCCTTTTTATTGTCATTTTACAAGTCAGGAAATTTAAAGTTTGATTTTTTCCGAGAACTTAAAAGAAAATGTCTTTGGTTGAATGTCACACTGGAAACAAAATTAGGATTAGCACTCCAGCATCCAAGTTCCCACATGCCTGAATAGTTCACTAAGATTAGGTTACCTCTGCAATTTTAGTTCTGTTCCTGATTTCCCAATGCAAGTGAAACCATTATTAGATCCATTCAATCACACCAACTAAATAGCATTAAAAAAATCTGCTTCTCCTAGAAAAGGCTTCTAGGCTGATGTGGACATTGAGGAATAGTCTTGTAGAATAAGGAGACGTTTGTCCTTTTTACACTTCAAAACAGAAGTTCTTTTAAAGTGAAAAAAGAGAGTGTAGAAGGAGGCGACTTTTGCTTCACCTCTAAAAACATAGAAAAGAAGTAATTGCACATCACTGCAGAAGACATGCTGCTTACATAGCTCTCAATCACTTAGCTAACATATTTAAAAACTCGGCTGAAGGTGCACAGTTTGTCTCCAAGTAAACATTTTTTCCATTACCCAGCAAGCTGCTTTGTTATGCGCTTGCTTACTCCCCACTTTGCAATCAGCTGGATGAGAACAGTATTTTCTACTTGTCTAAGGTTTTAGAAAAAGGACATTACTTCTAGTTACCTGCATCTCGAAACTTCTAATTTAGCATTGTGAATTTCTCAAAGATGAGTTTCAGAGTTACAGAAACAGCTCCCACCATTCTCTTCACAAAACAATAAAAACTGTGTCAAGAACAAAGCTTTTACCCTTCAAACTACCTTGGTAGAACTGTTTGCAGGAAACATTTTCTGCATGGATAAGCAAAGTCAATTCTAGAAATAAAAGTAAGCCTCATCAGGTAGCCACACTTCCAATCTATTCCACAAAACCAGAATCTTACTTAAAACTTTGACGTTCAGACAGAAACATTTTCCAAGGGGAAAATGCTTATTAGCTTCCCTTTGGACATGATGATTGAACGTACAGTTACATCTCTCCCCAGCCATAAAAAGAGAAAAGTTTAAAAAAAAAAAAAAGTTAGTTAGCTCATGCTGCCAAGTTGTTTGTTTTATTAACAAAAAAAAAAAAAAAAAGAGAGAAAAGGTTTTCCCCCCAGCACTTCCAATAAAAAGGGATTAGAACACAAAATCTAATGAAAAACATGGGGAGAATTTGTAGCAGGCAGAATGTTGTTCCGTAAAACCAGAGCTTGAAGTCCTGAAATTTAAGTTTAACTGGTTTTGTAGGGATTGCACAAAGCCGATTTGAAAAACTTTTGTCTGCATAGAAGTTGTTTGTTGGTTCTCCCATCTCTTAACATTAAAAATGAAGATTTTCTCACATCCCCTCAAGAGAGCAACCTTGCTCTGCAACAGCTCCTCCAAGGAGGCAAAATATGATTAACAGAATATGAAACAATAATTATACTCAATACAGCAATTATAATAGATATTTTTTTTAAAAAATACATATAATATTTTCCTGTTCAAATGCCTCACATTTTAGTAACTTAAATAGAAGAAATCTGCTCCTCAAAAGTGTGAAAGGGAGAAGAGCTTTCAATACACCTTTCAAGAGCTTTCAACACACCTATCTGTGTGAAATGTAGCATCGCGATCACTCAAAACCACTCTCTCTCATTATTTATATGTCACTGCCTTGGAATTTTGTCACTCAGCTGTTCACAGATATCCGATAACAACAAGGACAAACGAACTCCTTGGCTAAGACAATCACAATTGTTCCTTCACTGAGATTATGAGAGAGGAGTAGCGAGGCCATGCTTTTTTCGTTCAGCACTGTGAATACTGGCTTCCTCTCTGCTGCTGTTTCAGAAGGTTAAACGAACAAACAGCATCATACAGCACCATACAGTATAAATTACGCACTGACAGACAGGACACAAGCAAATTAGATGTTACTCTGCTGGATTTTTACCCCTGCCTTCTTTTAAAAGTGCTGAGGCAGTCACCATCTAATAATCACAACTTTGCTTTTAAAATCTCATCGAAAACAAAGAAATTCTAAGGGAACAGAGGCCCATTATCTTTGTTTCCTATTCCAAACCTCAGCAATCAAGGCTTTGCTGATACTAAAAGACACGATGAGATTGCGAGCAGATATAGAACAAAAGTATGTTAGAATACATACACAGTTGTACTAGTGAGAAAAACAGCAATATTTATAGAAAGAGTGAAGAATTAAAGTACTAAAATTTGTGAACCTTTAAATCTATTCCAAAACAAAGTTTCACTGAAGTAATGAAACACCATGAATAAATTAAATGGTTTTAAATAAAGCTGAACTACTGTTAGCTGTTTAAGTAAATGGGATTTAGACGCCCATCAAACTTTTTTCTCTTCTCCATCATGCACACGTACACCTAACTCTAAAAGAAAATAAAATACATATATAAAATCTACATCTGCTCACAAGAATTATTATTTCTGAAGTGATGTTGTGGAGTAAGGCAGGGAAATAAAATTTAGTGGTTTTACTTTGTTGTGTCAAGTGGATAAAATTGAACTGAAGAGCTGTCATTTTCTAAAGCAGTTTCACATTGTCTCTATAACAGAACTGTTTTATCTTCTAACGTTTTAAAATGCATAGAAAGTACTTTCACATTCTATTTTTCACTTGCTTTCATACTCAATAGAGTATGTTGCAATGAACAGAAAAAATCCACAAACCGAGAAGAAAGTCACTGCAATCTTCTTGAGAAAAAAAAACAAGTTCTAATGATGGCATTATAACATGACAACATTTCAAAGTTCTGCAGATGTCTTTTATGCTTACATATTTTGATGTCCACACACATCACTAAGAAACATTGTCTTGTAGAACGCAAAGTCTGTCAGTTAAAATCAAACAAAATCTCAAAATTAGCACTACCACTCACAAACCGCATCGTCTTCAGCATACAGACATTTGCCATTCAGTGGCACAAGGAAGGTGTAGATATGCATTCCTTCATGCTAAACAAAAAGTTTTCAGCTAGGAGAAATCAGTGAATCTTCAACAAAACCACTCGAGTTATATCAGTGTATACCATTCAGGTGCTGATGATGTGCACTAGTACATGCCTTATATCACAGAAACCAGTTAGCCAGTTAAGGCTAACAATTTCTGTTATGAGATTCTGATTTAACACTCAGTTTTAATCAGCTCAGGTAGAATTTTTCATAGCGACAGTTCACATGTATTCTGCAGTTCTTGTTCCCACAGACGATCTTATTTTCCTCTTGGTCTAGAAAGTTTTATCAAGAACAAAAAGACTACCCAGATAGCACTTTGCGATATGGAGCAAACCAGGTAAACAGAACCCTGCATCTTTTAGTGGACATCATCTATTCTCGTGACCCATATTTCTTAAGTGTGAAAGTCAGAAAAAATGGGCTAAATTCACATAAACACTGGAGTTGAAGGGATTTGTGTTAAGAGAACATAGGCTTTAAAATACGAATTGTTTCAAAAATAATAAGACCATAGGGGTTTCAAGATTGGCACTGAAAATTAATGGATGCATTCATTAACGTACACAAATTTTCTCACTGTGAGCAAGAGCAACATAGCAAAAAAGTGGAAAAAAACCACAGAAAACACGTTTTCCCTATTCAGGGCAGAATCTGGGTAGAGAACCTTAAGTAGAGCTAGAGGGTCAAAAGAGGAAGATGAAAGAAAATAGCTAGTTACTAATGCTCCGGTCCTATGTCAGGGAAAAGAGAATGACAGAATGCACATAAAGACACTCTGAAAAAATAAGAAAGAAGAGGAGCAAACTACAGTTTCACACGCCTAAAATACTGCCATTCCTTTCAACGCACAGATTGAAACAGTTCTCATCTGAAAACCTGCATTTCAGTAGAGCAACAGAGGGTGCAATTCTTCCGAGGTTGGAACAGGTCAATGAACTGTTCGCAGGTCAATAAACTGCTCCTACAGTGATTTCCACTGTCACTGGCCATCTTTTCCCTTTCCAATTCAACTTGTATCAGACTCTCTAAAACAAGACATGTATGTGCCATTGGGCTGTTCATAAATCAGAATTATTTGCCCTACCATGCCAGGACTGGTAACAATCATCCCTTTGCATTCTTCTGCGTATTTCTGCCATTCCAGTTCTTCCCACTGAAGCATGTTGGCAATCTCCTCTTCAGGCACCAGAGCTTTATTGCATCGTAACAAGTACAGAAGAATCTGATGCATTGACAGTACTTCTTTTCCTCCATCTTAAAAACAAAAACAAATAAATAAAACACTTTTCAGATATTCACTCCTAAAGGATAAGCAAAGCAAAAATATAGAGAACACAAATAATATTTGGATGAACCAAATAAAATGCAAAATGCTCAGGCGACTTGACAAATATGAAGGCAAATGTTTTATTGATGAATACTGCACATACATAAACACTTTGCTAAACTGGAAGCAATAATGGGAACGGTAGCAGGAGTAACAGCTTCATCACACTGCAAAGCTAAAGATTCTAACTTGCTTGAAAAATCTTTAAAATGAGTAGGCAGAACGATCAGTTACATTGCCTGCTTATGTCTTCCTTTCCACACTTTTATCAATCTTTTTACAATGGTAGTTAAAAAGCCTTTAGGCATTTATGCAGCTTTTTTAAAGAACACTCAATTTTTTACAGGATACTTCTGGATGAATGTAGAGAGTTATCATTGCATTTTAAACTCATCTGTAGTGCTTACATGCTGTACCTGCAATAATGAAGACTAAAGAGTCTCATGCTGTTTTCTGTCACTAAATGAACCAAGGGCACATGAAAACTGCTAAATACTTCTAAGAGCCCAGAAAATATGCACAGCAAAGGCTGCTTGTAACAAAGGAAAACAGTATAATGAGCATCTGACTGGCTCCAGGTAGCCAGTTACAGATGTGAAGATGCAAACAGGAAAGACGAGTGAGTGACTGTCTTGACAGACCATCACTCAGAAGACATTGACTATTCAAATTCAGTACATCCGCTCTGGTGAGTAAAAAGATAGAGATGTTACTACAGTGCTTTAATTTTGACACACATCTTTCTGACCCTCTCCTTCAGCAACAGGGTGTTAATTTGTAGGTACAGAGGTATCTTCAAGTTTCATTTCCACAGAGCTCAAATATTGATGTCCCTTCCCCAGGAAGCAGGAGCAGTCTGGTCCTGCCACTGAGTAGATTTTGTCTATCACTACACACCCAAAAAACAAGGCATGGAGAAAAACAGAAGTAAATTCTTAGAGCAATATGGGGGATAACGCCACCACACAAGGAGTATCATCCCAAACACACAGGCAAAGTCTTGCAGAACTGTTGCAGAACAAGTGTCACATCAGACAATGTCCTCTACAAAACATGTGAGGGAGCAAGAGCTTCTTATTTCAGCTGGGATTACAGCACTATGATACAGAGTAGGTGAAAGGGAATCATACAACTTGGCTTCTTAGAACAATTAACCTCATTCAAACTCCAAGAGGAAATCTTAAATGGGGAAAATATACCCCAAACCTCACTGGAAACTGAAAATACTTCTAAATAGCTATAGGGGCAGGTTATTATATATGCAAAGTTTTCCTTCAAATTAAAGGGGGACTCTGTTTACAAGACTTTTGTCTTTGTCAACATCTAGATTATACTGTTACGCAAGAAGCAGCCCATGTCCAACAATCTCAACAAAAAAAGAGTAACTTGACTCACAGAAGACTGTGTACTGGAAGGGGACAGGTTGCTATAGGTAGCTGTGCTAAACAGTACTTAGACACCTGATCTTTCCTGGGTAAGAACATGCAGTGCTTGAGACTTCAAACGTTTTTCCCAGTCTTTTACTCCCTTAATATATTTATCATCATAAAAATCTATGACAATGAATACAATGCAGCAACTATCCCACATGCTACGCATCTCTAGCACTCGGTAACTGGTATGATTAGGTCAAAGCCTAGAGCTACCCCAAGGCCTGTGTCTAAGGAATCCACATAAAAAACCTGACAACAAAAACTTCATATTTTCAGACCATGTTAGAAAAATAAGAAAGAAAAGGAGATAGGAAATCAGCAATTAATTTCTATCTTTAAAGAGACAGTTGATAAATGTGCGAGATCTGTTGCACCAACGTATCTTCTTTGATTAGACATAGATAAATAATGTTCTGCAAACATACCTGAAGGAAATAGATTCCCACTGTCTGGAAATTAAAAATCTCCAGGGACATCTCAAAAAATAATCAATGCAAAATGGAAACTTGATTAAAGAATATCTGTCATCAAGATGCTAAAAGGCAACTACACATGCAGAAGTATCAGGAAAAAGACATTATTTATTAAGACTTAGAAAACAGGGAACCTTAAAGAGGAAGCTCAGTAGAATACATGTTTATAGAGACTTATCTCTCCCTGTCAGTAAACAATCCAACAGCACAGAAAGAGCTGACTTCTAAACTAAACTTAAAAAAAAAAAAATAATCAGAACATAAAACCCCCAAACTAACAGGAAAACACCCTCAAGCTACACAAACCAGGCAGGTCAAACTTGTTGTCACTCTGTGATGAGGTCAAGTTAATCAGCCACATGTGGCTTGATGGCTTATTTTGTAAATTGCTTCAGCAGAACCAAATCAATGTTTGCTAGCAAGCCTCAGAGCTCTGCTTCTGATTGAACAGTGTTATGTATCCAGGAAGGAACAACAATTAGAAATATAGTCATCTAGCCATCAGTACTCTCCACAGTAATGAGCAAAACCTCGTTTAGCTACAGCTATAATTAATATCCCAAATAAGTTTCAAAGCCCAGAGCAGAGAGCACCTCCAGGCCACTGCCCTCTTGATGAAGATTGTTCCATGTCTCATCTGTACTCTCAGTCCAGCAGCCGAAATGCGTCCTCCAGTCCACACAACCCCTCTGGAGCAATCACTGGCTTGATCTCGGCAGGACGCATTTTCAATGGAGCCATGACATTTATATCAACTGAAAGTTTGTCCTAATATCTTAGGATGTGTTAAATGCCTGCATAAGCTGTTCACTCAAAACAAGCTCAACATTCCAGACTGAAGTTTGTCCTTGGCTGGTAGGCTAGGGTTGAACTGCACTGGAATGGTGCTTTTATGTCTTTCAGCCTTTATTGCAAGGTCTAATCTTGCATTAAGAAAGAAAAAAACAAAACAACACGTGCTCAAGGGTGCCAATCATGCTGACCCTCAAAATTGTTCATCAAGAATTTTAATATAATCACGTGGTACCCTGAAGAGCAGAGGGGACACTAAATTCAGTTTCACATGTGAAATTAGATAATAACACTTGTCAAACGTCACAGCTCCATGGCAGGGCGAGACAAGGATGACCCAGCACTGCCTAAAATCACCACAACAGAGAAAAGAGCTGGAAGTGGGTCTTCGCAGGCCCATCTAAATCCCAGTTCTGAGTAAACCACCCACACTGCAAGCACTGCCAGCTTCAGATGGAAGCACTACACCGACTGAACCATTTGACTGGCAATAAGTTTTTCTGTGAGTTTTTATTTTTGGGGGGGTTGGGGGTTTTTCAGGGGTTTGTTGCTTTTTCTTTTGTTTGTTTCTTAGATCTAATACCCATAACACTACATAATACAAACATTACCTGGAAGAAATCTCACAAATCGTGGCATGAAGTGAAATCTGGGGCAGCAAACAGTGTCATCTTCAAGTGAAGGACCTTAAATATGAAATACAGAAAATTTATGAACAGCAATGCATTTGCCAAAGAAGGCAACCCTGATGCAGATGAAATCAGTGAACAGTAATTACATTTCATAGGGCCTAAGTTTCATTCAGAAATGAATGAAACAAAATGCACAGCAGAGACAAACAGAGTAACAACTGCTAGTGAAAACTTTCACATGGAAAATTTCAAAGAAAGTTAAAATAACTTAAAAATAAAAAGGATCTAAACAGTGATACAGAAAAAAAATATATGTAGTTAATTACTTAGGCCCTACAAACTTAAGCATTAGTTTATTACGTTCTTCCAATTAGTGGGGTGGCTTTTGTCTATAATAGCAGAGATAGCAAGGAATTTTCCATGATGCTATTTTGTGGTTTTTTAATTTCCTATTTCATCATCCAAAGCTTTGGATGAAAATAAAAGCAAAACCAGTAAGTACCTGGTGCTAAAAAAGAAAGAACAATCAGAACAAGTGATACAAAAGACAGCATTGATATCAGAATACAATTAGTATCAAAGCAAAGAAGGCTAAACGAAATGTATGAAACTTAAATGCTCTTCTGTTTAACTGCAGTAAGTGCAGAATGCACATCCATAAACAAAGTCATGATATCAAAGCACACCTACAGTTCTGACATCAAATTATTTTCTTGGTTTTCTTTTAGACCAAGGGAAGGATCATCCCTGAAATCCTCCTTTGTCGCAGTCTTCACAGAAACATACATTTTCATCTTGTCAAGTCAAAAACATTCAGCTATAATAATACGCTATCCCTCTATGGCTGTCTATACGACATTGCTTTGTAAGTTGACTGTAGAGAAACACCGTATGAATAACTTGTTTGTTAGCCTGTGAAAGCAGAGAGAACAGTTTACCTGGCACTTTTGCTTTCAAAATACCATGCACATGATACTGTGCAATATTAAACATACTATAATATTTACCTTTTGATTAAAAAGAAACTAAATTTCTTCCTTTGTCCCAAAATTATCTGCAAGAATACAGTGCCAAGTTTGTACATTTTTAATTGCTATAGGTCACACTAATGAACTCTAATATTTATCATCTTCTGGAAGAACAAAGTGGAAGCTTGTCGCTCTCACATAAGCAATCATTTGACTTGGTTCTCTTGAGGCCCTTCCCCACTTCTCTCTTTTTAAAACATAACAAAATAGAGTCCTGTTAACAGAAGCTGCAACTAATTAGGGGTTTCTATGAGTTTTTTTCCTTTAAATAAAAGTTACCTTTAAGATGCCAGTCATAGAGTTCCAAAATATCTTTGAATAGGTATGAAGAGAACAGCTCAAGACCTCTCACACAAAAATTCTGGGAAAAGAAAAAGTTATATGGAATTATAATTATATAATATTCTACTACAAATAATGCCAGTCACATATATTTAAATAAATAATTAAAAAACCAGTGTCTTCATATATGCCAACTGCTAGACACTGGGCTTTGGAAACAGTAGTGATATATCTGTAATCATCTACTGTAACATAACACAGTGATTGTTGCATTTCAAGGCATTGTCGTGAAAGCACTGCAATGAAGACTCTTCAGTCTATGTCCAAATCAACACTAAAGGCAGAAATTATGAATCTGTGACAATTAATTCACCATGCACTACAACCCTTTCACCTGAGTATGCTAAGCAGATGACATATTTCTGAGAATGATCTTTTTCATAATTCATTTTTTGCTACATGTTCATATTAAAAGTTTATAAATCAGCATCTCTAATATTCATGATCACTTCCATACAAACATATCAGTAAAATGCAGATTGAGAATTTTCACCTCAAGAGCCAACAGGAAAAGAGAGAATTAAAAAAAGAAAAAGATAATTAATGACATTCTTTTCACTGAGTGGGGAAGCTGCTCCACCAAAGCAAAGAGCTTTCATTTAGAAATGAAGGAACTTTAAAAGCCTTCCTTAACAAACAACATCAGGCCAGGCATATGATACTAGTCATAAATTCCAAATCCAACAAGAGAATCTCTCTCACACGAATGCATTAGTAAAGATGGTCTGCAGAGTGCTGCAGCCAAATGCTGTGGTCAATTGGCTAGGACTCTAAAAAAACTTCAAATTCCCCGTTTTGCTTGGTGCCCATTTGTTGGTTTAGAATAAGGTTTGGAGACAACACAGAAGATTCAGTAACAAGAAATGAATCGCTTTGATTACAATCTTGCTGAGGAATTTCAGAGCTCTTGCATATATTTAGATGCTGTTGAGCAACAAAAGGAGAGATAACTGGAAAATGTAAATATATGTGACTAAATTAAGCACTGATCCTATCTTAGCAGTCAATATGCAGGGGTGTTTCTGTACCTACACATTCTGTTCCACTGCAGCAATTTACTTCACAAACTGGCTTCACCGGGGATTAATTTGTAATAAAAAAAAAAAAAAAAAAAAAAGATTATGAACTGAATGTGTTTTGTTTATATCCACCGGAAATTTGTTTTGGCAACAGCTTATATTAAGTACTGATAAGCAATCTTCAGAGCTTCAAACTCATGATTAAGTTTCAGCTCTGCCATTGACTTATGTGGTCCTGCCAAACTAGCACCTCCATATGCCTTATTTTTGTCACCTGTAAAAGGATGATAATGACTAAATCATTTACAGATAAGAGTACCTGACATATATTGTATATAACTTAAAATGAAAAGAAGCTATGGATATAAGCACTTCTTACTATTTGATTTTAATATATGATAGCTTGGGTAGATGGACTTATGCCAGTACCACTAAGTGCAAGTTTCTTTTCATCCATTTGTTCAGAGCACAGTCTGTCTCTCAGAGATTTCACAAGATGGGATTGTAAAGAGTTTAATCCATTAAACATATCAACAACATAACCCACATATACTTTTTGACTAATTATCCTTCTTACCTCAGGCATCATCTCCTCAATGAAATGAATTGTATAGTCAATGTTAAATCTGATTACTTTACACAGAGGAATCTGGAAGGAAAATAGAAATTTAGCATGAAAAATTATAGAGCATCAAATGTATAGTTAATGCAAGTTTGTAAGCAAACGTATTACTGTCTGCTGAAAAGGGCACTTACTAAAACAGCTGCTCCTGGGGATCACACAAAGACAGGAACATGAGCATGTGCAAGAAAAGTAACCGTTCTAACCTCCACCTCTGTAATAACAGGGCTGATAAGAGGGATGGTAAATGGAGATTAAATAATGCCATCTACTGGAGACAAAATTTTGTTTAGAAGAAAACTCGAAGCTCAGTAAAGTATCTTCTGTTACTTGTACATATGGAAGTGAATTTATAGACACCACATGTCAGATTGATACAGTTACCTGGATGCAAGCTGTTGTTAGCACTCTGTCAATTCTGCTATCTATACTGTCTTAAAATACAGCTTTAAGTCATAGCAACACAATATAAGAACTTCAGGATAAATTTATAGCTTTACACTAATCTAATCCAATCCATATTCTCAGAATTTCACTCAACTAACTAATAAGACAAATATATAATTAATTTTCTTCACCTTTGAAAAAAGGTTCCTTTGTTTGTGAAGCTCATGGACTGTTGAAGGTGTCTGTTTTTTTAAATGGGATTTCTAAGGCAAAAATTCTAAATTTCCAAAAGACTACAGAAATGCCTAACCCTACCCTACACATCTAGAGCTTTCAGTATGTTTTACTATTCACAGGCCTTGAAAGCATCTTAGAAAAATTCAATGGTCTGTGAAACTGAGGCGATCCAAGGTTATTTTGGGCTGAGAAGCACAAAAATAAATATCTGAGTGGTGCTGAGGATGCACTGAAACCAATGGACTTAACAGAGGTGCAATATTCTGCTTGCATCTTCTTGCAGCCCACTGTCAAACATTTGACTATTTTGTCTACAAAAAATATTTGCATGATAAACTGAGGAGGTATACCAAGCAACCAAACAAAAAACTGCATTTCCCACTATTTGATACAATATTAAACGTGAATACAAAAATCCTGAAAGTCAAATGTCCCATTTCGACTCTGAGGAGAGGAAAACATGTCACAATTAATTTGGGGGGGCTTTAAAAAAAAATAAATACAAAAGTGTTTGCTTACTTTCTAATATGTAAGTTCAATCGGGAGAGGATATTCCAGTACAGAAACTCTGTAGACAGGGATACTTTTTCTTTCCATTGAATAGAAAATGAATGCTTTGGAGGAATGACCATGACCAAAATCTCCACGGATTAGAGTTCCACATAAACAAGCAAATACATAGCAAAGGAACACGTGGTTGGTAGTATAAAATTGTTTTCGTAGCTATATTACGAAAACTGCAATTTCTTTTATGACTGTACTAACCATATTCCCTAATATCTGACTGGCTCATTTATTACTAAGTAATAATAATAACAGCTGTAAGACTTCTAACAGTGTGCAAAGCTAAGACTTCAAATTACAGAAATTTGTTTAATTCATAGATGTTGCTGTTGAGATCTCTATTTTTGCTATCTTTTGTTACAACCCACTGATCAAATATATTCCACAATGTCTCTTAAACAGCAGTTTCCATGTTGCCAAAAAACATCTCAAGACAGCAAGAGACTCCTTCCAAAGGGCTTTATACGTGTTAGTAACAGGAACTGACAATACAGTGTTGCTTTGTATTCAACTCTGTAAAAAAGCAATCATTTGCTGCTGATCACTTCCCCTGTTAGGAATAAGAAAAACACACATGCACTGCATGGTAGAGTAAGCTTCACTTCTTCACTAACTGCTCATGTCGGACAAGAAGAGTTGCCTTCCTGTCATACAGTACACACAAAACTTACACAGATACGGTAGTCGCTTTACCCTTGCAATGCGAGTAAAACAAAACTGTTTGTTTTGTTCATTTGCAAAGTGAAAATGTAGAGCCTCGGGACAAATCTGCCTTGAATCTCAAGGTTTAGTTAATGCTACCTGCCAGGAGCACTTCACACTGCAACCCCATGGGCTGAACTCTATATTCTCTTACTGACTTCTCATCAACATTACCGTCCCTTCCTGGGTTCAGCAAAAGTAATGTGATGTCATATATATTATACAAGCAAACTCTCGTGAGGAAAAATTGTTTTTTTCTTAGTGCCTCTCAGATCTAGTATTCTTACATCCCAGTCCTGTACTAATAACCATTCTTATACTGGATTTTGGTATTGGCGGTGTAGCTAGTAATAGGTATAAAATCAAGGAAGCAAACAAACCCTGAAGCATTTGCAAAAATAGTTCTTGAAATATCAGGATCACAAGAAAATGTTCAAATGTACAATTAAGTATTTGAGTATTTTTCATTCAGATGCGGGCTTGTATTGGAAAAGCAGTTCAGTCAGGTACCAATCGTGTCCTTTTCTTGTTATATTTCCTTTCAAAATATAAAAGTAATTGTCTTTAAATACCTACAACTTTTAATAAAAATCGTAACTTGTCTAGTTCCAGAAGCAGCTGAACCAATGTTAGAAATTAGTGGATACATCTAGGTAAGTTTTTAGAGGAGAGAAATCCATTTAGAGTGGATCTCTGAAAAAAGGCCATTTGTCACTTAGTAAACCTTTTTTTACTGTTGTTGCTGTTTTTTCAACTTTTTCTACTTAAGAAACCTTCTTATCCAATTTAAATCCAACTAACAGTTTTAACAATTTATTTCATGGTTTATTTCCCTTCCACACTGTCAAACATGTAAAAAGATTACTTTCATGCACACCACAGAGTCACTCAGTTTGAAAATAATGTTTACCACAACAGGAGAAAGTCAGGAGAAAGTCAGAGATTCATTAGCACTGATGTCTTTCCCATGTCCCCAGTGCTGGCAAGATGTCTGTAACATACATGTACTGCTGTTTTACAGATGTGCTTCTTCAGGAGAGAAACAGTTTGCCTTGCAAACATATCCCATATTATGTACCGATTAACATACTTACGTTTGTAAGTGGGGCATGTGAAAACATTGAGAACCCTTCAAAGATATATTCATGGTCATCATACTCAATAACAGTAGGTCTGTCTGTCTAAAAAAAGGAAAAAAATCACTAAGAAATAAGCAAGAAGCAGTACTACTTTTATCCCTGAAAAAAAAAAAAAATTAGAGCCCTAGTTAGAATTATTTATAAAGTACTTACTAAGAAGTTTGTGGGAGGCGACACAGTAATTCGATAGTGGTATAGTCTTCCAGCATTGTTGGTCATGGGGCGACATGGTTTAATGGGCTTAAAGAAAGAGATAAGTAGAATTATGTGTAGCGTCAAGGCAAATTTAGATTAAAAGAGAGAATAAAGCATTTCTAATAGCCATGAAATATGCACTCGGAAAAATTAAATAAAAGCAGGTAGTCATAATTAAGCATTCTGGGAAGAGGGAAAGTGTGGCGTTATCTACATTTTCACTTTCAGATATATTTTTAAAGCTATTCAAATGGAAAAAAAGGTGAAAAACACTGCTGTAATTTGTTATTTTCCATTTGACTCTCTGTCTTTCTTATACACTGAAGTTAGTCGCTTACATACCAGACTAATTTCCTCTTTTATAGAAATTCATTTCAGGAAACTGATTTCAAAAGCTTAAGAAAAGGAACCTGGACCTCACACGAGAAGATCTCAAAGTATGTTATCAAGATAACAGATACCAGCTCATCTGCTCAGGGCGAATCTGGGGCCTGAAGAGAAGGGATTAGTCTATCACCAAGAGGCAGCTCTGGTAACCCTGCTCTGTCTGCCAGGTCATAACACCTGCCTGCAAGGTCCAAAGGCAGCCACCCCAAATGCAACACCAAAGGCCTGGGATTCATGTTCTCTTCCAGCTTGCCCTGAAACAGTCCAGTTTAAAGATCTAAAAATCCTCAGCAGTCAGACAAAACCAGTTTCTTGCACGCCCTACATCTAATTTGCCACAGTTCAGGGGCTGTCACCAGCCTGTCTGAATACTTCTGTCTGTGTGGTGGAAAAAAGGTAAATCATTGCAGTGAGTGGGGTATGATTCCAAACAGCATTACAAAAGCCAGCCTGATGGTGGTGACAGGATAGCTGCACACCTACGTAGCTCTGTGCACCTTGCAAAACCCATCCAGTAAGTAGGGTAATTACTCTGGACGTTCAGCCCCAAATTAAGCTTCTTGCTGCTGCAACAAGATGGTTAGAAACCAGCCAGTTTAAAGCTAGGCAGTTTTATCTACAGGACACTGTAAGAAGCAGTGTGTCCTACAAGATTTTCTGACACTGCAAATTCCCAGCTGGCCTTCCTCCAGGGAACAGCTGCCTTCATGCAGCAGGTTTTATATACCAGTTTTCTCCTGCTAAAATTCTCCTCCCTGCTTCTCTGAAAGAAAAACACGAGAGACAATGCAGGGAGGAACTGATCCTGAACCCAGGCAATTTATAGTAAGACCAAAGTAATTTTTCTGAAATGTAATAATGTGGAGAAACACTCACAAATCCTTAACTGCAGAGATTTCAGTAAACATATGTAAAAACATATGTAAAAAGATATACTGAAAAATTAAATTATTCAATAAAAAAATACAAAGCTAAATTGTAAAACCTACAGATGAATGTTCTCAAATTCTTTCACAAGAACAACAGGTTCTAGAATAAAAAAGTCTAAGCGGTCCAAGTATTGTTTTTCTTTCCAGAAAGTATATTGAGCACAAAGCATGCTGTGTAAGAATGAATATTACTAAGGAAAAATAACCGAACACTATTTCAATATTGTTTTTCAAAAGAAAACGTGTTTATAAAATGTGTTTCAGGAAGCTGGAGTCATTTTTTCTAATCACTTATTCATAAAGAACTTAAACTGTTTGACAGTGTTCAGACAACACTGTGCACAGTAAAGACATGCTCTAGTGCCAAGGCAAGAACACGTCCTGACAAGCTTCCTGCTCCTGTCAGCAACAGAATTACTGTGTTATTTAATTTTACTTTTAGAACAATCCCTTAACAAAGAGGGCCCTCGTAACATAGTCATCCACTTGAAGATGGTAGATCTTTGACCGTAAATTATTTTTTATTAATGTAATTTATTAATGTAATTGTGCTTCAGAAACTTTAAAAGTAAACCCACAACAGCCTAGAACTAAACAAATACAATAAAAATTGTTCATAGTTTCATTTCTGATACTGCATTTTAAATATGAGGTTACACAACTAAGTGATTTGAAGTTGCACAGGAGTTTTCACCAAGTCTGTAAATCATGGAAAAAAACGTTCAAATCAACCCTAGTATGAATTTACAGCATGAGGTTTGTATTCATAATTGCAGTTCTTAGAATTACTTACCTCTTCACCAGGATAAATGCCATGTCTTATTCCTGTTCGTCGTGCTTTAGCACTGCACTTGCACAAAGGTCCATCATTCATCTGTCAAAAACAAAATAGGATTCTGTTTTTACCGAAAAATGATTTTTTTTTTGGAAAAGTATGTTGGTTTTAATGCCTGGAGCGCTGATGCTTCTAAAAGCCTGCCATGCTTTGATTAAGTGGATGTTCTTAAGCCAATAAAACTGAAAAAAGTATAGACTAACGTAAGAAAACTGCACAATGGCATTAGAACTTCATCATTGTTTCAGAGGCACAAGATGGAAAAATGTTCTCAGCAGAATCATACCGCTCTACTATCATATACATCTTTTCCATTTCTTGTACCTACATATAGAACATTTTCTGTCTAAAATGAGATTTAGATCCTAAACACCCACAAATATTTACATGCTGAAATCTCCACGACCAAACAGTTCCACAAAGTTCACTCACTGAAATCCCATCCCTGATTAACCTCTTAGCACCACAGCAAGGCTGTCTCCAGAAGTATGCAAAGCAGACCATTTGAAGATTTCACTTGTTACTTTAAAGAAGTAATGGGAAGACTTCAATTGCATCCTGCAAACATCAGTAAAAAAGAGGGCAGGGAAAAACACCCACTTCATGATTCTGTATGGGTCTATATCAAAAAAGGCCACTGCACACAGTATAAAGCTAGTGTCTTCCTTTTCACTTTTAAGACCAAGTTCAATGCAGACGCAATACGCTAAAACCTGCCCTTAACAACATACCTATTGCAGAAATCCAGCAAAAACACCCCACAAGCAAACCAGAGAAAAAAATTAGGTTCCCAAACCCAGGCTTTAGTGGAGTTTTCCAAAGTTGAATCCAAGAACTGAAACATTGTTTTCAGACTCTAAAAACCCAAACCCTAAAGTCCTACAATCTTAACAGAGCAATGTGACAACTTTTTGTTCATGTATTTTTTTCCACACTCTGAGACCCTTGAGGAAAATACAGGGTCAATGAAACTGAATCATGCTTATAGGTAAAAGCATCCTTCCTCACTAGCTTATATACCCATAAAACGGAAGAGGGTTAAAAAAATGCACTCAATAGCAAATTGCTCATCACTGCCCCAAAAATAAGCACTGACACTGCCTGTGTTACACTAAACGCACAGACCAAAACTGAGGGAGAGTTTTGATCTATGCAAAGAAGCAAGTCAGATAGATACAACCTACCTATCTTGTCCCAAATGACACAGCTCAAGTAAAAAAAACCACAGAAGAGCAATCATGAAGTTATGAGAAAACAATGCTGAAAGATCTCCATTTTACATTAACTAAAGCAATGGCTTCTAACTGCCTTTGACCCACACAAACACAAACAAGCAGGACTTTTAAAGCAAAAGGCCACTATGGTGGCATTGGCTTCAACAATTTATTTTCTGGCAAATGCCAGCTGGGGATTATCCAAAGTAACAAACACACTGCTCACACTGAAGGGTTGGAAAGATCCATCCCAAAAATCTAGTTCTGTGTCAAACAGTGTACTTGTATGTGCCAGTGTGCACAGCAATCATTCCTGGTTTATGCAGTGACAGTTAGAAAGCACTTTGGCACACCAGATAAATACCTAAGAGAACTGCAAATGTTTTCAAATAAAATCTGCTCAGAAGTACTGCAGCACTGACAAGCTCACCATGATCTGATTTCATCCCCTTCAAGAAAGATGAACAGTCAGTCTCAAGAAAGTTTTCAGGAAAGAAAGTTTTTCAGCAGGAAACTCGTAAACCACACATTCCCAAATCTATTCATCAAACAGTAATTGCGCTTTTTATTTAGCTAATATTCTGGCCTGGAACGTTACTTTGAAGTGTGCCCAAGAGCTACACAATTTTTTCAGTTAAGTATCTAAACAGTTTTCTAATTTTGTTTTCCATACAAATAAAAACAGCTAGCTATGCTCAGTCATATTATTTAATTTTTTTTAACTAGAAGCATAAACATGAGTCTGTAATAGAATATTCAACAGACCTTTGAATTACCACAGTGGCAATAAGCATTGCAGTATCTCTTGGCATTATGATCTGTTGCATGCTAACCTCATGCATCATGCAAAGTGCTAGAAAAATGAATTTACTGAGGTGCCATTTGACAATGAGTTAGAATAGACTGTAAAATATTTAAGTAAGAAAGATGAAGATGGCAAATTTGTAAACAAAACCTAGTCTTCTGTGCAATGTATACATTCAAAACAACTCTTCATGAGCTCAGCAATTACATTTAATGAGAATTATAACCTCCATGCAATTACAAAAAAAAAACATTAGACAAGAAATTAGAAGCATTAACTGCATATTTAAAACATTACTTATCATTATGAGTTGAGAGCTTTTAGGTGAAAAATTTGTAAAGGAGGTAAAGATTCCGCCTCTCCTCCATCCCAGAATTCATCTGTGTACCTTTATCTCAGAGCTACGAGGACATTAGTACACCGCTAGCAATTCAGGTTTTATTAACGCTGTCAGATGTGATTCCAGCTGAATAAATCCCAGAATTCATGAGCTGAAACCACACTCTTGAAATCAAAAATGAAGTGCTTTGGAGATGAGAGAGAAAAGGGGGGTAAAAAATGTGTATTGAAATAGATGTCACTTAGTATGTTTGACAAGAACACAGAATTCTAGGTCTACAGGGGAGAATGACTTCCAGACACACAGCACTTTTTCCTCTCGCTGTACCTGTCCTGGATCATTGTACCACAGTTCTTCATGGAGACGATCAGGGTGCGCTTTTTTACGCTTAATTTCTGCAATGACGTCAAAAACTTCCGAATCCGAACTGCTAGAGCAGCTGCTGTCATCTTCAGAGTCACAGTCTGACTCACTGGAGCTCTCTGATTCATACAGAAAAAATAAAGACAGCTGTAAAACACTTCCACACACTCTTCTCTCCAATAGGAAAGCATTCTCTAACATGACATAGCTAACTGTGGCACACTGAAAGTTATTAAACTTCTACATGACATTTGCACCACTGAAGAGGGACAGCAACTGCATTTTTAATTAAAAATGACAGCAAATGCTATGGATACTTAATGCCTACAACAATTGCATCTGTCTGCATGCATCAGAGACCGCTGTTTGGCTGTCCAGGAGCACCACTGCTCAGTTGTAGAAGAATGATTTCTGTTACTTGACCTTAAAGATTACAGAGTTATAGCCAACACAAGTATTACTACAAAGTTAAAAAGAAAAGAGAAAGAATACATGTAAGGTCACTAGCATGAGCTAAACAAAACCTCTTGTTGTTTAGAAGTTAATTCTGCTTGCTATGAGCAAAATGCTTATGTTTATTCATTTTACCAAAAAAAGCTCCTGTCAGTAGCAGGATATTGTCTATTCAAGAGTTCTGAAATGGCATATATGTATAGAATTACTGTAGAACATGTACTGTTAGACTAATTTTTCAAAATCGATTATGTCTAACAAATCTATTATCACATACTAGAAACCATAGACAAGATCGAAACCTGGAGCTACTAGCTGAGTGAATCCAGTCAAAAGTTTCTTGGAAGCCCTGTTCTGTGAGCTTTCCTCCTTACTATTCTTTTTAAGACATTTTTCTTAGTATTAACTGAAGCAATTTTTCTGATGTATCAGAGGGGAGAACAATGCTAAAGAAAAAAAAGAACAGAAGATAATCTTAGACTTGTTAAAATGTCTCCTTTGTGGTGTTGTCAAAGTGATGTTAATAAGCGACTGGACTTATTAAAAAAAAATAAAAAATAACCCTACAAAAACCCAACACACAAAAAACTCAGAGCCTGATTTCACATATCTCTAACCTGCTGTGGTACTTACAAGCAACTCCCTTTCTTATGCATGTAATGTCAGTCATTTCCACAGATCTCCTCATCTCTATTTAAATAAATGCTTTCATAGCCAAGGCATATACAACAATGCAAGTAAGATTTACTATTTTTGGAAGGGGGGATGCAGTATTTCTTCCATTTCTAAGTTCTGACTTAAGAGAAAATGTATTACTACACTGCCAGTGCTTTGAAATACTGTGAAATTATGGTTTAGAATATGTTTATTTACTGACTACAAGACTCTCCTTATTTAAAAGGGAAAGAGGGAGAGACAGAAAATAAGAAAATATTACTAGTAAAATATGCTTCCTTTTTCTTCCAAATCAAGCTGTATTTTTATACAACACATAATTCAGCATAGCACGTTATTAAAATATGTCCTTGGAACATACAGTTTACGTAGGTCATATATGCTTAGTTGAAATCAAGTTTTGTCTAAATGCGCATATATCTATGTTCCTACAAATATTCACAAATACTTGAGTTTTAAAAGTTCTCTGACAAACATTAATTAGTTGTACAAATCTAATTTTAGGTGCAAAACGAGTGGAGGACCTGCGCGAGTAAGCTGGAGTTCTGAAAGAGCAAAGTAAAACTTTCGGTTCCATGTACAGAAATTAGCCTTTCATGATCTATAAGTGCTCTTGGAGTACGTTGCTATCTCCCTGCAGTAGACAATAGTTGTTGACCAGTTTTGTCCTCACTTCATCCACATGAAAATATACCACCTGAAAAACCCTACAGATAACTTTGCTAGCAATTCTTAACTGAGTTAAAATATGTGCAAATCCACTGGTCAAAAAACCTTTAAAAAGGTGTTTCCTTTATATAAGTGAATTCACATTTTATTTAATTTGTGGGGTTTTTTTCATCTTTATTTTATTTTTTTGTACTGCCAGCATGTAATGATCACATCATTATATACCTGTATTTCAAATTCAGAATTTTTATGTGATTTTTAAAGAGTTATTAAGCTCAGATATGAGAGTTTGGAACAGCTCAACAGGTAGACATAGAGCACCAGTTAAAAAGCATGACCAACAGAGTATCTAAATTAATATGATATGCCTAAGAATTTCTTGAACTAATGGAAATGACTGAAAAAGGCACTATGAAACACTGAAGTGCTGGAAGTATAAAAAGAACAGCTAATAGTTCTCACAAAACAAGAAAAATAGTTTTTTCACTGACTTCTGAATGGGCAAATTACTATCCAAAAGTACACACTATGCTAATTCAACCAGTATTTCGCCAATAACTGATGCAGCCAGCAGACTTATTTCACTGCAAGATCCACACGTATGGTGCATGACAGTGATAAACTATGTTTTGAAAACTGATACTTCTGCATAAGATTATAGCAGAGGCGCACAACCAAAATAAAATCCAGAAGAAAGATGAACTCAGTGCCATAACAAGCAGCCATGTGATTTTATTACCACTACTCTTGCTTCCTTTTAAGAAATATAAGACCAGGAGCTCCTCAAAGTCTCTTTGCACCACACTTTGGCCTATCTGATCATATTCAGTGGGCTTCCATGCCATGGGCAAGACTTTAGCATAAGGCAGTGCTGGATGCTCTCCATTTTCCCTTAGACTTTCTGGGTAAAGAATCCAGCTCTACTTCAGTCAAAAGCAACAGTAAAACTCACAGAAATAGGCAATACAAAGGAAAGATTTAAAAAGCAACATTACTAAACACACACAACTGTCAAAATAAGGTTAATTACAAATTATTCCATTTCAGTCATCATTTCTGCCTACCTAGATCTTCGTCCAGTTTGGTCTTTGGTGGCTCCCACGGTGGCCTGGCTGCTTTGGCCTTTGCCTGTCGCTTTCCTAACTCCTCATCGAACTTTTCATACAGATCTCGGAGCTTGCTTGTTCCTACCACAGTAGAGTCCCCCTATTAATTAAAAAAACGGAACAACAAAAAAGACAGTGTTGACATAGTACATGAACACATGTAAGAGCATTCCACAATGAAACACATGAAGGGAAAAAGATAGATCTCAGCATAGTTCAACAAAACATAGAAATACTTGTTAGGCTGCAGCGTCTCATTATATTGCTCCACCAGGTGAATTAGCAGAGAAATCACTTTATTTGATGGTGCGTTACCATGAAACCTTTGGCCTAAAAAAGCAGAAATATGTCAAGTGCATTTAGTACAGCTCAGTATTGATTTTTAACAGGTTTAGAAGAAATAAGAGACCTATAAAGGTATTTTGCAATTAAAAAGAATTTTTATCCCACACAAGAAACACAAAACTCCACTTCTTTGTTGCATGCTTTCAATTACCAGGAATTCACTCTCAAGAAAACCCCACAACCAACCAAACACAAAAAAAAAAAACAAACCCAAACCTCTCTCCCTGTGTCACTACTCCACGAGCAAGTGCTAGGGTCAAGTACAAAGAATCCTAATTTTCTGCTTCTGTACAAAATTTCTCCACGGTTGTGGGAATACATGGTGCTTGAGACATGTTTGCTCAAATAGAAAAAAAACCACACCCTTCTCTCCTGAAGACAAAAAAGCACTGATCTTCCATGTACCACTAATCTGAATGAAAACAGGCAGAAGAACCTGATGAAAATAGAGTACCAACAAATGAAGTCCTTAACAGCATTAAAAGACTGAGATAGTTGGGAGGAGAAACGGATTAAATGACTCAAAACATAATCATGCTGAAAGCTTCATATTAATCAAGTAATCAAATAATTAATAAACAACTGTGTACAGTAATTACAGTAATTGTCAAGTTCTCTCACAAACATACCACTTGATCCATAGGGTCATTGGAATAATAGCTTTCAGAATGGGTACAACGAACCCAGACTGGCTTAAGTAATTCTTCATCTTCTTCTTCATTTTTTTCAGATGCGTTCTCCTCTGATTCTTTGTCTTTGATAGTGGTATAGTTTTTCTCTTTGTTGGAGCTCTGGTTCTCAGACCACCTTTCCCTGTCCTCCTCCCATCGGGGTCTCTTTCTCTCTCTGCTGGGAGATCGGCTTAGTGGGAGAAAGTAAACAAAAGCAATTCCCTTTAGTATTTTAGTAGTGACAGTTTTAAAATTAAAAACAAATTCATATCAGTACATCATATTCATTCAATATTCATTGCTTCATATCAGTACATCATTCTATTGTATAAATTACAGCAAAATCCTACTATTTTATCCTACTTTTACCTTGCAACATAAAGAGTAAAGAGCACTTTATAGTTCTGAGCTGCTATAAAAAATTACTTAAAATTTAAATTCCTTTTGTATTTTAAGCCCTATTCAAAAACTGGAGTGAAAAAATATATGCTGTTTTAGAATAAAATGCCTACTTGCATTCTAGATGACTTTCTTTTAATTTTGTTCCAAAGTTGGAACTCATCATTGAAAACTGAAAGTTGCATCTCTCACAACTGGAAGTTATAATATAAAGAAGTTTTAATACATAGCCCACAAACTACTTGCATGAACAAAGAATAAGGGTTTTATTAGAAGGATTACACAGAAGTCACATTCCTTGTGTTACTCTAACTCGGGCACTCCTCTGAACAACACAAGTTGTGGCCCCGGGCACGTATGCACACATACGCACACACTCACATGCATGGATGAGCAGAGCCTCAAATACACAAGAGACCAAATGTAACTTTCCTTACCTTCCTGCCCGCTTGTAATCTTTTTTGTAGGATCTTTCTGGCGATGGTGATCTTCTGCTGTCACGGTGCCTATGTCTCTCCCTTTCCCGCTCCCTTGAAGAGGTGAAAACATAAGTTAAACAAGAAATCTGGCATTTCATACATTCCACACCTGAAAGGAGCACAGAAGCAGACTAGGATTATGTTATGCAAAATAACATACATGTGCTGACTGCTAAAAACCCAGACATTCTTAATGCTGACCTTCTAGAAATTTGTAAAGGTCACTTCTCTCTTTGTCATAAAGCCATCTATCTCACCCAATGTGATGATTAATTCATACCATACACAGATGACTTCTTTCAGTACAAATGGCACAGGATAAAATTCTTGTGTCTTTAACCCTCCTAATGCCTCAAAAAAGGGAAAGAAAACCTATTCCGTGCACAATAGCTTTGTAAGCACAGCAGTCATTTGAGTGTTTCAGGCAAGCCCTCTCTTCTTGACAGCCACCTCAAGCACACACAAAAAACTGACAAGACACAGAAAATCTACATCATGCTGAAACTATGAATCTCATCCATAAGGCTCAATAAGGAACTGGGGCAAAAGAACTTTAACTGAAGGCCTGGGGAAGAGTGGTGGGAAAGCTGCCCAGAAAAGGACCTGGAGGCGTTGATCACCAGCTGAACATGAGGCAGCAGCATGCCCAGGTGACCAACAAGACTAAGAGCATTCTGGCCCATACCAGGAATACCACGGCCAGCATGACCAGGGCAGTGATCATTCCCCTGTACTAGTCCCTGGTGAGGCTGCACCTCAAACACTGTATCCAGTTTTGGGCCCCTCAGTACAGAAACAGACACCAAGGTGCTGGAGCAAGTCCAGAGAAGGGCAATGAAGCTGGTGAAGGGTCTAGAGAGTAAGACTTACTGGGGGCAGTTGGGGTCGTTTAGTCTGGAGAAAAGGAGAGTGAGACTTATCGCTCCCTACAACTACCTGGGAGGAGGCTGTAGTGACGAGGGGGTCAGTCTCTTTTCTCCCAAGTAACAAGCAATAAGACAAGAGGAAATAGCCTCGAGTTGCACCAGGAGAGGTTTAGATTGGATATTTTGAAAAATCTCTCCACCCAAAGGGTTATCAAGCCCAGGGAAGTGGTCAAGTCATCATCTCTGGAGGTATTTAAAAGACATGTAGATGTGGGACTTGGGGGCATGGTTTAGTGGTGGACTTGGCAGTGTTAACAATTGGATTCAATGATCTTGAGTGGCTTTTCCAACTTAAATGATTATATAATTCTGGGAAATAACTGTGTATGAAGCAGGAAAGCACACCGGCAGTATTCATACTCTACTAACAGCTGACAACTTGTTAGTCCACAATCATGTGGGTAACTGTCAAATCTGGTAAATGAGTATGCTGTTACTCCTATTTATGAATATGTGCATCAGGTGGTTTTGTGGGCTAAGGGAACAAGTCAAGTTTATTTAACAATATATATATTTCCATATGCGTAACATGAAATAGAATGCAAATTTACAAAGCTCAAAGTTCATATAAACTATCTGTTGTTATTCCCCACAATGGTTCATCCTTCTCTACCTGTGCCTTGTTCAAGCACGGATTTCAGTTTTCAGACACAGCATGTTCTCTGCATTCTGATTTGCTTGAGAGATAGATGCTGTCCAAAAAAAACCACAACAAGGCTGTCGACAGTTCTCATTAAAATAAGTAGATACATCGTAAAGTAGACCTGGAAGCTGTTGGCCTCAAGCAGTGCTCCAGAAATGTTTAATAAAGAAGCTGCTGAAAACATGCATTTTTAAAACTTAAAACTGAAGTTCAAAATCTAAACAATAAATCATGAAATTACGTGGCAAATGTAAAATTTTCTGCCTTTTATAGGTGGCTTGAACAAGCTTGACATACGGAGCAGGCCAGTACCTTAATACCAGCTGCATTTAGTTTTAGGAAAATACTCTTTTGGAAACCAAAGTAAACTTACTGAATGTGAGGTCTGGGTGGGGTTCTTTTGGAATACAGCTGTCTAAGGTTCTGCAATTAAATCTCTGTATATCTACATTAAAGTCATTTCATTTTCACAGCCACTACATATAAATTCACGTTTCAGATGTGATATGAGAAATCTCAGATCTTCTAAAAATTACAGCACATGATCCAAATACCCTGATAAATATTTAGATACGGAACTTTGCAGTATCTCTTTGGATATGCTGACCCACATCATCACTCACAAAAAGAGCCATAAAGAGAGCAGAACTCTGCAGAAACTGCATCAGGTCAGTTCACAATTTGCAAGCTGTTTGCATCTATGAAGCAGAGGGACAGAAACTTCATGATACGTCCCAAAATAAAGGGTCTTCACTCATCCACCTAAATCATAAGTTGTCAATGTAACCTACAACTCGCCTATTCCTTTTAATTAGTTTTCACCTCAGTCCTCTCTTGAGATCACGGGCATCCTGAACAGAATCAGGCAGGCAGCTCTAAGCACCCACTGGGATGTCCTGTGAAGCCTGCACACATCTGCATTGGTCCCCCACGAAGATGAGGGCAGCACAGGATGAAGAACACTGTGCACCGTGTTTATCACCAAAACACCTCACTGCAAGGATTAGGTACGTGCAACTATCAGACTATAAACCAACCCCAAGTGCTGGTTCTCTACAAATACAAGGCTTACTCAAAGAAAGATCAAATTCAAGTAACACCTGGAACCCTAACTCTGGGACCTAATCTCGAAGTTTGAGGTGCTGGGACTTTACCATTTGTAGGATTCAACTTCCAATGCAGCCTTTTGCATAAAATTGCACCAACTTTACTTTCATGTCATGCGCATAAGTGGTAAATACCCATGAGAGTAGAACACTACTCAGCAATCCACTCAGTTTCAAACAAGAGCTTCTTTGCTTCCACCTATCTCAACAAAGGCAACAAATCTGCCAAGCTTGCAAAGGTGAGGCAGAAGCAGCGTACCCGAAAGATGTCAAAACAGTATCTCTTCCCATCAAACCCAAGTACTGACTACCTCCCTACTTAGAGGGAAAAACACGGGTGAGGGAAGAACATGATGCAAACAAATACTATGGGACAATGACGACAGCTTTCCCTCAGCAGGCGGAAGATAACTCACGTTACCTGCTACGCTCATAACTTCTGTGGTGAGGTGATAGCCTTCCTCTGTCATAGTCTGTCCGGTGCCGACTGCTTTCCTGCCTCCTCCTATCTGGACTCCGGCCTCGATCCCGACGATCCCCGTGGTTAGCAGACCGGTGCCTGTCACTGTGGATATGACCGTGCTCACGATGTCGGTGCTCATCATAGTGCTTGCTCCTCTCTGGAGACCGTCGATCACTTTGTGACTTCTCCCCTTGATACTGACCCGTGTGCCGAAAATGGCTGCTGCCACCACTGCTGTTGGCAGTGCTGTTCTGAAAGGAGCCAGAGTTGTGCTGATAGCTATTGAAGTTCGGTGGTGGGAACGACTGCTGTGAGTACCCTGCAGAATACACAGGCTGGTAGTTGACTTGCTGTGGTATGACTGGTGGGGGAGGAGGATGCGGTACTGTGGGAGGAGGCATCATGTAAGGGAAGGTGCTTTGCCCAGCAGGAGTTCCTGGTACGGGAGTGTTGCTAGGGTTTGGCACAGGTGGAGGAGCAGGAGGGAAGCATGGAGGGACTGGGAAGCTCTGCCTCATCTGGTGGTTTGGAAATGGTGGCCTCATGGGACACTGGCTGATGGGATTTTGCGTGGAAGGTGGTACTGGAGGAGGATAGGGCACAAAGTCTGGCCGGGGGGGCATGTAACCGGTGGTTGGAGGGTTTGAATAGGTTGTTGGAGGGGCAGTTTGCTGTTCATACTGATATTGTACAGAGGGTTGCTGTGGGTGAAGCTGCCGTAGGTTCTGAGGGCGGTAGGTCTGTGTTGAAGTTCTCGTTCCTGGTCCCCCCTGACCACGGGGACATCCTCGCCCGGAATGGAAAGACATGGCTCACCTTTAACAAGGAAAATAAAAGCCTGGTGTCACACAGTATTTGTAGGATGCCCTTAATGGATCTGAAGGAAGTACTCTCAAAATGCTGAAATTACAGTTTCTGCATTTTCCTTTACCAGAAGCAATGAACAATGCCCACACTCTTTACACCGAGCTTTGTGCTCCTCGGACCTCTACTACAGGCCAGTTACGCCCTTTCAGCTTCTTTAAGCCTCTAATCCACAAAAGCACTCTACTATTTTCAATCTAGAACCCAAACTGGACCACGCTTCCCGACTTGGGGCAATGTTAATGTCAATGAACAAGGCCAAAGACACAAGCACCTTTACTAGTACTCACTAGATCCTTTGATACAAAAGGCTTCAGGTATTCCACACCTAAGAAACCACTAACTTAACATTTGCTCTTGTCAACCAAAGTCCCACAACAGGAGACCTTTCTAGAATAGGATTTTAAACTTCAGGCAGAATGACTTTACTATGGCCTCGTTGCGAGTTACCTGGTCTAATAAGTAATGTAAATTTTAAAGGAGATAGTAGCAATTTACATTTGTAATTGAGATTCCAATTCAGTAAAGGACTGAATTCAATAGATATTTCGAAGTATTTTAAGTTAAGTATGTATACTTTTCTGGACTGAGAATCTTGTAAGTTACAGAAAAAAGAATATTATGTAGACTATGCTGTTACTTCAATTTCACTGAAACAAAAGTTTTCAAAAGACATCCCTCAGCTGCCTACTTGGCCTTGTCACCTTTCCAGCTATTGCCACTGCTGCAAGCAGCCTTAAGTCTTGCTCAAAACTATATACGTATTTAATTTTATTAATGCTTAGAAATGAAAACCACTATGCTTCATTAAGGTTAAAATTCTTTCTTTAATTACAATGTTAAGTTCCAAAAACTGGGAAAAAACAAAAAAGGTTTTAAAATAAAGTAAAAAAAAAAATCATTCATGGTGTCATGGCTGGAAAAGAGAAAAAAAAACCACCACAACAAAACCCAAAAAACTTAGTTAAGCAGTTGCAGAACTCATATTCTGTTTCCATAAGGGGAAGAGAAAGAAAGGAGACACACACACACACACAATTGGAAAAAGATAAAGAAAACAAAACCTTCCTTTTACTGAGGCTTTGTAGAGGCTGAAGTACATGCACAGAATATTCTTCCACCTGCTACCACACATCACCACCAACCTGGAGTGCTCAGACCACTGCTTTCAACTGCATTCTGGTGCCAGTGCTGCAAAGGATGTAGCTTGTTGAGAGACAACAACTTCTGGTGAACCAGAGGGAGAAAGGAAAAGCAATGAAGAGGAAAACAATGGACATCGAGGAAGAGGAACCAAGAGGACCCTAGGTCTCTCCTTACACACACAGGCCTTAGTGGAAGCTACTGGCATTGGTGGCGATGGCCTTCATTCCCCTTCCAGAGAAGCCAGACAAAGGCCAAAGTGGGATTCCCACATTTCTAGGAGATACCAGACATGACAGTAAAGACATTTGTTCCTTCCAGTCAGCCTGTACCTGCTCAGTAGCCTCCAAACTTGCAAAGGCTCTCAAAAAAAAAAAAAAAAAA
>VZRU01001146.1:554-28759 GCA_013398155.1 Pedionomus torquatus
TCAGAAGGGAATCACCAACAACAATTACCCTTTGGTAATTGGGTTTCCTTTGCATCTTCTGTCAGGCACTTGTATCCATTCCCCCCTATCCCCTGGGTCAACTCCCTCTGTCGAGGGGGTCTGCAAACCCCAGTACCACGAAGCTATTTCTCTTTCGCATTCCCTTACAGACCTTAGTCTATTGACCTATCTTTCAGTTCTGCCACCAGGTTGAGCAGATCAGTGATCTGCTCACACCTAACACAGCTGTCGCCTCCACCATCTTCTGTTGCAAGTGCCAGGTTTAGACATTTGCTGCAGTTTGAGACCTGCACCGCCACATGTTTTTGTGGGAACTCAGTCTGAGTTCCTACATTCTTCCTTGCAGTGTTTTCTGCAAGTACTGGGGCCAAGTTCTTGCCGAGGGCCGGAAGGGGCCCAGCCTCTTCTGGCCCTTTTCCACCTGCTCTGCAAGCATGTGCCTGTACCCTGATATTCCCTTTCTGAGGTGCCACCTTTGACCGGGTGTCAACCATGGCTATATACCTGCTAGCAACTGAAGCCTTGAATCTCAGAGGTCAGTTAGGATGAGCTCTGTAGTCCTCTAGTCACCCAAAGGGACTAAGCTTACCCAGTCCCTGTCCTCCGGGAGGCCTTTTATTACCTGGGGCTGGCTCCACCCAAGCTGACTCACCAGCTGACCCCGGTCCACCCATCAGTTGACAGCCCTCAGCACAAGCCCAGGGCTTTTCCCAGCTTCAGAAAGTTGCCAAAAAAAGGCTTTTTGTTGGCCTTTTTTGCCTTAGATCCCTTTCCCAGTGCAGTTTTACCTGCCCTGAAAGTGGTGTCTGTAGCAAGCTTCGGGACTTCCAAATCCCGCTACAAGCTCTTGTGCTTCAGACCATGCGTAAGTCCCTCAATTTCACACCAAATAAGTCATTCTGAGGGGCCTGTGGTTAATGCTTTGGGACATGGACAGGCCAGTCTCCTCCTCATGGGACAATTCCACAAGAAAGCAAAGGTACATTGCACTAGATTGATGCAAAACGACAAGACAGAGATTTACATGAATTTAAAGTCCTTACACAAAATTAACTGTAGACGTCCATTTAAGAGTTTCAAGTATCACAGTATCAGTCCTGACTCAGGTAATTCTAGACTTTACTATCGTGAGCTGAGAAAGCATTAAAAAAAAAAGTATCACTCCATCTTTGCATTGTTTTTCTATTTCCTCAAGCGTCTGCTGTTGATCACTGCAGGAGACCATGTGAACTGCTGGTCCAGTTTAGTACCTTTGGTATTGCAGGGATTTTATGGTTTTATTTCTCCACTGTGTAAACTCTTTTGATTATATTTGGGAGTTTTATGAGGGAACTAATGAAGAAGAGCTATTGAAAAATCTACAACAAAACTAATTGTGCAATCTACTGCTGTTACAATTCAATTCAAATGTTATGAGAAAGCTAATCGGAACATAATCTCCATTAAGTTCAAGCACTATCCATATAAGATGGGTTCCTAGTTACAGGATCAATCTATCATGCCAGAAATCAACAGCAAGCCAAAGAGGATAAAAGAAGGATTTTTTAATGAGAGCATGTAGTGATAAGATAAGGGGTAATGGCTTCAAACATCTCATTATGAAATTCTTTACTCTGAGGGTGGTGAGACACTGGAACAGGTTGCCCAGAGAAGCTGTGAATGCCCCATCCCTGGAAATGTTCAAGACCAGGCTGGATGGGGCTTTGAGCAACCTGCTCTAGTGGGAGGTGTCTCTTTCTGTGAGAAAAAGGTATCAATTTGTACATCTCGCTGTATTTCATAAACAGTACTTTTAAACAGGAAAAAAGGGATAGGACTTTTCTAAGGGATTTCCACATTTCTGTGCTGATATTCTTTCATTCCCACTGCATTAGAACTAAATCTAAATATAATAAACGGGTGACGGACGTGCACAAAAACCAAAAAGTATTTGGGTGACATTTAAATTCTCGTCTTAACAGAAGGGAGTCCCTTGTGGTTCAGAATTCAGCAGTGAGGGTCAGGGCTTTCTGAAGAATTGTGTATGGGACATTGCATTGTGTGAATATCATTGTTCAAATGTTACTTCAGGCAAAAACCAAACCTAAACAAAAGAAAAGAAGGACAAATATAACCCAAAAAATACTAGCTATGACTTTTGGTAGAGTGTGAATTGGATTACTGAAGATAGAATTTATATTTTCCCTGAATAAACATTTCTCACCAGTCCAGCTAGAGTTCTCAAAGGAGATTATGAAGCAGGGGAGTTTTAAAAACATTTCCTACTCTAGGACTTTAAATATGATCTCACCTTCTAGCAAACAATTAAGTTTGTAAAACAAAATTCGAATTTTGACTTCTCAAATTACAGATTGAGCCTTCTTCTGTATACATAAATAGTCACCTAACTCTTGCTTGAACTGGCAAATGACAATGCATTTTACAGCTGGTGTTAGTAAGTTTTACACTCAAGTTAACCATCTAAGTTAAAGATCATCAAAATCCACTTTCAGCACTGAAGCATAAGGAAATAGCTGACTTAGCAATTCTCTTTGTACAAGCAGGCAAAATGAGATTAAGTTTTAATTCAGTTACTTTATCTCTGTATTTATTTCGACAAGGTTTCACATGTATAACACAAACTAGGGTTGGTAAGAGCAAGAGAAAAAGCATGTTTATCGATTACTGCATGAATCGCCTCCTGTGCACACCCTTTCAAATGATCATGTAGCCTTTCACAATAGCATTCTGAAGAGGGAGCTAGAGTATTACACAGTGCGTTCTTTATCCAAAAGAGCTTATACTAACTTGTGCCTTTGAAACAAGACCCATTCAGAAAAGAAAAAAAAAAATGAAAAGGACAAAAACATCTACCTAACCAGTTCGGGTCCTTTGCAAGTGCAGAGGCAGACAATTAAAATCATTAACAAACCTTCTATTACTCAAAGTTTACTTACAGGCATTGAAAGCAATATTAAGTACAACACTTAAATAGTAACTGCAAACTCTAGTGGTATTTGCATATTTCAAAACGGAACACCTTCTGTGTGTTCTACATTTTTCATCAGTTTTGAAAATCAGTAAGTTGGTACTTCCAAATGGAAAGCCTACTTGGAGAATCTGAATACTTTTAAAAGCAGAAAACTAAATGCGTGTGTACCAACTACTATTCTCACTTTGTAGCAGGCTTCGCTGTCTATTGGGAAAACGTTCATCAGCTGAAATTATGGAAAGGCTAATTAAAACATGGTGCTAGTAGAGCAATAATATTCATGATTGGCAGAAAGGTTAATAATCTCCAACAGCCAAACCCCACAGACTTCCATGAACATGAGTTAATGAGACAGCACACACCACACCAAAACAACAGAGAAACTGAGGGCACTCCAAAGCTGCTCTGAGTAAGGAAAATATTTATTAAACTGATTATTACTGGTGGGGAAGAGTAATTGGAGTTTTCAAAACCCCATTATTTACAATGAGGCGCTTACTGGAAAGTTTATAGCTCTGCTACCATATCTGCCTTGGGCAGTTTTAGACTTTAAGATAAATAGAGGTAGAAGCCAGATTACTTCATAACATTTTAAAAATCTAATTTATATATTGATCTGTGTTCATTCATGATTTGCAACTGAATCCAAACTGATAATCAATTCATATTCCAGCCACCTACCCTCCCATCAAAGTTATTACAGCTTAAATGAAACATCAACAGTCATCGTTGAAGCAACAAACACATTTATCTGTAGACATTTCTCTTAATTTGTTTTTAATAAAAGTATCAAAAGCTTAAAAAGCTTAAAAAGTTGTTGTTCTTATTTCACTTAGAAGCGCATGGCACAAATTCAATGTAGGGCATTGCCTAGATTAAATAGTTGAACATAACTTTTTAAAATATGATAACAGGAATATTTACCCATGGAAATTCTCCTAGAGTCCTTTGAGAAGGATTACAAGAGTTAAAGAACTGGCAAACGCATTATTTTGTTGTATAATCAGAAGGAAAGAAAGAAAATTTTTAAATTCAAACACTCCTAAACAGATAAGCATCTCTTACAGTATACACTTCAATGGGATAAATTGCAAGACATTTCTCAGTCTTGAAATCAAATGCTTAGGTTCTCACGTAATGTAGAAAGCAATGTCTTACCTTGCCCCGAATTATATATTGCTTTCACAGACTTTTTCACCTTCTGTAGTGCAGTTCTGTCTTGATCCAATGCCTACAACAACAACAAAAAACCCAAACTTTAAATATTTACTATATTGTTCAACACAACACACCACAAGTTTTTAAAAGAAACCCACAAAATAAGTAGATTCACAGGCTGGAAAAAAACCTGCAGATAGAACGTATTCAGCCTACAGGAGGTGCAAAGTCATTCAAGCCCTTCTAGACGAATTAAAGAACTGAGCTGAACATGCTCAGAAGGCAGAGTAGAGCAGCAGTGACAGTGCTAAAAGAAAAACACTATTTTAGTTTTGTAAGGGACAATGTGTTTATTCACAATGTAACTTATTTTGAAAAAAAAAACAAAACCAAACAAGAAATTATTAAGTAGATGCTTCTACTGTAGCCCTATGATTTCTACTACTTGCTTGTTAACATCCATGGTTTTCCCACAGCAGCAGTCTGGCCCCTTCAGACACCGATTACCACGCTAACCTCTTAGCCCAAACTCCACCACAGAATTTTACACATACAGAATTTTTTTTTTTTTACAAATACAGAATACAGATTTCTCCCAACTGCCTACAGAGTAACTCCTCTGTGCAAGCATCCTGCCCGGAAGATCAGTAACAGACACCCATTAAAACATCTCCTTGGCTTTTTATCCCCCTGAACCTCACCCAGAGGCTCTCAACCNTATTTGACCTGTGGATTTCCCTGCTGCTGGTCAGCTGCCCAACAGCACTAATTCATACTTCACATTGTAACAACGGGGCCCCCGCAGCCAATGCAGGATGCAGGGGCCATCCTCTCCCAGCCGGGCAGGCCTCAAAAGCGCAGCAGGAAGCGGAAAAGCACCTCCCCAAACCTGCCCAGCCAGCGCAGGGCCATTGCAAATTTGAATTGGGCTGGGAAAATGGGATTCAACCCACAGCAGAAGGGAGATGAGGATGCGAGGGGTAGGCACCTGTAAGGGGTAGGCGGGGCATCGGTTTGGGTGTTTGTTAGGATTTTCATTGTTATTCAGTTTTCACTTGTTATAAAACTGTAGTTCATTACGTCCATTGTCCATCACGCTCCAGGTGAACTAGTGTTAAGCACTGGAGATGGTCCTACATAAGGGTACCATTCCTATGTAAGTTCAAAAAGACTGTTTTGGTGTATGTATGCTTACATTATAAACCCATATAGGAAGAAACCAATTAACACATAACAGTTCTATTTTGGAATGGCACAATTTTAGCCAAGCAAAATACTATAGTTGAACAATACATGAAAGTCTGCAACAAAAGATAATGTAGTGTTCTGTTCTTTAAGGGAAAACTACTGCATTCTCAAATCACACAGCCACTTTTGTGGTAGCTAAAACTAGAAATGTTTATATAAATCCTTTCTAATACTATTTATCTCTAGTTTCTCATTTGCAGCGGAACAATGTATTCAAAGATCCAAAAATGTAACCATCATTATTTCTTCTGCTCCCTGGTAAAAGAGCAGATTATACTTGACTTTCATTTTGCCAGAAAGAGTTGGAATTTTAGAATTTAATAAAATATTAAGAACACTGTGTTCCATTTCAAGGCAGCTCACAGCAGGTGAGTCTCTTAAGATTCCTTTGGAAACACTGTCAAAAGCTTTTTCTTCTGCCTGCGTGCTATGCCAGACAGTTGTTATACATTTCTACTGAAGTTCCCTCCATCTTCAATGACCAGAAAAATATAATGATTCACTTGTCTAGTAAGAGTTTAAACGCAGAATAGTATAAGAATTTGAAGCCAATATTTTGGAAAAAAAGATGACAGTTAACATTGATGAGATTCAGAGATAAAACTTTGCACTAAATTCTAGTATCAAAGCAAACTGGACACTCAGGAGGAAAAAATACAACAATTCCAAGAAAGATGGTACTTGTTCCTAAAGATATCAATCCAGAAGCCTAGGACTAATAGACTAGGAAAATCTTCCAAATTGGATGTGATATAGAATTAAATTTAATCACTAATATGGGAGCAGGAGGGAAGGGAACAGCCATTATTTTAAGAGAGCAATCACTGAGCAAAGCCATATACAGAGATGACATTCCCTGCCTGAAGGAGCCAGTGATCTGAGTCAGAATGACATCACAGGTCAATTCTGTATTTTTGTATCTGCACATACAATCTTTACATGAAGTAGTGCTTCTTGGTCCAAAACTCTCTACATAAAAGGAATTCACACACACTTAGAACTGTATGCCAGGGCAGAGTGTAAAACGCCTATTGCAGTGAAAACCCAACTCTACGAAGGATTTTAAGTACACAAAAACTGATATCTAGGATTTTTTGGGTGGTTTTGGGTGGGGTGGGTTTTGGGGTTTTTTTTTTGGGTCTGTTGGCTATTTTATATGACTGCAGGTAGCCTGCTTCCCAATACGTTACATTCCTCTTGAATGTCTTTTACCAGTAATTTTTTGCCAGAGTCTGCCACAAAGGAAGCATGTCACACTGAATGCTCAATTCTATTATTATTCCAGAATCATGTTTTAAGTATATTAAATTAGAAAGGAACACCAAACTTTTGCAGTATCTATTAATTCTGTCTTCCAATATTTAGAAAACTCAGTATTTTTACTCCCCACCTCAGAAAACACAAAGTCTGATCTCCCAGTAAAAGCTACATGCATTTATATTATTGAGAACCACAATGCCTTAGAGAACCAAGAAGCCCTTGTGAGAATCTCTAGGCATGCGCTCTTCCCTACCTTCCTACCTACCAAACTCTTCCTCATCAGCACCTATTTCTGGAATGGAATTGTTTCTTCATTTCTGTAATATCACCTCCCAGGAGGCCTTTTTAACTTCTGTGAGTGAACATTTTCTTACCATCTTAAGCATTCTGAAGAGATGGATGGTTTATTAAAGGTACCTTGCAACACAGATTTGCTTTCTCCTTGGTTGAACAAAGCTTTATTCTTGAAAACACTTATATTGGAGCCAAGCTCCATCTTTAATCAAAATAATGCAAATTTAGTGCTCACAAAAAAACCTGAGAAATGTTAGCAAAGAAATAAAGAAAAAAGAACCCACATATTTAATCTCCTTATATAAAATTTACCAAGGAAAGCTCCTTGTACTCAGCAGGTTTGCTATGCGTGGTATCTGACACACTCCCCCCTGTCAAGGTTTCATATTCCTGCATTCCCTTACATCGAACCTTATGGTCAAGAAGAAAACCTTATGATGAAAGATCAGCTGTCCTAACTAGAGCATCCTGCTCTAACTTTAAGCAACCTGATCTAGTAGGAGGTTTCCCTGCTCGTGGCAGGAGCATTGGAACTACATGATCTTTACAGCCCCTTCCAACTCTAACCATTCTATGATTCTATGAACTAACCGGCCTGAAATCCTCCAGACAGTCACCCCAGATTTACTCTCTGTCTTCTACTAGAATTTAGCTACTTTGAACCTAGTCTGCAATTTCAAATCTGAAGAAAGCAGTGTCACTCCTTCCTCATACCAGAGCACTCATGTTGATTACACGGAGATCCAGTTCAGGAGGTGCTGCGGTGACCTCAGCTCCATGAAAACCAGCAGCTCCTTTTCTGCACTATGGATTCATCTCTCCTCCCACCAGCGTGTAGCACATTTATAGGAAGTTGTACTTCAAGCCACCATTCCACGTTCACTTCTCACAGCACCCTCCCTCTTTAAGAGGTACTTTCACTGGCAGCTATTCCTACCAATAAAAAAATTGGAAACTTGTCCATCTCAGGAAATAAAATCAAATTAACTTTGGCATGAAAGGAGGGCAAATCCTCCCAGTGGATCATTTGACTGATGTAGAACACTGAGTAGCTGCACGTACACTCTTACTCATGTGATACAGCACACAAGCCAGTACTGGGTCAGAAAAGGTGTATGCTGACACCCCACAATCCACACCACAGTGCTCTCTGTGAGACGAGGCAGAGCCACGCATGGCCATTCACACAGACAGACACTGCTTTCACTTCTCTTCAACCCTCCAGAGCCTGATCTCAAGAAAGGGTATTCCTATTTTTGGGCCATGCTCTGCTTCAATAGCTGCTAAATTTTAAACCAGAAATCATACTACTGTGCAGTATGTATGGGGCTAGATTCTGGATTGTTTTCTGCCTTTGATGTAGTCAAAACCATCATATTCACATTTAGATAGACCACTAATTGTTCTCTTAGAACCTCCTGTCTTTTTATTCCATTTAGAAATGAATATTTTTGTGTGCATGTGTACATAGTATACAGTATCTGCATGTTGCATATTAATGTGATTGTATGCAAAAGTTTGTATTCTGGAGATCATACATCATAATATGATTATCATATGATAATTATATTATTATTATATGATGACTCATTCCTAATAAACATGAAAAGCATGATTTAAGTAATGCAAAAAATCTTCCTTTATTGACTGAAGTAAAATTACTATTACAGGAACTGATCACAAAAGTTCTTCGCGTACTAAATTTAGCTCTCCTAGAAATCAGCATCAGCCCAGAGGCACACACTTGCACAGAGGATGCTACTGCCCCTCAGCGCACTAAATCTACTAAAACAACAAACATTTTGTAAACCTTGCAAACGTATGCAATTTAAAGAAGAAAAAAACCAAACCCCACTGACTTCCGTTTCAGTCTTACAAAAATAAAAAGATAAGAGTGGCTCAAGACACTGGCAATCATGCTAATATGTCAGCATGCATTATTAATCTCTTCAAGGAGGTTATCATCCAGAGGAGATGCATTTTCCAACTGGAATAAGCTCTTCAACCTCACATCAGTAAAGGTTTATATTTTCACTCCATCTTTAGAAGGTTTGCCCTAAAAAATTCCTACCACTACCAAAACCCAGCCACAAAAATAACAACAAAATAGAAGTCTTTGAAACAATTACAATATCCTGCACGAGGCAAAACCACAACAGAAGCCTGAATGCACAAAGCATGCACAACCCACATACTCCTGACAAAAACCCCTCCATGTATTTTAAGAAATTATTTTTCATATATTAAAGAAATTAATCAATGTGAAGTATAAAATATTTGAGGTTATACACACAAATGGGTATACAAAGGCTTGACAGTCATTCATGCACTGTCAAACACAAGATTAATTATTTTACAGAAAACATGGGTGATCTATTGGCTTAAGGGACTAAAAATAAGATTTTTCACTTACCAATTAACAAACTGATCCAACCCTGGTATAGAAGTCACTGACATTTGCTACTGTCTGTAGAAGAAAATATGCTTGCTGTCTCCTCAAGTCCTAGTTAGAATATCCACAAAGTAGAGCAACTGCACATTACACAGTTATGGCTGTTCAGCACCAGCATCAGATCACCATAAAACCCAAACTTCATTGGGTAGATAATTAACACAGACTAGGCAAGTTAATAACTTATTAACTGCCACAAACTGCAACAAGACAAACCCCCATGTTTTCCCCAGTGAAATATAACCAAAACAAACAAAAGATAAGAGTAAAGTGTTGGTCTCCTGTAGGTTCCCCACTCACAAGTGAGCAGACTACCAAACTCACTTAATTCTGTACAGGGAAAAGTGATTGAAACGTTCCTTCCTGTCCTCCCTGCTCCACGCAGTTTGTACTGACCAAGCCAGTCATCAGTTTGGAGTCTGTTTTCAATTGCTGGTCTCAACACTTGCCTACATGACAAAAACAGGGGAGTGGTTAAGAATTTTCTAGAGACACTTAATCCCTTTGTGTAAAAAAGATATAAACATGCACAGTTTGAACTTGTCCTGAATACTTAAAAATCCAAAGGGTCCAAATTAGAGAAAGCAAATCAAAACAAGACATCAACAAGTACTTACCACTGTAATAACTACTGCCAACATTTATCAGCTACTCTCAAAGCAAGACTGCCTAAAAGTCAGTATTATTTTTTTTTTACAAGTGTGATTTCCCTGAAAATTGGAAACTTCAAGTACTTCATAGAGTTAAAATGGTTACAGTTGGAAGGCAGCTTAAAGGCCACCTAGTTCCAACCCTCCTGCTCATTGCAGGGACACCTCCCACTAGACCATGTTACTCAAAGCTCGGTCCAGCCTGGCCTTGAACACACCTGTGGGGCATCCACAGCTTCTCTGGGCAACCTGTTCCAGAGCCTCACCATCCTCACAGTAAAGAAGTTCTTCCCAATGAAATATGCATCAATAATCAAATTTAAGAAATAAATTTATCCAGGAAGTAATTTTCGCATGTAATGCCAAAGCTTAGCAGAGATCCCATCGGCTGAACTTCCCTCGCATCCCCTGCTGTTAGCTGCACAGCCTGACACACCACAGCAGGCTCTCTCCAAACCAGTGTACATAAGAAAAATCATCAGCCCTTCAGTGCTGTAAAGGTCACATTAGATGAGCAAGGTTATTTGTGCAGTTGCAAAAATAACAGTCATCAAATTATTCTTCAAGTAGTACTCAAATGTAAGTCCAGTAGATAATGCTTGCAAAATCTCTTAGGAGTACACTACTGCTAATTGCAATTTGTTTTGACAATTGATTTTTGGATCCCTCTTTGCAACCAGACTCTGACCCAAAAGCCTTTTCTGCAAAAGTGTAAATGTAGACTATTTACATCGCTATCTATGCTGTCCGTGTATGATTGCTTCTGCATAAAATGAAGTTAGCATCACGTTTTTCCTAACGAGCATGGAGTGGATATTTGATCTTGTGTACACTCTAACACATTTGAGGATACTTAACAATACTTGGGGCAGTTTCTTCCTTCAAGTTCTCAGTTCTTCTGAGTTCAGCTTAATTTCTACATGAGCTACATTTAGAGATCAGTGGAAAATAAAACTATGAGATTTGTCTCCAATACAATGACGACACAGAACAGGTTCATTTTCTACCTTCTATTGTGCAGGAGATGCCGAAAAGCCCACAACTAGTGGCAACACTTGAAGACATTCAGTGACAGATACAAAATTTTCCCCCTAGTCACAGGGTCTAAAACGGGCTCCACTGGGTAGAAAATACTCCTGGTAATAAATATCACATAGTAGTTTGGTTTGGAAGGGACCTTAAAGATCATCTAGTCCAACCCGCTGCCACAGATCAGGTTGCTCAAAGCCCCATCCAACCTTGAACACTGCCAATGATGGGGCGTCCACAATTTCAGCAGGAAACCAGCAGGAATTTCACCGGATTGCCACGATTTCTCAAATATGATGGAAAGCAGCTTAGGAACTTGGTCCACCAGCTCTCTCAGGACCCGTGGATGGATTTCATCAGGTCCCATGGACTTATGCACCTTTAGTTTCCTCAGGTGGTCTCGAACCTGATCTTCTCCTACTGTGGGCAGTTCTCCATTTTCAGAGCCTCTGCTTTTGCCTCCTATGACTTGAGCAGTGCAGCTAGAGCCCTGGCCAGTGAAGACTGAGGCAAAGAAGTCATTCAGTACCTCAGCCTTGTCGATATCATGGGTGAACATGTACCTGGGCTCTTGCAAAACCCTCCTTAATGCTATTTTCAAAGTCCAGTGGAAATACATAACTTTGAGTGCAAGTATTGTCTACCAAATACTACCCTATAAAAACTTTTTTCTAGAACACAAATACACATTTCCATAGAAATAATACATAAATAGAATTTTAATTAGTTTATTGAAGATACTTGCAATTTGAAAAACCCAATACACTATAAAGCATCATTTTCACTTAAGAAAATCTAACTTAAAAAGTTTATATGCAAAAGACATAACTAAATATAATTCAAAACAGCCCCAAATAGAACAAGATTCTTTATTTTCTAGAAGAACCAAAAAATAAAGACATCAGAAGGCAGTGAATAGTTAAGATCTTTCAACAGGAAACAAACTGAAGACAGCAGGCAAACAGCATAAACACATACAGACTAAATACACTTGCTATCAGGTAGGGCTTTATTAGAAAGAATGTGATTCTTAGCAATTTTAATTGGAAAAATAAGGACGGAAGTCCCTCAGCATATCTGACTGTAAGTTTCACTAGCAGGAAAGCTCTTCAGTTGTCACGCTGTTAAGTAGAACACAGTATTTTTCTCCTGTGTTAACTCTTCTCTTTCTCCTTTTTTTGAAACCACAAAATATTTTGCAGCGTGCTCTGTATTTAAGCTGTTATCCCAGTAACTCACAGGTATTACCCAGTCATGGAAGAAAGATGTGGTAGATGAGAACTTCTGAGTTACAATTATTACCACTTTCTCAGGCAGCAAAATACTTCAAACATTGTACACGGATTCTGTGAATGTTACAGAAGCTCAAAAGTGACATTCGGGGATAAATAAAAGTACTCACTCGCTCAACCACTGCCAGCCTCACAGCAGAGCTGCAATTACACGGTGCACTTACACCTCCTTATTGCGTACATTTCCATCAGGAATGCTATTTTTTGACATCTGCTATCAGCAGCAGAGAAAGCATATCAGGAACTTGCTCATGGTAGACCAAGTTATTTTAAAGTGTTATCGTTAATATTACAAACCTTTTTTTCTTTTAAAAAATGCATCATTGGGGTGTAACGGGACACACACGGTCCCTTATTTGAGAACAGAAATAACCCACGCTCCTTCACTTCTGAAGAAATACATAAATGCATATATTGATGTATGATTGCAATATTCCATTTTAGAATTATTCCATTCAGAGAAAAAAAAAAAGCCGGTATATTCATGCATTTAAAATAGTTCTATATTTAGGGTAAAAATGAAATTGTGTCCATTTGATGCAAGCTGCAGATTTCAAGAGCTTCATTATGTTAAAAAAAAAAAAAAAAAGGGTTTTCTAGCACAACATAGACCTTGACGACTACTAAAGCATTTTCGGACACTCCTTACATCTCAGTTTTACAGCTACATTCAGATGGCCAGTTTGGAGAGTCTAGTATCTGGCCCTTCTTACTAAAATACATTGAACATAGACTGACACTACAAGATAACAACAGGAGGGAGAATAACAACAAATCTAGAAATAGTCTAGAAAATAAGCACACATTCATCTATTTTGGTTTTAAGGTAAAAGTTACAAGTGGAAATGACAGGTTTTACAATATACAAAATCATTAGAAACACAACTTCTTATTATTAGACTTTGGCTAGATATAACACTTTTAAAAATACCTGGACAAGGGGATTGAGTGCACCCTCAGTAAATTTGCATACAACACAAAGTTAGGTGAGAGTGTCGATCTGCTTGAGGGTAGAAAGGCTTTGCAGAGAGATTTGGACAGGCTGGATCGATGGGCTGGGGCCAATGGGATGAGGTTCAACAAGGCCAAGTGCCGGGTCCTGCACGTGGGTCACAACAACCCCATGAGTGCTACAGGCTTGGGAGAAGAGTGGCTGGAGAGCTGCCTGGCAGAAAAGAGCTTGGGGGTGTTGGCTGACAGTCAGTTGGACATGAGCCAGCAGCGTGCCCAGGTGGCCAAGAAGGCAAACAGCATCTTGGCCTGTATCAGGAACAGTGTGGTGAGCAGGACTTGGGAGGTGATCATCCCCCTGCACTGGCAAGGCCCCACCTCGATTACTGTACCTAGTTTTGGGCCCCTTACCATAAAAGAAGACATTGAGGTGCTAGAGCAGGTCCAGAGGAGGGCAACGAAGCTGGTGAGGGGTCTGGAAAGTAAGTCTCGTAAGGAGAGACTGAGGGAGTTGGGGGTGTTCAGCCTAGAGAAAAGGAGGCTGAGAGGAGACCTTATTGCCCTCTACAACTACCCGAAAGGAGGCTGTAGAGAGGTGGGCGCCAGTCTCTTCTCCCTGGGAGCAAGCAACAGGACAAGAGGAAATGGCCTCAAGTTGNTGTAGAGAGGTGGGCGTCAGTCTCTTCTCCCTGGTAGCAAGCAACAGGACAAGAGGAAATGGCCTCAAGTTGCACCAGGGGAAGCTCAGATTGGGTATTAGGAAGAAATTTTTATACTGAAAGAGTTATTAAGCATTGGAATGGGTTGCCCAGGGAAGTAGTTGAGTCACCATCCCTGGAAGTATTTAAAAGATAAAATATTTACATTTAAAATATAAAAAAAAATACATTAAAAGGGTTGACACAGTGCTTAGTGACATGATATACTGACAGTTTTTAGCAGAGTTACGTTGATAGCTGGACTATCATGACCTTAAAGGTCTCATCCAATTGTATGTTTTAGAAAATGCACAACAGGGGGTTTGAGTCTCCCCCTATGAAAGTAAAAATAAAGAAAATCACAACAGCATAATTTAGATGAAACACAAGTTAATTTTGAATTTCAATATATCATGTTCTTTGATACAAACATATTTTCTGAATATATTTAATTTGGGGGAATTACAGAAAAGGAAACAAAATAATCAGAAGAGTCAATTCTAGTATTTCTAAAAAAGTCTTATCTAAAAACTTCCACTTTCTCCTACAATGTCTTTTGTGTCTTTTGTTCAGCATGCAAAACCAGCATAAATGTACATTAGAAAACTGTGACACACGTCTCATTTTCACTGTGGTACTGAAAACCAACAGACATCTAAAAGCAATATAGGCCAAAAAACCCAACACATAAGTGTGTAATAGATATTATGTAATTATATATATGTTCCAATTAATAGAATAATTCTACATACAAGTTAAGACCAAAGCAAGATCTGCTTTCTCAATATACAAGTAAAATGAGAAGGGCTATACAACCCAAAGCGAAGGCCTATTACCTACTCAGATTCTCTAGGGTTTATTTTGAAGACACTGACAAACCGGTTAAGACTAGAAAAGAATTTATGACTTACGTACAAATGCACAAGCTGTAACAGTCAATCAAGGGTGGAAAAAAAGGATATATTAATGTCAGCAAAATCCGACAATTTAAAGGTCACCTTAATTTGCCCATTTGTAGATGACCTGGCAAACCATATGACTGGACAACACAGAACCTGTCACTTTCCCTTCCATAGGAAAGGCACTTTAAATACAGTGCTGATTTCAAAGGTATTGTTTTAAAAACACAATGGAACTTAAAAGAATTTAGCAGCAATTTCTAGTCTGCTAGGAAACAGCATGAGTGCTTTGCAAGCAAACTGCTACTTACTTCACAGCATTTTTTAAACACAGTATTGTGTTTGGTAAAAATAGTCCTATGCTATTTCTCTTTAAGACTGTATTAGAGAACAGACGCCCTTAGAGAACATTCTATAAATTTTCTTAATGGCATTAAGCTTCAGATGTAATTTACAGCCAAGATCCTAAACACAGCTGAATTACGCTAGCAACAGCTTTCTTTAAAATACTCACTGTCAGATGTAAAAATAGTTACACTGTATTCCATTTAGAAAATGCAACTGATTGGTCTGATCACACATTTAACTGAGTATTGTTAACATAAATAATGCCACATTTATAACACGAGTATACAGCTCTACTAGCTGAACAAATAACCTTTTTTCTCGGGAGTTCTTAACTGAAAAAAAAAATTCCCAAATACATATCATATTTCAATTAGGGTATTCAATAATTTTGGGAAGCACTGTGAAGCATTTCAAGCAAATTAGAAAAAAATTGCTAAGTTTTCAAGAAGGGAAAAGTCTTAAGAATAAGCTGGGAGAGAGATGACTGTTTGAGGACATGGGGCTTTTAAAGCATTCATGTTCCATAGATTCAAAAGCAAAAACTGGTCCAAGATAAGCTCCCCATATATGCAGCACCTAAGGAGAAGATTCATGTTCAGTGGTGGTAGAGAAGACCTTGCACACTCCCGTTCTCTTCCTTAAAACGGGGCTTTTTTTGCTAGCACTTGTGCTAGATTCCCAGGCATACACCCACACAGAATATCAAATAATTGTGCAACAAACTCTGCTCTATAAAATATTATTTCAGTGGTTTTATGTCAGATAAAACAGGCTTTGTACATAATGCGTGTACAGTGGAATCATAGACATAAAGGACCTTAAACACAGCAATAACTATTAACTTCTTGGAAATCAATATTCTTGCCCTACTAATGGTAACAGCACTTTATTCAATAACAGCCAGATTCTAACAGCAGTTATTGACTTTTAATTTTGTTGCCTGAAGAAAAAAACCAAAACAACACAACAACAACAAAGAAAAAAACTAACAAACCAAAAACCACAAAGAACTCCCACAAAACCAACAAACCCCAACTAATCCTTCAAAATGCTCACAGTTTACTTTTTCCTTGTGATACTAATTATTCTACAGAAAGTAGGTTTTCAGTCTGTTGACTCTTGTCTCCCTCTTTTGACAAGACATCCCTACATCTGGTCTTCGGGTAACTACCACCTATTTAAGGTGAGGGGTCCCTGGACCTTGTCCTCTGCAAGAAGCAGCAAGGAAGGTGAATGTACAAAAAAAAAAAAAAAAAAAAACAAAACCCCAAAAAAGATCAAGAGGATTTATATAATTTCAAAAGCGTACAAGTTGGCAATGCTCTCCACCATAAGGAATATAATTTATGATTTAAGATCAAGAAAGGGATTTGGGAAAGCTAATGAGAAGCAAAACTGCTACCCATAGGGTAACAAGAGAGTGCATGGACTAAGCTGATCATTACCATGTAGCTTTTCATTCTTGAATAATATGTAACTAGAAAATAGGGGTTACACTTAAACACAAGACAAAGCAATGGCACAGTTTAAAACCTACTCAAAAGAGACATAATTACATAAGAAGTATATTTAAATAGAAGCAAAGTTATCCATATTTTAGTCCAACACTTTTTTATATTTTAGCAACACTCCCTCTACCCACAGCATAAAATTAAGACTAAGACTAAAACTATTAATTCATGGCATTTATCTTGAAGTTAACTTGGTTCTCAAAAACAATTTATTAATTCCAGCTCACTCTAAAAATTATATTAGCTAACCTCAATGGATTCAGTTAGTGCTTAAATAAAATTAACATATCAACATCAGTCTTAAAAGATACTCAAGAAGCTCACACAACTGATGGATGACTTTACAAAAAAACCTAGACAGACTGAGGCACTAGAACAATAGCAGATGCATAGGCTGCACTATTTTAAAATTAAGTAAGGTCACAGTAGCTCTCAAAGTTGTGAAGAAGCAACTATGAAGGGAACAAACTTCTAAATTTATGCAACAAGTACTCTGTGGACAAACCCCCTTGGACTTCGATGCTATGGGACGTGACACAATGTTATCAACAATAAATGTAGTACCTTTTCACAAAGCTACTTAGCCAGAAAGATTCTTCATTTTTAAATTTCAGCAGCTTTTTATAATCTACTTTAATGAAAATACAAAACCTCTAATTCAGCAACTTAGTTCAGTGGAGGCATACAAATGAAGATGGATTTTTCTCCTCTTCCTAGGAAATAATAACTGCTTCATAGTTTCAGATGTGTACAAAATACAATAAATATGTTTAATGTATATTATGAAATACGGTATGGTTATAATATTCTCTTTGGAATGCAGAATGAATACCTGGAAAAAATGGTGAGTAATATTGTGAAAACTTGGACAGGTACAATGAAAAGGTTAAGCAAATGAAGGTTCAAACCAACAGCATTCCACATTCCAGCCGGTATATTACGACCAGAAGCAGCAGGTGAAGAGGCATCCCTACAGGCTTCCGGGAAAAGCCAGAGTGTGCAGTAGCTCCATAGTTCCTGAAAGAGATACTTTCCCTCTCCCCACCACTTATTGCCACTACCTCCTACACAGCAGCACATTATTGTTCAGAAAACTACAAAGCCAGGACACTGGATTAGATGAAAATTGCTTTTTTTGGTGCATTATGGCCACTACACAGGAGAACAACTACACGCATGGTAGCTCTACCCCTTTCAATGGATGCACAAATTTATACCATGATTATAACCTCAGAAGACAGATGTTGTTTAATATTTCAACTACATTAAGATCTGTTCCACCCCAGCTGGTTCCCTTGCATTCCACCTACTTTTGATCTGTGAAGACACACTTTTGAGACTGTAAAACTGGGATCCTTAGAAACCAGCTCTGTGAACAAGCAGTCATATTTATGCGTGTAGGAGTTAAATTCAATTTTCTCCTTCACCAGCAGGGGTGACTCAGGCTACAGATTTCCTTTCTTAATCTCACATTCTTTCTCGTTATTTCAGAATGGTCATATTGTTCAGAAAAATCAGTCAACTATTTAAACTACAGCAACTAACTGGAGTTCCTTTTCTCATGAACTCCACAAGTGCATAAACCATTGCTGAAGTATGGACTGAAGTTTTGCATTTGCCACTACAGGGATTTACTGCACTTGATGATACCAATCAAGGAAAACCTGAAAAGCACTATATGCAACTTTCAGTAGGCTGTATTATTAGCTCTCTAATAACTATTTTAAATACCTCCTGCTATTTTTACAGGACTATTTATCCCCTACACCATATATCACCCCGATCAAGCAACACTTCCTCTTGTCATTATTTAGTAAAGGTGAATTTATTTCTAAAGGCCAGAAGCCGGCCTTGATAGAGAACTAAAAAGGTAACACTAAGAAGTGAAACAGAAGTTGTAGGAAATCAACACTAGCATTTCCAGAAATGCTTAATCTGGATTTCCTTTCCCAGAGTAGCCCCTTCAAAAGTCCTCTTAGTACCCGAGACAGAAAGTGCAGCCCTTCAGATCTCTGTAGAGCAGCTCCGGCAGGCACAAGCTGCACCTGCACATGGCCAGACAGAGGCCAAGCACCCTGTCTGTTCTCACAGGCCTATAAAAAATCCAAAGTGTGAAGAAGGGTGGATATTCATCGGTTGAACACCGCCTATTCCATAAAGGGTAGAAGACGTTAAACTAACAAGCAGGTAGTAAATTCAAAATAAAAAATGGAAAAGCATAGTGTTTTGCATGCTAGGATGTGAATATCTTGTGGATCTTAAAATTTTAGGTATTTTGAAAAAAAGAGAAGAGGGATAAAGTAATGGAAGAAAAATTCAGCATGGCCATTAAATATAAATTTAACACCTTTCTTCTGTCATTCCCCAAGCTGCGTATTACTGGAGAGTGGGAGATCATACCGGAGAAGGTATCCCTGCATCTTTGCCCTTTTACTACACTCATCCCTTGTCATCTGCTGTTGGCTAAGTCAGAAAAGATCCCTAGACTTTTATCAACTTCTGGACTATCCCAGCACAGCTGTTCTTCCACTCGCTAATGGCATTTCTGTTATGTAAGCTGCAACAGCGAGGAATTCGCCAGGAGATAACCATATATGCACAATAACAAGCAACAGAGAAACCTCAGTAAAAAAAAATGGAAAAAACCCAAAAAACCCTGTAGCAAAACTAGGACAATTTTTTCTCTTCCTTCATACAGGTTTTGTTTTCTTCAGCTATCATTGCAAAACCTTCAAGAGCTATCTACGTATAGAAGGGAAAGATTTTCTGAAAAGTTTAATAATAATTAAGTGGTAAGGTATTAATTGAACACCAGACTAATAAGGATCTAATACATTTTGGTTTTTAAATGTGCATAGCCCCTAGACATTAGTCCACATTTCAGAAATCATATTGATGTGCTCTAGCAAAATCAAAGCATTACACTTAAAGCCACACAATTTGTTCAAATTTCCATTGTATATTTTACAGTATGCCTTAAACTCTCAGAAGAGAACAAAAGCCCAGTTGTTTCACTTATAGGTTGAAGAATGTTTGTTTTTATAGTCATAGAAAAAGAAAAGCTGTGATTTATTGCCAGTCTTAACAAGGACAGCTGTTTGATATTGTATCTTTTGCCCCATACCCACCAAGAGTGAAAGTCAATTTATTTATATATATTATTCCAGAACATCCAGTCTTTTTACAGTGAACAGAAACTTACTAAACTAATGCATCTAACTGAAACACAAAAAGCATAAAGTCTTTTTAGAAAGTCATTTTTGTTTTAATAAAATCCTTAATCCTTTACAGAAAAATGATCTGACTGTTACTAAACTAGCTCCTAGTCTTTTAAGAGGAATCTTTTTAATGTGAATATTCTTTATACCTACACCACTTTGTAACGAATCTTGGTGCATCAGACACTGAAGAAACTCAGCATGATGAGTTCAGCCCTTTAGTGATCTCCTTATCGATGAGGATAACAAGGTAGGCTGTATTTGGGAAGTATCTACCTTGACACAGAATCTATTGACCAAAAAATAAAATAAAAAATAAAATTTGTTGTTGAATGTCTACCAAGCAAACCACAACAGAATTCCAGTCTACATCACCACAGGTTTGGATTAAACTAAGGGTAGGGAAAATAGAAATGGTAAAAGATGTGGTAGAGATGCTGCCTTTAAGGAAGAAAGCCTTTGTTCAATCACAGCAGCTTTTATGGAACTCCAGCTCAAAATGTCCCTGTTCATAAACCGGTGGAACAGCATACCAGCATACCAAGACAAATATCACTGCATACTGTTTCTACACTCTTTCCATAAGCATCCATTTCTCACCTTGGTCAGAGACAGCTATGGGCTGAGCAAGCAAAGGTGCTTACATTCCCATGACCGTAAATCTTTCCTTGCGAATTCACAAGAGAATATTGTAGGATTCTATTTCTGCCTTGGCTTATTACAAGTTACCAGTAGGCAGCTAGAACAGAGTAAATCCTACACCTGGCAACTGCAGCTTTTCAAAGCATTCATGAACGTGGCATTGTTTGGCTCTCTGGAAGCAAGAACTGCACAGAATGCTAAGGGCTGTATTTGAGCAGGGCTGAAGGCAGGACACAAATAGAACAGCGCAGAACAGAAAAGGAAGCTGTGTGCAATGATGCAAAAAAATCCTATTGCTGATTTGTATTCTGCCTGAATACGAGAAAAAGTAAGAAAACCTCCAGCTCATTCACAGGGGGAATATAAATAGACAGTTCAGTAAAGGACTAATTTTCTAAATGCTGGCATTTGGAACATATTCAAACCCTAGTTATATACTGAATAATCATAAAAGGCAACACTTGTTAATCACAGAATCGGAGAGAGTTCCAAAATTTGGAAATAGACTGATTTAATGCCAATGTTACATACAGTTTGTGTAATACACATAAATAGAAATCATAGTTAAAGACATAATGCAGTAGGTGATGGCAACTATAGATAACTATCTCCCATGGTGAATGTGACTGTATGGTACATTTCACAATAGTTATAAAATAGTTATAAAAAAGATGAAACAAAGTAACCAAGGACCGTAAACAAGGGATTATTTTACAGACATTCAACTGATTCAAGTCACAGGCATGGAGGAAAACATTGGTGGTTAAGGAAATAATACAAACAGTGAAGCAAAATAAGCAGCACAGTGGAAATGCATTTAAATATATACCACAATAAGGAGAAAAGATGAAGCAGATTTGTAGTCCAGAATATTTTCAAGAGTATTTATTACTTGCAGCTCCTTCTTCAGGAGGATGCATAAAACCAAAGCCTTGCTCCTAGCTGAAGCTTTGCTGTTGTTTAAAGGAGGAAAAGCAAGCAACCAACCAACCCACATTTGTGCCACTCTGTAAAATAAAGACCAAATCTATAGGCACAAGTAGTGCACACTATTAGGATAGGATCTGTAAAACAAAACAGTTTATCCATGTAAGGTGCATTTCAGACAGGTTTACTCCAGAGCAGATTTAAACCACTCTGTGCACTGAATGCTCAGTACCAGTTGGAGCTCATCTTCCAGGTTTCTTCACCCAAAAAGTAAGCCAGTTTTGTCTACTATAAAAGTATAAAAGTATGTCTACTGCATGACATGAGGCACAGCATAAGGGGATAATGAAGAAAATAACTTCAAAGAAAGACTCATGCTCCAAATAAGAAAACAGTAAACAGCGCTGAAAATTGAGACCACTGTCAAAGACTTCTTGCTGTCAAATGAGTCTGATTTTCAAAAGTCAATACACTACCATGTGCTTACTCATCCTCCAGTTATTTAAATTTTGTGCTCATTTCTGAAAAAAATTCTATTCATTCCTGGTTCCTTGAACATGGGAACTGGGGGTTATAGGTTGTGCAGAGAAGGGCAGTCATCACTAGGCTACTATAGGAAGAGGCAAGAGGCCCTCTTGATGTTAGGTATGTTCTTTAGGGGGCTCCACCAAGAAAAGTCATAAACTAAAGACAAAAGCAATACTTGTTATGTCTCAATAAAGATTTACTATCTTTAGATGTAGAATCTGGTAAATAAATCTTTTTTGCATCAAAAACTATAAAAAGCTTCATTGTCATATTGGATATACCTTGTACTATTTTTAGCCACAGCCAAAAGAAAGCAGAAAAAAAAAGACAACCATACACACGAACTTCATGCAAGCAGGTTAGGAGTTGCTGATTCTAGTAGCTTGATGAAGATGAGGTTCCACATTCCTAGCTCCAGCCAGTAGCAAGGTTGAGCACGTATTTCCAGCAGACATGCACACACAGTACGAAGGGCTCCTCACGCTAGTCTCTCCACTACGGCTGACGAGGACAAAGAGACACTACAGTGTAACACACAGAGAGATCTCAACCAGCCTCAAGATGTGACTGTATATCCAGCAGTTGGCTTGGACCTGCAGCCAACAGGCAGACCAGTTCTCTTCGTCTCTCAGATTCATAGCTGCTTCAATACCTGCCTCCCAAGCATCTTACCTGCCTAACAGCCTAATAACTGTCTTGTTTAATATTTATTAGCTTAAAACAGCACACTGACATACACAGCCACACAGTACTCATGCACTCCAGTTGCTGGCACCCCAAGGCACATGTGCCCCTTTGACCCAACAGTCCAAATCCAGTCTGGGTCATGCTCCAACACTGGCATTTGGTGATCCTTACATATATCTGCATATAGGAGAGAGCCCATTCACCCAGAGGAACATAACAAACCCCTTTATCCCCCTGTCCTATTTTCCTATGCTTGTTCTTCCCCAAACTACTTCAGATCCTCCCTTTTCCTACCCTTGGTTTTCCCCTAAATTTTCCAAAAGTCCTGAACAATTCCATGATGCTTTCCCCCTCCATCCCATAATAAGTCTCATGGAGCTGATCACCTTCATGGAGCAGCCTTAGGAAAAGCCAGGTCAGGATGCTCCATTTCTTGGATCATTAATATTTCCTCACCTGTCACAGTTTCACTGGGTTTGTGGGGATGAGCATTTTATCACACAAAGTAACATTCCTGCCCCCACTTAAAAGTAAGCCCAGAAATAATTGCACCATTGCACACTTTGTACCTCCAAATACGCAGGAGTTAAGGTGCTGTGATATGAAAAAATATTTTTCGTAAAGATCTATTTTCAAGCCTGCAAATCAAATCAGAAACTTACATGCCATTAAGTTTCCCAATGTATATCTCCTTAAAAGAACTCAAAATAAACAGAAATTATTTTTAACGGCAAAAAGGACTTACCTTGATGAATTAATCACAGCTTTCCAATAGACAGTATAGTGAAAATAAATCAATAAATAAAATTTAAGTCAAATTGGCAGCTTCATCAAAGGCTCAAGTATTCTTACTTATATTATCAGAGCCCAAGCATAATCCCAAACTCCTTTGGGGTAGGAACTCTGCCAAGTGCCAAACACAGCGGCTGAGCTCACAGAGGCAACACATGAAAGAAAATGAGTATGCTTTCTTACACAAAGGAGAAGTACAAGAAGACAGCACTCAATAGCATGACAGACAGCACTCTTTTGAAGTTTCTACTGACATCATGAAAGAGAAATATGTTAACATTTGAGCACATCACAGGGAGTTCCTCGCAAGCATATGAGGTATCACAGAAGACAAGCTCTCCTTAAAGTCTGCAAGCAAACAAGCACAGAGGGCCAGAGTTAAGGATGGTCACAAGTAGAAGACAGTAAGAAAGAGACAATAGGTTAAAAAAAAAGCAAACAAAAAAAACCCAAACAAAACCAAACAACCCAAATACAAGCAACCACAGCTATTTTAGAGAAATCACAAGACACCAGTTTCCCATGGGAACAATCCTCAAGGTAACACACATTCTTCATCTTTACCCCAGACATCAATGACTATGTCACAGACTATTTTTTAAACAAAAAACAAAACTCACCTACATAAAAAAAAAATAATAAATAAAATCTGTGTAAAAGAATCTCACTCACATCAAGTTCAGAAGTTGGAAAGACCCACAAGCTCCAAGGTGCTGCCTTTCATGCACCTCTGGAAGTGGCTTGGCTTCTGGACATCTGCTTTGTTGCACACCATTAAATATCTATTACCTTCAGTAATGCATCTTTTAACTTACTTAAGATCTACAGCCTTCTCACGTAACATTTTGTACCCTTTTCTCTGCCTACTCAAAGTTCTCCAGGCTCCTATATCCCCTGAATCCTTACCAAGTTTGTCTTAGCTCACCCAGCATGCCTAGTTTTCTTCTAAGTCTCTTCCTCTTCCCACTTCCACTTTAAGAATTCCATACCTGTTTCCCCCCCTGTAGTCTCCATTATTCCCATTCCATCTTTCTGTTTCAGTCCATCAGTGCCTTGCAGATAACTTATAAAACACATTTAGCTGCAATGTTTCTAGCTGAAAGCTCAGTCAAATTCACATCCTTCCAAAAAGAAAACAAATAAAACAAACAAACAAACAAACAAACAAAAAAAAAAAAACCAAAACCGTAATTCCACTACTCACCCAAAGGGTTAACAAACAAGTAATACATTTTAATACATTTTCAAGATATCTGCAGAAGAGAATAAAAACACCTCACACACACACAAACCAGCTGAGTAAATTCATAGATTAACCAACCACAAATTTAGAACAAAATATTATGAAATAGAAACCTAAAAAGTCATGCAATTTGAAAAGCAACTGTTCCAAAGGTTATATTTTAGGCACTACTAATTAAGTTAAAGGGAAAAATGCAGAACTACTTCACTTATTGAATAAAATTCGAAAAATTGGTTTCCCATTTAGACAAACCAGATCTATACTGTTGCTCTGCCCTCCATAGCAGAACTTGCAGCCCAAGGCTGGAAGACTCTCAGTTCATGGTGCCACTCAGGCTCATGAAGGGACATCATTTTCAGGGGCCATGGAGCCCAACCGTGCAAGAACAGATGCTACATAAACTCTACAGAACTCTGAAAAACAATGATTTAGGTTTTGGCCTGTAAACATGAATTCTAAAAGTAATTAGTTCAAACTTACATGTTTTATAATGCTAGTATTTACAGTAATACTTTTTTTTAAATCACTAAGAAGCTTAAAATCCAATTTATTACACTGAACTACCTTGAATTACCTTCACACGGCAACAGGGAAAGACTACATGGTCACTCAGGTAACAACACATGTTCACCTGCTGTAACTACTGTGTGCCTGCTCTTACATACAGAAACCGTGAAATTAAAGGAAAACTTCACTGCAACATCACTATTTCACAGCAATTAGGAGCAACTTTGCTGCTCTTCTCAATTGTCCTGTGAGGTTAAGAACCAAAATTTTTCAGGCAATTTGTGGTGGTATGTAACTTTAGTTTGGCTAGGATACCTACTTTATAAAGTGTTATTCCTACAATTAAGTGTCATCAACTGAGCTCAAGTAATTCAGAGAATCTTGGACTTATAAGAAAGCAAGCCTTTCTAGGGTACAGCAGTATATTCCAATCCCTACATGTGCTATTGAAAGCTAAGTGAGCTATCACAGACTCCTGGAGTTAGGTTAAGTATGAGATCATGAAGTATGTATTGGATGTCTTGGCAATCTTGGGGGNAAGCTTTCTGAAACTGAAAGAAAAAGCATATCAAAACAATTAGCTGGAAGCAGTTTTCTACTCTAAAAAAGGATTTTCCAAAGACACGCTCATGAAGCTACCCTAGGATACTCTTCTAGGGTTTAGTTCTGAAACTCACAACTAACACCCAAAATACCTTGTGCGCCTCTTAGTTTCACAGCTGAGTAGTGCAACAGTTAAACCAAAACCACAGAAGAATTTTCCCCTGGTTCTCACAAGGCAAAACTCAGTGCTGGTTCTATTGTTGCAATGAATCCAAAGTACTTTCCTGATTAGTAAGAAAACAGCTGATCTAAAATTGACACTCCAAATCAAAACCAGCTTCTTATTAAAACACTTTGCATTTTAGAAAGATTGCAGTAGAAGGGGCAGTCACATGGCAACCTGCCTTTTTTGTCATAGAAACTCATACAGACCCCTCTTTCAAAAGTAAGGCTGTCAAAAACATACCACTATTTGGTATACAGAAACAACACTATTTGAAATCAGCTTTTCCCCTTAATGTCTTATAGAACACAGATGTCTTGGCAAGGTTGGCATTAAAAAAAACCCCAAGCTATTCAACCAGCTGCTTTGATTTTGTTATGCCTGAACAGTTACACGCTCCTCTGAGACTCCTATACTGTTTACGCCTTGAGTCAGTATAAAGCTTTTTGTTGTTTGTTAGCACAAGCAGCACTTTCAAAATTATTTTTTGTGAAACAAGCCAACTCCTGTAGAAATAATTAACCCAAATTAATAATAATAATAAAAGCAAGTTTTAAAAATCAATACGTTCATCAATAATGTATGAATGTCCATAGACCATATAAGCTGGGTTCTTTTTTTCCAAACATTACATGTATAGCAAACATACAGCTTCTTAACAAGTAAAATGAAATTGAACTGTTGATAACTACTCCTGTGCATGCTCCTAGCCCAGAGCAAACACAAAGTAGCTTAACCCATATTTTTTACAGGTTACCTTCCATTAAAAGCACTGTACAACCATTGCAACCACCTAACTTACAGGTCTTAACTGCATCCGCAGCAGAGATTACAAAGGTGTATTATGACCAGAGAGTGGGCTTTCCAAATGGCCTAGTGGTTTCCAAGCAACTCACTTGTTCGGACAAGTATTACTTTCAAAAAGCACCAAGAGAGGCACTAAAACATATATACCTTAAAGGTATCTTTTAGATACTCCAAAGATGAAACATAATTGTCAGCTTGGAGCCCAATCGATCCAAACTGCTGTTTGAAGGGGATAAAAAACTAGCTGTCTGCTCTTCTGCTCTGCTTATAAATCCTATAGTCTAAGCCTTCTAAGTGTTCTCAAGAACAACCCATCTGTGTGGTCTTAACACCAGGTAAGTCATCACTGGTGCAGTTACTGTACTACTGGACTCAAAGCAGAAATTTTTCACTTAACACTGGCAAACACAAAGGAGCAATTTTTTGAAAGGTTGTGCTACAACTCACTCATAAATCACATCACATAGGGAACATTTGCAACAAAATGTTTATTGATATACAATGGAAAAATTTACTCTGAATTGTGTATCTCATTATACATTACAAATACTCTTAAAGTATATGATGGAAAAGAATAACTCATTCAAGAATTCTAAGATGATGTTTTTATTACAATTGTGATAAAACCAACTGATTATGGATGAAAGCTATCCATTCCATAGCCCCCTTCACACTTGATAAGCAGGTATGGGTTGTTGTCCACTGTTACTGTAAGCCTAGGGAAAACACTGGAGGTGAGCTATCCTGAGAACTGTAGACTCTGTTGTGTCTAGCCACAATGCCTGGAACAATACATATTTATCCTATTCAGTACCCTTTATAAAACATAATTAATGCTGTACAGACTCTGTCACTCTGTACAACCACAAATAGTTAAATCAGAAAGACTTTGCAGCCTAGCAATTCACAAAGAGACAGGAATTTTTTGCCACACTCTCAGGCAAATGTTTGTTAATCAGCCTGTCAAATAAAACAGGCTCAAATACAACAGGCCAGTTTGTAAGATATCTTGACCCATATTTGCATCTCCAAGAAGGAAAAAAAAAATTGGAAAAAGATTAAAAGTCTACAGCCCTCCCTCTTTTCCACCCATGACTTCAAGGGTAAGATTAGTCATACACACAAACCCTCTGCATCAAGACTGGTTGTGCTTTCTGCCAGGTGCAGCAGGAGGTATGATGAAAGAAAGAATCCAGGACAGGCACCTCTCAGGCTGACTCGGTGTGCTAGCCTGCCTCTGGGAGAGAGAGGGGCAGGGAGAAGCTCTAGGTGAAGTCAGGTGCAACTACTCCATAAGTATCTTTTT
>VZRU01001146.1:33204-51032 GCA_013398155.1 Pedionomus torquatus
CCTAAAGGGAGCCTACAGGAAGGCTGGGGAGATGCTGTTCACAAAGGCCTGCTGCAATAGGACGAGGGGCAATGGATTTAAGTTGGAGAAGAACAGATTTAGACTGGATATCAGTAGATATAGTAGATTTAGACTGGAAAAATTTCTTTACTCTGAGGGTGATGGAACACTGGAACAGGTTGCCCAGGGATGTGATTGAGGCCCCTTCTCTGGAGATATTCAAGGTGAGGCTGGACAAGGCCCTGGGCAACCTGGTCTAGTTGGGGGTGTCCCTGCGACTGCGGGGAGGTTGGACTTAGATGGCCTTGGGAGGTCCCTTCCAGCCTGGATGACTCTATGATTTTTAAACCCTGAACTGATCTTCTCCACCTGAATTTTGGCAATCTGACTTTTCTCCCTGATCAACCCCACTCAGGAGGAGAGCAGAGAAAAGGCAGAACTCCACCCCAGCAGTGCCACCTCCACAACCAGTGTCACAACTTCCCACACAGTGTCTGCAATGCAGTTTCCATTTCCTGAACAGGCACCGTGTGGTTAATGCAAGCTCCAGCAGTACAGAGCACAGACTCTGCCCAACAGCAATGAACTGAGGCAAAGGAAGAAAAAAGAATAAATAAATAAAAAACAAGTGGCCAAAATCTTCTTAGTAAAGACACAAGGACAACTGTGAAAAAGTAAAGGGGTTTGGTTTATTTTTGATCTAACTCATCCAAGTAGGTAAGAGAAAAAGGAGTAAAACTGTGAACTTACCCCTTTTTTTTACCAAATTAATTACCCAGTTTTTAAATACAAATAGGTTTTTTGAAGCAAGCATCTGCCCAGTTCTCAGATGACGCAAGAAAGCACTTAAGACCATTTTCTCTGTAGCAGGATATTCTAATGTTAGCTTCCCCACAGAAGTGCTGCCTAATTTTCCACAGGGAAGTTTCCTGGCATTGTGAATATCAATTCAATGGACATGGACTCTTCATAAGCGAGTACAGCAATAGGACCAGGGGTAATAATTTAATGGCTTTAAACTGAAAGCGGGGAGATTTTGGATTAGATATCAACAAGAAATTCTTTACTGTGAGGGTGGTAAGACACTGCAACAGATTGTGGATCCACAAGCTGTGGATGCCCCATCCCTGGAAGTGTTCAAGACTGGGCTGGAGGGGGCTTTGAGCAATCTGATGTAGTGGGAGGTGCCTGTGGCAGGGGGGTTGGAACTCAATGATTTTTAAGGTCCTTTCCAACCCCAACCATTCTGTGATTTTATGACAACGCATAGAAAGCTTGTTCACAGATTCCACTTGCTAATGGGTGTCAAAACTCCCCAAATAAATAAAAAAGAAATTTAGATGCTTGTGTCTTCAGCATAGTTCTAAGCTAGAATTCCTCTCTAAGTGTTCTAGCCTCACACATGCTTTTAGCAAAGGCAGCTAGTTACATTTTTTCTTGGAAATATACTATAGCATGGGCATTATTAACCCAACTGTAACAGTTTATTTGGAGACACAGAAACTTTTCGAAAGTACAATAAAATTAAGTTTACTATGAGATGGCCTCCTGTTGAAACAGTATAAATATTTAGTTGTACCAAATTAACAGTCACATATGATTTTCAATATTACAGTGTTTCAACAAAAAGGATATCTCCTCCATTCTCCCTGACAGACAACTTCAAATCTTTGACAATAGTATCTTAAGCAATTGTACCCAAGTAAATGAATGGCTGTCATTTCAGAAACATATCTTGTCAGAAAGACCACAATGACAAAAGAACTAGTAAAGGAAATTATTAAAAGAAGACATCTTTCAACAAGTTGAGGTCATGAGCAAATGAGGAAATCACACAGGTACTCTGCAAATTAAATGTGAAAATCAGAAAACAGGAGATTTATAGTATCATTTTTTTTTCTAAATGGGCATAAATGAGTATATTTTCCAAACGCATTCAAGGCAAAAAGCTTGTCTTAACCTACTGTGCACCTCCTCTCTCATGCACACACCTTATGCTGACAAAGAAACTAACAAACCATGGGAAGAGAAGGAACAAAAATAATCCAAACCATGATTTTTTTAAAGAAATCTCTCAAGATTCAAGTCATTTAATATATTATGTCCACTGTTCAGTAGACAAGTAGTTCTGTTGGCAACGTATTTGACACAGTCTGTCTGAATTTCTCAGGAGATGTAACAATGTTCAAGAACAAAGGTTCTTGAAAAAAAATAAACTGACAAGAGACAAGGGGAAAGAATTCTTCTGGAGCAGCAACTGTTTAAAAAGAAAGGAAATAGGAATAAAATGTCAGTTTTGTCATTTAAGAGAAGTCATTGGGAAGCAGCTCTATCACCTGTGCAGGATGTGAGTGATGAGGTGACAAAGTTTACTGATGGTATATGTTTTTGGAGTAAGAAAAATTAAAACTAGACGTGGAAAAAAGAGGTAACCAGAAATACTAACTGCCTATTAAGGCAAGAAATGAAAATAATAGTAATATATATCCAAAAGCATAAAGCAATGCACATAGGAAAAATAGTTCTGCAAATTTCCATTTACTATAATATGAACCCCTGAATTACCAGGGCAGGTAAAAACATGCTGCAGTTTTAAGAGAATTTTTCCTGAAGTATTCCTTGAATATTCTTGAACTATCAGGATATCCAATCATAATGCTGCAAGTCATCAGGGATGGAATAAGAACCGCCCAGAGAGCATCTCAACACTAAGATCCAAATTCATAGAACATCTGCATTTTGTTCTTTGTATCTCAAAGAACAACGGTAAGAGATGGATAAAGGAGGGCAACTAAGCTGATGTCAACTAGGGAAACCCCTCCCAAGAGAAATGGGGATAAATATACATATGCCAAAATTCTTCAACCTGAAGAAAAAATGACTGATGTAGAACAATAGGCCCACGATCTGTAAGGCACAGAAGAAATAAACAGGGGAAAATTACTTATTTTCCTCATACGATGAAAACTAGGGATGTCAAATTAAATCATCAGGATGCAGGCTTTATTAAGTGTCTGGGTTTTTTGCCCTAAGCACCACCTAGGTGAGCTGAGAAATTTAGGTTTCTGTGGATGTTGACAAATTATTTCTGAGCTCACCTAATTAATAAGAGGAATATTCAAGACATCTGCGTGTTTTATAGCTCATCACCTTCAGCTCAGAAAATTTCTGAGCTGCAAGTTGTTGGAATAGTTTCACTTCAAGTTTCCCTGTTCTTAACATTTTCCTCAGGGCAGCTACTATTCATCACTGGACTGTTAAAGGCAGGACACAGGCTTAAGTGAACTTGTGGTTTGACTCATTGCAGTGCTAGTTTCTGGTGAAATATAAAAATGGACAACTTAGAAAAAACTTTTGAGAATCTGTTGTAAATAAAATTTTTGCTGTTTCAACCATAGTACACAATGCAACTACATCTGTCAACCCACGCAGTGTGTTTCAATTCCTACCAATTCACCTTTCTCAGTTCTTAATACAGATGGCCACATTCACATAACCAGGGAGCTTGGGAAGCTCCAAGTTAAAGCAGCTACAAATATGAGGAACAGAATAAAAAAGTTATAACTTGTACAAATTAGAGAGACATATGTTGTCTTTCAGAACAAACTATCCAGTAAAACAGAATCTACTAAGTTGCAAGTAACTTTCTTTCTGCAAAATAAAAGCACTTTTTATAGAAAACATTGTTATGTAACCTTTTGGAGATGGTGCTACATGCACCGAAACATTTCAAAGCCTTGCACACAGATTTGCTATCGGTCTACATCAGGCCCCTCAAGAAGGGACAACATAGAAGGTACAGCAGGGGGATGGAAATCTGGGTGAAAAGCATGAACGCCAATATAAAACTCAGTCAGCAACAAACGGAATTTTTCTCCGTCCAAGAATTTTACTTTTATACTCAGCAGCAAATATACTTAAGTCTTCAATAAACCTTGCAAGTACATCTTGTATCTCTAAGTAAATTATTTACTATGGGCTATAAATTAATACCATCTAAATATTCTGCTCGAAGTCAGAGCAGAAATTCTTATAACTTAATTATAAATTACTACTCAAATTTAATACTGCTATAATTTTTAAACATCACTTTCTCTTTCCTCAGTTGAAATTAATGTGTTTCCTGCTCTCAATGTTCTGGAGCAACAAAATGAAGCATCATACTAATAGTTACTAAACTGTATCTGTCCCCAGCAGCTCCTGGAACACAATCATAATCTTTCATCTTCTACATTTTGCTTGATACTTCATCATATGGCTCATGCAATGTTTTGGAAAGCGATGTGCAAGACAGCACAAACCATTACACCAATACATCATATGCACTTTAGAGGCACATCAGTTTGTCTGCATTTTTGTTTTTCGAGGCAAACTGTCTTTTCAAGCATCATATAATTCTATTCCATTTTGTCGATTCTATTATTAGAAGAAAGAAAAAAGCACTTCAAAGGCTGCAAACTCAATGGGGCAAACCAGTAGATCTAAACCAGGCTGTAGAGGCTATCCACAACAAACAAAGTATGCATTTGACCACATTCACTTTCATCAACAAAATATTAAGTAGGGCCTCTTCAAACTCAACTAAAAGCTTAGTAGGAAGGCTGAAAATTGATCTGAACATTAATCCACAAAATCTAAGCCCCAAACAAATAAAACCATTGATTACTGGAAGCCTGTTTGAGCCTACAACATAGTCCAATAACCAAAGCACTTGTAGCACCCTAAATTGATCAACTACCTTTAAGTTTCAGGCGAGCAGTGACATGCTTGGGGCAACATCATTCTTTATGCATCAGCTTGATACAAACGAAATATCTACATTGCTGAAGAAAGCACTGTTTCTCTAGGTGCTACACGTGCCTTGCTAGTAGGCCAGAAACCATAGCACAGAAAAAAAAGTAGCAGCTCCATTCATGCAATAGTTTTATATTGAGGTGTGCATGTATTTTTGGTATCAATGATAGTGTGCATATCCCCACACAAAGGCTAAACAAGTACCCTTAATACAGAACACAGAAGTCCAGTTGCAGGCTCCATTCACATTTTCATTGTTACCACATGTAAGACACACACCCCTACGTTGTGTAACTAAATGACCATGTGTCTCTATAGCCTTTTATTTTAACTTACCCATGCCTACCTCGTATAAAGGCTGAGTGAGCCTCAATCAATGAACTGCTTTTTGAAGCTGTTTCAGTCTCCTATAATTATACACTTTTAGACTTCCATTCTTTTTCCTTCCTGTTAAAACTACACAAGTCAAATCGTGCTCTGAAAACAGAAATAGTACATTTCTTCTTGCAGTTTTATGAGAAATACTACAATCTCAGAGCTTTATAATATGAATGAATTTGCCTGACCTCTGTCAAAAACAGCACGATGACAGATTAAGGTTAAAATCTTCCATTATTGTTAAGTGCTCAATACACAAGCATTTTATAAAATTTTATGTTTAATGAATACCTTCAATTGCCTTCAGATGGAGACCTCAATATTCTATTCCTTCAATTAGATTGCTTGACTTCAAGGCAAACTCTCAGAAGTTATGAAATACTGATCACTAGTCACCTGGAAAACCCATTGTTTATGTGACTTTTCTAATATCTGAGACAGATTCATTAACTGGACAGAGACAAAACTCACTTCTCTAGTATTCAACTGACCAAAAGATCTTCACACTATCAAAAACTATACTTATATATTTAGTTCATCTAAAGTTGTTTTAAGAGTGATCTGATCTTCTCTTAAAAAAAAAATAAATCTCAATCCTGGTCAAGCTTTAACTTCCTTTGTAAATTTTTCCAACAGAAGTGCCAGAAACTCCATGTGGTGGAATTATTCAGCAGGTTGGTACCATGGTGCATGTTCATGCTGACTGGAAAGTCCTTCAAATGCTATGCCTCACTCTCTGATGCTCAAGAATCACAAACAGTTATTGGGTTTCTTGTACCTAATATGTTCTGCGCAGGTGCATGTTTACTTTTCAAACCTCAAACAAAGCTCCAGCTCTACTTCCCACTTGGCAAACAAAGTTCAGGTTTTCTTCCCCTACCACAGATTAAAAGAATGTTTCAGAACTAGAGATTCATATAGCAACTTGATGAAAGATATTCCAAAATGCCCTGTCGAGTAAGTCATAAATCACAGCCTTCTGCCTTAACTTTTAGCAAATGGACAAAGCTCCAGCCTCCACATTTACAATGGGAAAAATCTTTTTATCAGAGAAAAGGCGTCTACCCAAACATCTTTGTGCGCATGATATGTGTGCTTTCAGCACACTACAACCACCAGCAAAAAGTCGTTGCTCCATCCAGTAGTTCACCCTTACAGTTCTGACTCATAAATAAGTGATTTCATAATAATCCTCAAGTCAGTCATTTTCTTTCCTGGGTTTATAGTATGACCTATGCTCTGCACCTAACTCTGCCTGTATTTACTCTCCTCATTTCCCTTTGCTTTTCTCAAGGCAAACACACACACTGTTTCAAAGAAACAGTTGTATTGCTATAAAAATAATCACACTCACTGAAAAACAAACAAGACAGCTTTAATACATGTCAATTTTATTCTATGATTACCTTAACCTTAGCATGGCAGCATACACACACCTGGACCCAAATAAAGTATCACCATTACTTGTAGGAACAAGTTATGACACGAAGCAATAGAGATCACAGAAAAAAACATAAGAGGCAGGACAGATTTTTATTGGTACCATCAAAACCCAGCAACAGAAAGAAAAAAAAAAAACAAATAAAATTGAGAAGGAATACACAGGTAGATAATTACTTTATTTGCAATCAGGTTTGGCCTTCTGCACAAAACTCAAGCTATAGAAAAATGTCCAAAAATTTGGACAAGATTCAGAGACGTTAGTTGTTTCCCTATTTAGAATATGCACAATGTTCACTGACTCAATTTAAAGGAAGCTGCTTTGCTGCAACTTGTTGCCCAATTAAGATGAGAAAAACAAGAAGCTATACTAAACTACAAAGGAGTTCAGCAGATAGATTAGGCTTTGCTGAAGTAAAGCAACAATGTTACAGATATTTTAATCAGAAAGTACTGTACTCTTGGATGAAAAATATTTTTGAAGAACCTATGCTAGACCTGGCGGAAGAAAGCAAACAAGGAAGCATTCAAAGTACTGCAAATAAAATAGGGAGACAAAGAAGGGCGGCAATGAATTTGAGGGTTTAAGGCAGTAGGATTTGTGACAAAGAGCTTCATTAACCTGCAAAGTGTCAGCAAAGAAAAAAAAAAAAGCGCATTTCTTCTCATTTTCTCTGCCAGCTTAAACAAGGTCTCCTTCCAAGCGCTCCCTGTGACAGTAACACTCGCTTGGCAACAAAACTGCCACCAGAGGACTATCAAAATTTTTAAAAGGGAGGATTTTGAGAGTGAACTAGCACCTATTTCCCTATAACCATACTTGTGAGTAGACAATATTTGGGGCACTAAAGCTTCTGCAGGTGACCTCACCCCAAAAGATGTTACTTCTCTTGTACACTTAAATCCAAACACCATTTTTTCCAAAGCTGTGTACAGACAGCCCTGGTACTGTAATACTGAAAACCAATTTAAGTAGGTCTTTACATCAAAGAGCCTCCACATTCTTCTTTCATCCCTCCAAGAAGAGACTACAAGGTGTGTAGGTAGGAACCACAAAAAAACTCATGAAAACACGCCCCACAAAACTCCCCCCTCAAAAGGTACCAGTGCAGGTGCTGTAGACATGACAATGGAGTAAAAACTACAATGTATACCCCCCCTCCCTTGCAAAAATCAGAATTATTTTGCCCTAGTATTTTTCCCCAAATCAAAACATAAAAGCTTAATTTTTGGCAAGGCCTCATATGAAATAAAATTTGCAAAAGAAATCAAAGCATCATATAGAAGGTTAGGAAAATAAGGTGCAAGACCAGTTTTACAGTAAAACCAAACAACTTTGACAAAACATTCAAGGCAACTTCATTCTACTTTAAAGATAAAGTTAGTTATACTCATTGTCTGTTATACTGAGTTCCATCTTAATGACTAATACAAATGGTATAAACATTCTTCTAGGGTAAGAGGTTAGATCAGACAACAGACATAATCAGGATATCCCATGTGCATTGTCATAGCATCATCACTCTTAGATTCACAATTTTTCCCCATAATTCTGACATGTAGTGAGGGAAAAAAAATACAAAACCAAAACACAACCAACAAGAACAACAGCACATCTTATATTTAAGATACCTCCTTAAAAAAATCTTAGTTAAAATTTACCCATTCCTGCTGATTTAATAAAACACCATCACCATTAGCCATGACATTATCAAGAACACAGGAACAGACCATTATGGTCCCACATGCTTACCACATGGCACAGGCTGGCAGAGTTCACATATTCTGTCACACTTCATAGATCATTTTCCTTGAGTTCCCAGACAACATCCTCAGCCCAATAAGCAGTGGCTCAACATGTCAAGGGACTTCAATTTCCCAGACCCATCCCAGCATCACTCGACTTTAATAAATTTCTACAGTTCCATAAACTGTCAATTAACAAATAGTTTTTTAAGGTTGTAAACAGGCACTCTTACGCACTCACTGAACAAAGTTGTTCAAGTCTGTTTTCACATCACTAACATTTTTCTAACTGTTGTCTTCACCTACTTGATACACACTGGACAGAACGACAGCTTAGTTACTTTAATTGTATTATACTTTCAAGACAATTAAACTGGCGTGTATTTATTAAAACTGTCTCATTTGTTTGCAGTGAGCATTGCATTCATGTACTTTAATCGTCACATTCTTTCATGTTATCTACCTTGACTTCTGTAAGGCCTTTAACATGGTCCCACACAACTTGGGGGACAAGTCTCCTTGTCACTACATTGGAGAGATATGGGTTTGATGGATGGACTATTTGATGGATAAGGACTTTGTATCAATGATTCAATATCCAAAGAGAGATGACTGACAAGTTTTGTCCCTCAGGGGCCCATATTGGAACCAGTACTGTTCATAGAACGGTTAGTTGGAAGGGACCTTAAAGATCATTGAGTTCCAACCCCCCTGACATGGGCAGGGACACGTCCCACTAGAGCAGGTTGCTCAAAGCCTCATCCAGCCTGGCCTTGAACACTCCCAGGGATGGGGCATCCACAACTTCTCTGGGCAACCTGTTCCAGTGCCTCACCACCCTCACAGGAAAGAATTTCTTCCTAATATCCAATCTAAATCTCTCCTCTTCCAGTTTAAAACCATTACCCCTTGTCCTAACACTACATTCCCCAATAAATAGTCCCTCCCCATCTCTCCTGTAGGCCCCCTTTGTTAAATACCTTTATTAAAAGCATAGACAACAGGATTCAGAGCACACTCAACAAGCGTGCAGATGACACTAAGCTGAGTGGTGCAGTTCACTTAAGGGACAGGATGCCATCTAGAATGATCCTGACAGGCCTCAGGACCAGAATCATGTGAATGAACCTCATGAGGTTGAACAAGGTCAAGTGCAAGGTCTTGCACTTGGGTCAGGGCAATCCCCAATATGAGGAGTCTGAGGATGATGACGGAGATTGAGATCACCTCTGAGGACAGGAACTTGAAGATACTGGTGGACAAAAATAATCAGACATGCGCCAGCAATGTGCACCTGCAACCCAGCCCGACGAGCCAACTCGTGTCCTGGGCTGCACCAAAAGAAGCATGGCCAGCAAGTCGAGGGAGGTGATTCTGCGCCTCCACTCCATTCTCATGAGACTCTGCCTGGAGTACTGCAGCTCTGCGGGCCCCAGCAAAAGGGAAAGACCTATAAAAGTGTGTCTAGTGAAGGGGCACAAAAGTGGTAGGAGGGCTAGAACATCACTCCTATGAAGAAAGGCTCAGAGTTGGTAGTGTTCAGCCTGGGGAAGAGAAAGCTTTGGGGAGACCTTATTGTAACATTTCAATACTGAACAGGGCTTCTAAGAAAGATGGAGAGAAAAAATTTACCAGGGCATATATGGACAGGACAAGGCACAATGCTTTTAAACTGAAAGAGGATAGATTTATATTGGAGATAAGGAAGAAATTTTTTAACAGTGAGGGTAGTGAGGCACAGGAACAGGTTGCCCAGAAAAGTTGTGGATGCCCTACCATTGGAAATGTTCAAAGTCAGGTTAGACGGGACTTAGAGAAACCTGATCCAGTGAAAGATGTCCCTGTCCATGGCAGGGGGTTGGACTAGATGATTTTTAAAGGTCCCTTCCATTCCTACCTATTCCACGATTACTAGCAAGCAGTGGTACTAAATGCTACATAGTGCTACGTGCCACCTTCATGACTAAGAGCTACCAAAAACAGCTCTACAAAAATGCCCTGCAATCAAAATTTGGGTACAGTAAAAGTATCACTTTCCCAGAAGATGCACAATCAACCAAATATTGCTTGGGCAAAAATAGTCTTCATTAACTAAAACCTGAAGTATCTCAGAAATTGAAGTTTGTACACCCAGAAGTAACACGACAGTCTCATTCTATGATGACCTGAATACAAAAAAATCAAATTCTGTCAAAAGCATCAGAAGTACACACACACTGAGATTTAAATACTGAAATGCTTTCCCAGTGATATGCTCATTCTTGAATTCTAAAACAGATGTAAATACTTAAAATAAAATGTGGAACTTTGACATATCTAACAGGAGCAGAGCATAACAAAAATATTGAGTTTCACGTTATCAGAATGGGGTTTCTGACTTTTTAAAGAAACAAGATGATCCCAAACTTGTTCACACCTACAGGGCCCAATGGGATTCACACCAGGGTACTAAAAGAGCTGGCCAATGCCATTCCAGGACTTCTCTCTCTTATCTTTCAATAGCTTTGAGAGTCTGGAGAGGTCCCAGACAACTGGAAGCTGGCAAACATTACTCCAATTTTCAAGATGGGTAAGAAGGAAGACCCTGGTAATTACAGGCCTGTCAGTCTCACCTCAGTGCCTGCTAAAATTACAGAGAAGGTTGTTCTAGAGCTACTGAAAAACGTTTAGTACAATGAAGTCATTGGTCATAGCACGGGCTCATGAGGGGGAAGTCCTACTTAACCAACTTCATTTCCTGTTGTGACAGTGCTGACATCTAGTTGAATAAAATAAGCCAGTTTTTGGTTTGGGATTTTAGTAAATCTTTTGATTACTGTCTCTCAGAGTATCCTTCTGGATAAAACATCCAGCACACAACTAATCAAGTCCACGATGCTTTGGGCGAGCAACTGCTGATGGATCAGGCTCAAAGAGTTATAGTTACTGGGGTTACATCAGTCTGTTGCCCAGTCTCAAGTGAGGTTCCCCAGGGCTTAATTTTAGGTACAGTGCTCTTTAACGTTTTTATAAATAATTCGGATGCAGGAACAGAATGCACATTAAGTAAGTCTGCCAACAATACTTGACTAAGAGGAGCTATGTAAGGGTAGAAAGGCCTTACAGACAGATCTGCATAAACTAGAGAGCTCAGCAATTAGCACCCATATGAAATTTAACAAGTGCTGAATTCCACATTTGGGACAGGGTTTTCCTAGCTATCCATACCAACTGTGGGATGAGAGGACAGCAGCCCCGTGGAAAAAGATTTGGAGGGCTGGGTTGATGGCAAGTTGAATACGAATCAACAGTGTGCCCTGGCAGCCAAAAGGGCCAATCATGTCCTGAGGTGCATGAAGGACAGCACAGGTAGCTGGTCAAGGGAGGCAACCATCTCACTCTCCATTGCACTAACGCAGCCCCACCTCAAGTATGGTGTGCAATTTTGAGGACTTCAATATAAGGGCATCAAACCATTGGGAGTGTGTCCAGGGGAGGGCAACCAAGATGGCGAAAAGCCTTGAGGGTGAGATGTACAAGGAGTGGCTGCGGTCACTTGACTTGTTCAGCTTGGAGAAGAGACAGCTGAGGGGATCATGACAGCCCACAAATTCCTCAAGGGAAATAGTGGAGGGGGGGGTGCAGATCTCTGGTGACCAGCAACAGGACAACGTAATGGAATGATGCTGTATCAGGGCAAGTTCAGATTGGACATCAGGAAAAGGCTCTTCACTAAGAGGGTGGTTGGTCACTACAACAGTCTCCCCATGGAAGTGGTCATAGCCAAGCCTGTCAGAGTTCAAAGAATGTCTGGAGAGTACTCTTAGTCATATGGTTTAGTTTTAGGGAGTCCTGCACTGATTCTGATGGGTCACTTCCAACTTGAGATATTCTGTGATTCCATGAAACAAAATGATTCTTAAGAATCTAACCACAATAGGATATCTAAATCCTAGTGGTTTCATAACATTCTACAACCTGCTGGCAAAAAAAAACCCTGGTACATATTTTTCCCTTCTCACTATCCCATCCCTAATAAGTTTTTCTCAAGTACTGTTTCATATCAGGAATACAACTTCAAGTATATTTCCATCTTCAATTCCAAAGTCTTGCTTTGGGATTCCAAAGATCCATGGATATTTTACCTGAAAAGTAAACTATAATAAAAGAGGAAAGGAAATTACTGTTCTAAATTCAAGATGGGAGCTCTAGAATTCAAAATTCAGACCATCTTCCTCACAGAAGTAAAGTTACTCCAGCAGAGACATACTTTGCAGAATAAATCACCTCACTTTCTAGAGATGCAGGCTGATTACTTAAAGAATTGTATCTTTGTCAAGCACTCAGTAACTATTCAAACTATTCTTAAAAATCAAACAAAACCCTAAATTTGATAAACTTTCTGAAAGTAAGTGAGTGGTATTCCATTTCCTCTATTAAAGAAGCCTTTCATTGAAGGAAAAAAAATAAAAATTATCAGCTCTGCTTACATCAGTTTAAGTTTAAATGCACTGTTTTTCCAAGAATAAGGTCAGTGTAAACTTTTACCTGAAAACACAAAAAACACATTCACAAAACTAAAGAACCACTTTATTCTGCCTGTGTATCGTTTTAAAGATTACATTATGCAGTCAAAACAATTTTAAGAGGGACTACTTCTACAGACAAAGGGGAGTTCTGAATGTCTCTGAGGACAGAGGTTCCACAGTCCCTCTGGGCACCTATTTATCAGGTTCACAGTTCCAAATGAAAAAGAACAAACAAACACACAAAAAAATCCCAAATAACATTAATCATTAAAAAACCCTAAACATCCCTCTCCCCTCCCCTCTCAAATATAATCAGAATTTCTGCCTTCTCAGTTTCCTCCCATTATATAATTGAAGAGAGCAATATGACCTTCCCTTAGCCTCTCCTCTGAGGTTGATGAAATCCAGTTTAGCCTCCTTAAGGGGATGTGCTCTGGGTGCCTAATCATCTGGGCAATCTCACCTGGACTTGTGGCACTATGTCATTTCTCTCATTTATTGGTGAACCTCAAACACAGTACTTCAGATGTGGCCTCACAATTGCTGATTAGAGGGGAAGAATTACTATTTTATGGCTGCTGGCTGCACTCTTGCTAACACAGTCCAGTATGTGGCTGGCCTTTGTCACTGCCAATCCACATTTAACTTGTCATCTACCTGAGTCCAAGGTTGTTTCCCAGAAACCTGTCTTCTAGCCAGCCTGTACTGCTGCATGAGGCTACTCCATCTCCAGCACAGGATTTCACGTTTCTCTTCATTGAACCCCTCAAGGCTCCTCCTGTCCTGCCATGTCTCCCATTTCAGTTCTACTGAACAGTGACCGCCTGCCAGCATATCCTGCAACTTGGTATAATCCAAGTATACTTGCTGAGATCACACTCCTGCCCATCATCGAGACAATTAAGAGACACCAAATAGCACTGGCCCAGAAACTGGTCCTGTATTCCTACCACCTGCAATCTGCTAGCGGCCGGACTTCACTGATCACCATTCTCTGGGCTTGGCAACCCAGTCAATGTCCCACCCAGCCCGCAGGTCACTTATCTAGTCCACCTCTCACCCATCTGGACAGAAGACTACCAGAGCAGACCATGTCAAAGACCTTGCAGTTCTACAAACTTTTACTTCACAGAAAGTTATCTCCAGCATCATACTAGATTTTTAGCTCTTAGGCAAGGAAAAGGCAACAAAAGAAAAGACTCTGTTGGTATTCCAAGTATCTATTTCTGCACCAGAAAGACTTCTGTATTTCTCGTCATAACAAACATAACAAGTAAGGCCAAGATAATGGTGGCTATTAAAAACAAAGAAAAAGCATGCACCCTCTGGCTTAACCACAGTAACAACACAACTTCAGGTCTGTCTTCTCATCAGAGAGCAAGACAGACAAGGAGGCCGTGCACATGTGCGCACATCTCCATGTATAAAGGGGGAAGTGGGGTCGCAACATCATTTCGTTGCTTTTTCACAGGAGCGTTAAAGTTTCCTGTAATCACCACAAACAAACCAACCCACTCTCCTCAAAAACCCTGCTTGTCACAATGCTTATACAAGACCTCAGCATTACCCCACTCATATTTAAAACACAATGTAACACAGATCAATACCATGTCTATAGAAATATAAAATAACCATTTGCTATACTTGTCAGCAGGGAGCGTACCTCCCGCTGTACTCCTTCAGAAAAGGAAACTCAGCCTGTTATCTCAGGAGTTTTCCTTTACACTCACCAATAAACATTAGGCCTCTTGGCCAGTATCAGTCAAACCTGACGAAACAGTCTCTAAGAGAAGTACCACTGCACATGCTATTAACTGGATTCTGAAAAGATTCCCAGGAAATGTAGAAATAGATTATGGTGTTTGAGCACTTATGCTTATATTGCCTACCCTTGAACCTGAAAAAATGCTAATAACCAGCATTCTTGGCTTGATTCTGCCTCATGATTTTATTGCAAGATACTATTCCATTCAAAGTAAGATGTTAAGATTGTCCTTACAGTTCTTCACTGTAAATTTGTTTCAGATCTATTTTTAAAACCTATTAACAAACACCTTCACTCACATTGATACAAATCATAATAGTTATGGACATTGAGTTTTACTCATTGGAGCAAGAAAAATACTAGAAATTAAATTAACCAAGCTAATTCTGTTCCAAATCACTTACCAGCAGTCTTTCAGTGACATCATGCTGGATTACAAACATGGTTCTTGTGGGTTGTGTTGTGTGTCCTCCCCCTTTCTTTTTCCTTTAAAAAACTTTTTCCCTTCTATTGCATTTTAACTACAGAAGGTTATTTCCATAGGACTAAACTTTAAGTCATGTCACTGTAAGCATCTCTCTCTTTTCCATCAGGGCCCCAGTTCCCATGAGTACATGGTACACTCTGTCAGGATTTATCTGAACACCACACTGAACAGAGTGCACCAAAGAGCACTTTCACAGTTCCCTAACTGATGAGCAAAACGTGAAGAAGCCTGTTGGGAATTTCAAAACAAGAAGCAGTACTTCTCTAAAAAGACCATATGAGCTACCAAAAAGCAGTAAATACTTTCAAAAATCTGTCTAAAATGAATGGAAATTCTCAAAAGGCAAAGCTAATTACTCTACCATGACTGAGTCTTTGAGCTACCAGTGAATATTTATTTGTTTTTCCTCGCATTAGTCACATTGAGGTAAAAGGAGATTGCCTGCTTATTACAACCAAATGTTTCGACTGCTATCAAGTGAAGGGTAAAACTGATTACTTACTGAATGAGTAAGGACTGTAGCAGGCAAATGTAAAAGCATCCTCAACCACACTTTTGTGAAACATGCTATTGTAAAGACAGGATATTGCTCTCAAGTGTCCTTCTTCATCACATTTTCAGTATGGTGATCAGAAGTGACTCATGAGCTGTCACTGTGGCCTCTATTTCAGAACGCTTGTGTACCCATTCTTATGGTTTTGGTGCAATTTGCCATTCAGTGTAAAAACAGAAATAATTAGCCCGATTTTTATTTGCTAGGTAAAGCAACTTTTCTTCTGTGGTTCTTTTAGGATGGTCTGCTTACAAAAAGCATGTTTCTTTGAAAACTGAAGATGGCTTGTGGTCTCTTATGTAAGAACAAAGCTTAAGTTCAAAGCTCTCTATGATGTAAGACTGTTTCTGACTGCCATAAGTGATAGAGCAAAAGGTTAGGAAAAGATGGTTTTAAGTCTACTGCTGCTGGAGCCTCCTGGATTCCCTCCCAAAAAATAAAAGTCTATTTTAATTAAAAAAACAAATAAGGATAAAGAATAGGATGTTATTATTTACTTGTAATTACATTGAGGTGATGATTCTCTCAAGTTTCTCTGTTGTTTCTTTTTCTTCAGACCCACACACAAAATAGATCTTACCAGTTTTCAAAGTCCAGCTTAATGAACAGAGTCTGTATGTACTGCCCATTAAAACAAGAGAATGATTTAGAATGGAAGTGGTCCTCTTCTCTTGCATGGTTTCACCTGCCTCCCTTGATAGAAAGCTTTGTCACTGGAAAAGGAGCTTCTGGTAGAGGAGCACACAAAGTCACTGTAGATGAACTGACTGTACAGCAGTTTCAGTACTACACTAGTTTCTAAAAAAATCATAAGAAGGAAAAACCCTGCCCCCTTACCCTTGTCCCAAAAGTTTTTCCCCAACAGAATAGGAAAAACTCACAGAAGCTGAAGCATGAAGGTAAAGTAACAAGCAGGAAACTGTGAAAATTATCATATATGACATACCATCAAAGAAAATTTTGAAAAGACAAAACAACAAAAAAATCCTTATTTTCCTCTTGCCCATCTCTAATCTTATGTAAGTGTCCATGACACAATGAAGAAGTTTTAAGGGGGAAAATTCCTTAATCTATCTCAGATTATACCAGCCTTGCACTGAGCACAACAAAATTTAAGTCAGGCTGAGCAGAAGCCAAACAGTCATTCCTCCACAGAAGTCGCACACAGACATCTGTTACAGGACCAGTCTAGACTAACAGACCTCTAAGCTCAAGGAGATCAGCACAGCGAGAAACAAGATGAGCAACAGTCATTGCAGGAATGCTGGTTTGGGGGCTTTTTACTAAAAAAAAAAACAAAACCCCCCAAAAACCCCACCACAAAAAAAACCCAAAAACAAAACAACAACAAAAATCCCAAAATACCTGCAGCCATAGGTGTTACACCTTTACGCTCATCAGTTAAACATTTATTAAAAAAGGATGCATATGACAAGATCTAATTGTCAGAAATTACTTTTTGAGTTTTCAGCTTCTCATTAAGAGCAAAAGAAATACATACATAGCATTAACCATAAAAGATGCTCAAGTATTACAAAAGCACAACAGTAAAACAGGCATCAGAATCAACTGCAGCTATTCTTTACTGTATCATCAGCTTCCAACTGTCCCTTCTTATCTTCCAGCCTGCCTAAGGGGAATTTAGACATTTAAACTTAACCTCTGTATCTCAAGACAGTCCTACAAAACATCTGCTGCTTTAGGAGAAAGACTCAGAACTGCCTGGTCATGGTAACTGAGTTATCCCTGGAGTGCAAAGATGTCCTTTCAGCTGGAGCTGGGACACAGCGGAATGGTAATCAAGCCAGTCTTGTGGTGATCCCACATGCGTGCTACTTATTCTCAGAACAGATGTCATCATTCGCTAAAAATTCCAACTAGCTCACACAGTAATATCAACTCAAGGATTAAAATCAAGTCTTCAAAATCTATTTGACTAACACAAATCATGGAGCTACTGTAGATACAAAAGCTTGTTTGATAAGAACAAAGCAGAGGTTTTATTTTAAGATATTGAACCAGTAATATGTCTATACTATCTTAGGATTTAAACTTCTTTTTTTTTTTTAAAAAAAAGGCAATTAACCACCCATCTACACACACAATAGTCTACGTCTTGATATGAATATTATAAAAAATTTCTCCCAGTGACACGCA
>VZRU01001146.1:55003-85025 GCA_013398155.1 Pedionomus torquatus
GGGGGAGGGGGGCGGATGGTGGGCGCCGCAATTTGGGGTTTTTTTTCACCCATTTTCAAGCCCATCGCAGGCAGCCGGAGCCCTTTGGCTGTCCGAGCTGTGATGCGAAGCCTGGAGGTTGCACTGCTGATAAAGTCCTCACTTTCGGCAGCTCGGCGAGATACATTTTTTACCCTCTTTCTACTTAAGTAATGTTTTAAGCGACCCTCGAGGCCGCTGTTCCTGAGACGTGTCACTCGTTCTGAGCCTTTTTCAGAGAGAAGGGGAGAGGGATTTACTGCTTTTGACATGGCCGGGTCACAGATCACCGCGGTCCCTCAAACAGCGAGAGGCATCAGCAGCATCCCCTGAAACCTTCGCATCCTTGGTACCCTCCTTTCTGCGGCCCGCAGCCCCGCACCCCCTCACAAGCAGTATTTCTGAAGAAGTTAAAATATCCTTTATCCCTTACTGCATCGGCTAACTGGGAACTGACAGACAGCACTAATGAGCTGGGCTTTATACCCTCCTCCCCCTCTTTTTTTTTTTTTAAGCTTAGATTTTGGGGCCCATATGTGCTTTTCTAAAGAAGGTTAGGTCTCAGGAGGCTCAAGTAATTATGGTCATCTGCTCTTTCAGTCTGATTTATTTAGCCCGTCTCTTTGTATTTGGGATTCTCTCCAAGGAAGCTGGTAAATTCAGGAATGGTAAATATTCTCAAATCAGAATAATTGAAAATGAACAATATTACATGGATATGTCTATGTCAAAGGTTTTAATGTTCTGTATTTAAGGAGCTACTGCTGTATTACCATGCACTTAGGCTTTTACTTGGGTTTGTGTGTGGTTCTAATAAAATACCTGTACAATTCAAAAATACCAACAAAAGGTTGCGGTGCCTGAGTAAGCATAAAAAGGAGATACCTGATTGGTGTATTCCCATCAAAAACTATCTGTATGCACTTCTGCCAGCAAAAATATGACCAATACTCCTGAGACACGGTCCTGCCTGAACATGTTTCTTTGATTTCATTGCCTTAGCAGAAGCCCTCCATATGGCCATGTGATTGCTGCTGCTGCTGCTGCTGCTTCACGTGATCCAGCTTTCCGGCACAAAGGCTCTGGGCTCGTACAGATGATTGTTAAACGTCATGAGACTCTGAAAGGTAGAGTAGGCAAGAGGAGGAGGAGGAGGAAGCCAAGAAAAGAACCGTGTGGGAGTTGCACTGCAAAATGGATTTGGGCAGAAAAAAAAAGTAAAAATTGAAGCACTGAAGAAGCGACTGGAGGGGTAGGAAGAAAATCAAATGAGGATCGTGTTCGTTAAGAGGAGTGGAGGAGGAAGAGAGATTGAGAAGATAAAAATGACTGGTAGCATCAAAAGCAGTATGGAAAGAGGAGTGAGGAACTGTTGTGGGGGTTTGGGCCAGGGACGAGTTGGTCGTGGCATTGAGAAGAGCTGTGTCAGTGTGCCTTGCCTCCATGGAGAGGGGCTGGGATACAGCCCAAGGGCCAAGCAGGACCTCTGTGGTCCTTTCCCTGTAATTTCCTGCAGAACATTTATCATGGGCTGTCACACAGCTGTTCCCGAGCCAGACCCAGGGTCTGCGGGTCAGCTGCCATGCTCACATTGGAAGTAGACCTGGTCCCTCCCTAGCAGAATTCAAGGGAGGACAAATCCATCTCATTGATGGGTAGACTGATTTAATTAACTGAGTACTCTCACTGTTAAGGTTGCGTTGTTCCTCTTCAGGCTGAGGTTACTGAGCTTGAGCACTTGTCTTTGGCCTATAAAACAACCTCATCTGCTATCCTAAACAAATCCTATCCCAAAGAGTTTGGACAAAAGCTGGACATATTGCTACAGACATAATTTCTTTAATAGTATTTAGAGAAAATTTAAACTGTAGAACTGAAGAGCACGTTCAACAAAAAAAGGGAGGAGGTAGGCCAGGGAAACTGGAGCAGTGAGGAGTGACAGAAATGAAGGTGCGGCAGAGAGTAGCAGTGGCTGAGCTTCTGTGTCTCCTCATCAGGAAAAAGAAATTGTCTTTTAAAATAAAATATTAAATGTATAAAAAGTAGTATGAATGCAGGAGAATACTGGGAAGTAAAGAGTACAGCACAGGCCCTACAGATGAAAAAGGAAGATCAATAGCTACTGATCATAATTGCCTATTGGTCTGGGGTTTTTGACATTTCTGGTGGAATAGTTAACTCTATTAAAAGAGAATATGGTGCTCAGTTTTGCTGCTTTGAAGCAGCATTTCCTCTTCCCCTATACAAATGCTAGTAGAGCAAATAACCCTATGGGCATGACCTCTTTTAGGCTTGGATTATCTTCACTTCAGCTCACTGGAAGCAAGATTAGTAAATTAATATGGTGTTAATAAAAAATAAATAAGACAGCTTGCCTGTAAAAGTGTGCTTACATTTAAACTAGTCAAATTATATAACTGTTTCAGATAGCTTTTAGTGGATTTCAGATTTAACCATGTTTCCTGTTTTGAACTGCGATTAGTATCTGAGATTCGCTTCTAAATGTGTAAGATGCACCTCTCTATAAATTGTCACTAACTGAAATCACTGTTTCACTTCACAAATGTCAAAGAATAATCAGCAGAGTGTGAAAGTTATATTTCACGGCGTCTGCTCTAATGCTATCTTAGTCTGTGCGAGATCCTGGGGGAGGCTGTGCTGCAGCCTTTCTCTCATGTAAGGCTTGCCAGTAGAAGTTACACTTATCTCACTCCTCCTGCTACTCTGATGTGAAATGCACCTCTGTGTCCACCCTGGGATGAGCCAGCTCGGTTGGGGAGAGTCCGAGCAGCCCTGGAGAGCACACTCCTTGCTGATGATGCATGGCAGTCAGGGAACTTGTGTTCTCATGTCATCCCACCCAATGATTCAGTCTACAAATCCATTTGATTCCCTGGCCTTTTTAACTGTGAGTGCCAACAGGAGAGTTAATTACAGCAAACTGATAATATTTCTGCAATATCAGTGATAGTGCTTAGGGAGAGGCTAAGGAGCATAGCAACAAACAGCACAAACTACTAGCACAGGTGTTTTGCAATAAGCTGAATATTAACTATGCCATTTTTCATTTTATAGTACTGTAGTCGTATTTAGACTGAGATCATCAGTTCATTCACTAGAGCTGAGCCGTACTCATCAGGTGATGATGACTACTGTCATTGTTGTGAACTTTCAAACATTACAGATATGTGCCAGAGGCGAAGAGCTACACTGCATTGGCACAGCTCTTCGTGTCACCAATGGAATTAACCATTTACACCACGCAGCAGCGAGGCAGGGAACAGCAAGAGTATCTTTACACTATAGATAAGGAGAGAGAGAGAGAGAGAGACAGAGAGAGAGAGAGAGGAGGCTGTGGCCCTGGTGGCCAAAACCAGGGCTGCTGTTTTAATTGTTTAACTTTAGTCATGCAAAGTCACCTCTTCAGGATGTCAACCCCACAGCTGTGGCAAAGCCGCTGGTGGATCTCCCAAGGGTTATGATTACGCTGCCTGCAGTGAGCAGCCCCAGGACCACCCCTGCTGCCTCAGTCGCTCACTGCGCAGGTAGCGAGCTCACAAATGCAAACTCTGGTGTGGTTGCTGCTTGGGTTTTGGAAACAAGCTTGACCCAGGTCCCTGGCTGTGCACCAAATAGGCTGTCAAGCATGCTCAGACAAGCTGCCTTCAGGGCCGTTTGCAACCTGTCAGCGTGGCAGCGAAGTGAGTTGTTAGCTGCAGAAGGAAATCACCGTGCACATGGCTACTATGCAGGTGACTCCTCTTGATTAGTACAGACATAGTCATGCCAGCATCTCACATGGCAAATTTGGTTGTTTTTTTTTTTTTTTAATTCCCAAGTATGAAAGAGATGATGCCACTCTGCAAATAAGGTTTTACACCTACACTCATTTCTTTACTTTCAAGATTTCCATCTTGGCTATTACTGCTGATGAAAGTGGTGTAGATCAGACAGTAGTGTTTAACTAAAACATCAAATCATTGAAATACACATGCGTTTGTTAGTAAACTGTATAGTTGCTCTTTTCATGCTACTTAGCATCTTCACAAACATGGAGAGTATCACCAGCTCAGCAGCAAATAGCAACAGAACTAGTGGCGTGCTAAAACTCATCAGGAAAATATCCTCAGGCTATGCTGCTCTACTATACTGTTATTCTGAATAAATTTGTGGCTTGGTGCTATAGTCATCCACTTCAGCTAAACACAGCAGTCAGCATTACTTCCCATCCTCCTTCCTACCCCAACTCACTGTACCGGATGACTGTTTGGCATAAGGCAGCTGTGGCATTTGATCCCCAATGTTTGAGATCCCCTAAGAAAACATCTATATAGTAAATTACTGTTGCCACATATTTATAACTTCATGTTCAAATAACTTCTGACAAAATTAATGAGAAATACTTATTTAAATTTATGGCCACGAGTTCTAGAATATTCACAAATATTTCTGAACATCACCGCTTCTTATTTGAATTGAATGTTGGGCTTAGGAGATAAAAGGAGCCTCAGATCAACAAGAATCTCACCGGGGTGAGTTTGGCTTTCGGTTTTGGAGTATCTCATGTGCTAAAACTCAGTAAACTTATGTTGTTCATGGAACTCCCATAGTTTTGTTTTGAAAAACAAAATTACCCCATTTATGTAAGGACATGTAACATCATCACTTTGTACTTCAGCGGGAAATGTTTAGTCAGGAGGAGTTTCACCTCCAGGAGCAGTGTCCTCTCAGAGGACAGTCCTGTCAGCTGGCTGAGCCTTGTAGGAAATGTAACAACTACGTATTTTAACCTGCAGCATGTTTACACTTTTAATATCACCCAAGTGCATGATGTACTCACAGGAAAAGGCAAAGTCTATTTTAAACATTGAAGCCTACATCACACATTGTGACTGCTGCTAATTTGCTTGAAGGGATCTTACATGGTAAACTGCAAAGTGTTTCTGCTTGAGGAAGAAGGCTGTTGGATTTGACATTTGCAAACAAATATTTGAAACGATCATGTTATTGGGACAGAATAGTCAAACAGCTTCCCAGCTAAAGAAAAATATTTTTGTCTAAATCGTATTGCTGTACATGCAGAAAACCAAAATCCAGATGCAGCAAACATGCAAATTGCAATTCTGTGTTCTTAAACGACAGTATCTACTAGTATGGCTTATGGACTACATGAGCTGCATCAACAATTTGTGTTGCCGCTGGGACTGTTTTGAATACAAGAATCAGCTGATTTCAGTTTTAATACTGGCATTTCCGAGCGTTTGTCTTCATCTGGTATCTAAAATTATATAAGAAAACATAAGCAACTCTCTCAGAAGCTACAGTAGTAGTTTAAAAGCCTTTTGCCACTAGCAATAGTGGTTTAAACAAAAGCTTCTTTTTGCATTCTTTCAATATTAATACGATAGCAAAAAGAGAACCCATTGTGTTCTCATTGTAAATGACATTTTGGTAACATTAAGATCTTACGGTTTTAACGCTATGTGTACCAAACAAAAAAGACTAAAACATCTGAAACGTTCCACTGAATGATATATTTTGCATCTTATTTACTTGAATGTCCTGTGCAAGTAGCTTGGCTGAACGATAGGAGAGCTCGAATAGCCATCTCAAAGGACAGCTGAAAATAACAGCACCGAAAATGAAGTGCAGCATTGAGTTACACAAGATTAAGCTGACTAATCTGCTGATTCAGTTTTGCCTTTGTTTTGTGGTTTTGTCATGCAAGATCAAGAGTCATGCAGACAAACACGTAATGGCATTCCAGGCTCACAGTAACAACAACAAGCGGTGGGCTCTTCCCCTTCAACCTCTCATCCTCCAAAGAGAAAAACAGCAAAATGCTCACCAGCAGCAAGAGACAGCAGGTTAAGGACAGAGAAGGCATGCTCTTCTTTTCATTTTTTGGTGGGTTTTTTTTTGGGGGGGGAGGGTTGTTTTGTTTTATTTTCTTGCAGGTGTGCTGAGTTTGGTATTTTTATTGCATGGAGGTTTTTTGAGAGATGTTCATTTAAGAAACCTTACTTCAGTTGATAGAAAGCATAATGCTGTGTGTGTCGTGAGACATCAGATTTGAATAGAGACCTCAGAACACCTACAGAATATGAAACCCTAGCAGTATATTCTACTAGAACCGTATTTTGGAGAGTCCAAAGATATCAAACTCTAATGAATGCTGACAGGTAGGAAAACTGTCAGTAGAGTCTCTGGCAAATTTAACTCTTGACCAGGGTGCAAATGGGAGTCTGCTTATTGCTCTTGGAGACAGTAGTGCTAGGACTGCCAACCCCATGAGAGCTGCTCTCCCAGCAGTACCCACCAGTGCCATTTCAGAAAAATCCTTGGAGGACACTGAGATTCTGGAGTGAGCCCAGAGAAGGGCAATGAAGCTGGTGAGGGGTCTGGAGAATAAGCCTTACAAGGAGCGGCTGAGGGAACTGTGGTTGTTCAGCCTGGAGACAAGGAGGCTGAGGGGGGACCTTATCGCTCTTTACAACTACCTGAAAGGAGGTTGGTAGAGAGGTGGGGGTCAGTCACTTCTGCTGAGTAACAAGTGTGAAGACAAGAGGAAATGGCCTCAAGTTGCACCAAGGGAGGTTTAGATTGCATATCAGGAAAAATTTCTCCACCAAAAGGGATACCCAACGTTGGAACAGGCTGCCCAGGGAAGTGGTTGAGTTGCCATCCCAGGAGGTATTTAAAAGACAGGTAGTCTTAGGTGCTTAGGGACATGGTTTAATGGTGGTTTTGGCAGTGCTAGTTGATGGTTGGACTCGATGATCTTAAAGGTCCCTTCTAACCTAGGCAATTCTATGATTCTGTGACTGTTGGGAAGGGCACAGGAGACATTAGTATGAGAGGAGTCCACGCTAGTGGCGTTGGAAAGCACAAGACAGAGCCAATATATCACAAAGGGGTATTCTGTGATTGAAACAAGACATATAAGAGTCCTTTCCAAAGGGGAATTATAGTGGCTGAACACTTTTTTTTTTCTCTTTTTTTTTTTTTCTCTTTTTTTTTCTCCTTTTTTTTAAGTATGAGAAATAGCGATGACTAAAATCAGAGAGTGATACTGCACAAATGAACATGTTGCAGGGCAGCTGGCATAGCAGGCTCTCCAAAATAAAAAGAGGATGAAATAAAGCCTCAACCCGCACTGCAAACATTTCAATATTTTCTCTTTCTCTCTGGAAATGATATGGCTGTGTCAGTATCCAGGCAAATCTCTGGTTCTAACTAAGCTCCTAAATGTATGCCGATGGCAGCATGGATCTCATGTGTAGTGAAAATGGAAGCCCAGGCCAAAATGAACCAGGGAAGCAGTTTGAGAATGAAATAAAGGCTCTGTAGACCTGGCATCATGTCCTTGAGATGTCACTCACGACTGTGGCGTGGCATTTGATCACTGTGTGTATCATTTCTCTATCTGTGAAATGCAGAGAACTACATTTATTTTTCTAGGTGAAAAGCACACTGGGCTTTTCCAACTGAGTAGTGCTCTATCAGAACTAAGTATTTTTATTATACGTTTTATCCTAACAGTTTCAAAAAATAGCTGAAGGATGACAAGGGCTCTCAAGCCAAACTATTTCATCAGCATTTTATTGGATGGACAAAAAGGACTGGCAGGTAAATGAAAGGGTTGCTTTCTACTAGTTCATGATGTGAAAATATAACTCAGAGAGTTCTGGTTTTATGAGGGTTTTTCCCTTCTGTATTACGAATTTATTTGCATTAGAGCAGTATTTAGTGGAAGAAGTGGGGCTGAGGCCCCATCACACTAAGCAGATACACAGAAGTCGTTTGTAGCTTTATCCAAGTTTTTCTAAGACAGACTACAGCCATGCACATGTATTGTCCTACAGAGTTGAAGTTCAAAAGCTGGTTTATAGTGTTGATGGAGGATAATTCACTTCTTAACTTCCTAAAGAGCATCTCCTAAAGATCTGCAAATGTTGGATCTTATAAAAAAGTCCATTATAACCACTGAACTCACTAGCACATCTGTATTTCCTTTATATAAGCCTCTATTTTCAAGGATGCATCACTTGGCCAGACTCTAGACCTGAACTTAGCATAGGAAATTTTCAATTTAGGAGTGATGTCTTTTGGGTTTTGGTGGTTTTTTTTTGTTGTCTGTTTGGGGTTTTGTTTGGTTTTTTTTTGTTTGTTTGGTTGGTTGGTTGGTTTCTAAGTAAGGAGATCAATATGTTGGACAATACATAAAACCTGCAATAATTTGAGGCATATCTGCTTTCAGTGCTCACAGGCTTGTCATCAAGCAAAACTTACACATTTTTAAAATTAGGATCTGAATGTTTTATTAAAGTAGACATTTGAATGTTGTAGCTGTGGTGTTCTGTTAAAACCCAGGATGGCAGATAGCTATCTGTGAGCTTTTGGAAACTGGTCTTGCTGCGTGGACCTAGTTTCTGTTGTGTCAGTGTTCGCATGGTGCTAAATGAACTAAAAATTAAGGAGTTCAGAATTTCAGTCTAGAAGTTCATCCCAGCAGGCCCTCTCTCTGATAACTCATTTGCTTCTACTTTTAATCACTGAAATTAAGCCTAAGTTAACAGGCTCTCTGTTGACTATGGTAGTGGGTGATCATCTGCTCATCTGTCCTGCCTCTAATGACTTTTTTAATGCATTGCTGATCCAAGTATTCTTGAAAGTGGGGCAGAAAAGGTGTCAAAATTCTTTATTTCCTGGAGGGTTTATGGGAAAATAAAAATGAGCAGACAGAAAAGATGTTTATTGTCCCTATGGATATACAAGGCTCACCCTCATCTTGTTCTTTATCAGGATAATTGGTGTAGGAGACAGATTCTGTAAATGTCCCAATCATGGGAAAAGTTTTACTGATGGTTTGTACCTCCTCAGGAGTTGTAGTCAAGACACAAATCCATAGTAAATCAGGCTTCATTAATTTCAGTGATTTTACCGCTACTTATATGCTTGTTGGTGGTTGTGTTTTATTTTATTCCTTGAAGAAAATCTGAGAGCAGTAGGAAGTAAAAACTTAAGCGCTGTTTCAAAATCAAATAGGAATATCCAGCTTAATAGCTTCATACTTTTCAAAAGATGATTGTTTGACTTCTGAACTCTTGCTAATTTAAGGCATCGTGGACTTAAAAAGGAAAAATATGTGTAGCCATGTGACAAAGCAAATGCACCAAAGGAGGGTACATTCAGTTTTCTGAAGATTAGCAGCAGTGATTCACCCCTCTGGGCTGGGCTGGAGTGCAATATGGTCAACTGTTTCCCCCAGGGAAGAAGAAAAGATCAAAGGCCCACACTGCTGCGATGGCCAGGCAGGGAAGCGGTGCCCTGTGCCAGGAGAGCTCCAGCCAGTGCACCAGGTACAAAGAGAATTGCAGCCTCAGCCACCAGGGGTGGGGTGGTAGGGGGTTCAAGACAGACAATCCAAATGTAGCTTTTAGCGGCCTAGTGAAACACAGTCAAAACTTTAAAACAAGAGCACTCACCATCCCGAGACTGAATAAACAAAAGCATATTTAGACAACTGTGTGCTATTCAGCACTTCACATCACGAGAAGGAAAGGGGCCCTCCTCTTTCAAGCCCCCGCACAAATCTTGCCATAGATTTTTCAGGCTGATCTCAGAGATCTGTTGTTTTCAAAGTTAAAACAACACCAGTTACCAGATCTAGATGAGTTGAAAGGAGTCACAAAAAGTCTCCTTTTTATACTCTGCCCCCCCATCTGGCTTTGAATTCTATGAAAGCAAAGAAAAGTACATAATGTTAGTGTTTGTTCCACTACTTGCTCAAATGGTCAATGTTTTGTAAGGATTTCCTGACTTACTGGAATTTTTGATCCTTGCAAGGATCCATAGGTCAGACCTTTCTGAAAATCACCCACTATAGTAATGTCCAAAGTAGCATTTAAGCAAAGAAAAATAAAACAACTGGCAACTATTGCAATTGATAAATTTCTTCTAGGCTTATTTTTCAGAGATTCTGGTCTGCTTTTTACTCTTTAAGTCAGTTGTTTATGTCTTTCTCCTTTCTTACCGATTCCATAGTGAATCTCTTGAAGAAAAACTTGAAAGCCTGGATGCTGAAGATCTCATGTCTCATCTGTCACGACCAGAAACCTACCTAGATGAGGAGGAAAGATCAAATAAGTAAAACCGACCAAAGCGATGGGTCTGGCAAGATCACTAATTCAAACAGGCCATTTGAAAAAACATCTATTAATTCTTCTGTGGTGGCAGTTTATCATACCTTATTTGATACTGCAAATTTCATTGTGGTAAGCAGATCTATTAGAAATTCCCTGAACATAGCACCTTGTTAAAAATTGCTACATGAGAGCTTCATTGAGCTGAGCGGGAAAACTCATGGTCTAACTCAATGTGGCAACTACTCCCTCAGCTGCACTGAGTGCAGAGCTGGTAACCTCGCCTGTCCAAGTTGTCTGACACTTCAGAAGACCTTGTTTTCAGATATAACTTCAGTCTAACCATTCAGGCTGAAAATTTCCATGTCAGGTGTATGCACCAGACTGATCTTTTTTGGAAGATGGAGATACGATTTGAAAGATAAAGAGACCGGGAGCAAGAAGTGGCCTGACAGGGAGGAATCCTGCGTGTAGGAGATGGGAGGAGGTTATGGGGGGAGACAGTCATATCAGGATGCAGGCAAGTGGTTTCACAATTTTTCATCAGGCTTCTCCACCATTACATTGTGTATTATTTCCAGTTTAAGACTTGCGTTGCTGCAGATAAAGGAAAGAGACAGAGATGCTCCACAGCCTCTGGAGAAGGTGGGTAGGCATGAAACATACCTTTCACTTTGAGACCTATTGGGCTGATCTCCATGGTAGGTAGGTCCAAAGGGACAAGGTGGAAAAAGATGGACTAGGGCTTAGGGTTAGATATTTGTCCTGGAAGGAGACTACCCAGAATATATTGCCCTTAAAAATGAGGTGGTAAAGCAAGGAGACTGGGACAAGTCACATGAGACACGTAGATGTGGACTGGGTAGGACCCATAAAGATGAGATTTGGATGAAACAAAGGGTCCAAGGCAGATAGGAAGCAGGAGGGAAGCCACCTTCAGATCACACCCTTGCTTAGCTAGTCTGCCTGTTTCCTTTTGAGCACACCACTTAATTCCATAAGGAAACGCACATCTCCTCCTCTATAAATCTTTTTTTTTTTTTTTTTTCACCTTCTGTCTAAGAGAAGTCTTGTTACACTGTTGACCTATTTCACCAGAGACTGCTGTAGTTTGTTTATGGGTCTTGTCCTGTTTGTTTTATGTTTCCAAACATGTCATGTGGGTCTGGAGGTTTGCCAGCCCTTAACATTAAAAATAACACAGGCTAATCTATGTCTCCAAGGCACGTGGGATTCAATTAAAAATTGCAACATGAAAGGTTTTGGATGGGATGTTACTATATCTCTTTTCCCTTCTGTTTTTGAGCCTTCGGGATACTTTCAAGCTCTTTTGCCATTAGGAGGGTTAGATACGTCTTTAACCAGCAGATTGCAGTTTCTTACATACTGTCTAGAAAGGATCTGAGATTCTACCAGGTATATGCCACCACCTGGCAGGATGGAAGAAGAAATGGTTAAGTACTCTGACTGTAAGGAAGAGGTATGTCCTCTGATACGATGGCAAGGGTGTAACAGGAGAAGTATCTACCTTAAACCAAAAATATTACACTCAAGTATTAGGGTAAATGCAGGGAAAAGATATTAGACCTGGGTGCTACACTTGGTGTTCATGGGCTGGGAAAGGCCTCCACTAGCAGACCACCAACTACCACAGAACAAAATCACAGCCACTGGCAACCCTGGATCTGGCACAATTCATGATGACATGTCTGCTTGTTGTTTAACTTTACAGCACATCTGTTCCTTTTAATGATATTATCCATCTCCTTAGGCAGAACAGTCACCTTCATGATTATAGGTTTATACTATTCAAAGCAAAGCAATGTTAGTTTAAAAAGAAAAAAAAACATATAATGGCTCATTGCTTTCTAAATCGAATGCTGACCTAAGTTCACAAGTAACTATGATTTGCATTAGCTTATGTTTTGAATTGATGATAATTTATTTTTCATAAGTCAAAAAAGTCACAGAATCTCCTTGCATCTGCTATAATAAGCTACTGAATATTATTTAATTACCCATTTGCTACAGGCAGAGTTACCAGCATTTGTAGTTTGATCTCACTGCCTCAGGATGATTATCCTGAGCTAGTTGAAGATGTCCCTGCTTGTTGCCACGGAGTTGGACTAGATGGCTTTTAAAGGCCCATTCCAACCCAAATTGTTCTATCTTTCTATGATTCTATTCCCTTTCTAGGTGTCCTACTCATTTCCAGAAAAGTACTTAAAAAGAAGTCTGTCTGGTTGAAGTTGTCAGGGTTGATGAGAAACAACACTGAGAAAGAAACGTATGTGGCTTCCCTAATGATGGAGATGCTCCTGTTTGTTCAAAACCCCATTTCGGTGACCTTGGACAACTCATTAGAGCAATGTTCAGATGGCAAATTGCATAGTCCTTACACCCATACAAGTGTTTTGTCTGAACAAAGAGTCTTTTGAGACTAAATATGTCTTTTATGGAACTCGCAACCCAGGGATGTTAGTAGAATTTGGGCTGTGTCAAGATGCCATCTTGACTCTGTTTCTCATTCCCCCCAAAAAAGAAAAAGAGTTCTTCCCAACATTCTTTGGCAACGTGCAGATAACATTATCAGATTTATGTAAAGTCCCTAGATATGACAGTATGTGAGTGGGAGCAAGGAACGGATGGGAAATATAAAATCCCAGAACAGAGAACAGTGCAAGCCTGGCGAAATATGGTTGCTTTTTACATAAGGACATCTACCTGAGAAGAGAAAGACTAATTGGGACTTAAGTAAGAGAAAGAAGCCCAGCTGAGAACAGGGTGGCACTAATGGCAGCTGGGTGACAATTTAATACAATACAATAATGCAATAGCAAATTCTATTAGCCTTCAGATGAGGAAAGCGTTTGTTCTTGTGCCTCATTATAAATACATACAATCTTACTGAATTAATTGGTGCAATCAAAATGCTTGACTAATCCTAGCTCTTAAATAATAAGTATAATGGGTTGAATCTCTATATTTTTAAGCTTTTAGAACTGGTTAAATAGTGTGCAAAACCACTGGATTCTCAGGGACGGAATATTAAAATTGCTAATGGATCGGATAACACTCAAGAAGAAAATCTTATGCAGGGATTTTGCAGAGGAGAAGAAAAGATCAGGAAATGTTTTTATAAACTTTAATTACCTTCATTTGATATTGCTTAAACTGTGCATGATTTCATGTCTAAGTCATTTAATGACCTATTTTGGTTTGCTTTTTGTTCTGGAGGACTTTTTTTTTCCCATAATAGAATACACAACCTGAACAGCAATAATATAAATACATATTTTGCATGTCTAATGAATATTTTAGGACAAATATCAACCAGCCAGTTTTCATGTATGCTTGAACTGGAGTTAACCTAACTAGAAAAACTCAAATAAGCAAAAGTTAATATTGTTTCTACAGTCATTGATGTAACAATAATAGTAGTTGTACAACACCATGCTGAAAATCAACTCCCTTTATGTCCAAACAATAGCGTGAATCACAGAATTCTGACCTTGATATACAAATGTGATCATGTAGTAATTATAGCTCTTGTGCTTTCAGTATAAACAGACTGCTTCATCTGGAAATGCTGTAGGGTACTGCTTCATTCTGCAATTTACAGATAATGAGCGAGCAGAAAGCTTTTACATCCCAAGAAGTTTTAAAATAAAGCAGGTAGAAAAAATCTTTTATTCCTGCAAATGAAAAAATTAAGCTTGTTATTTGAACTATTGAAAATCGAGTCATTGCTCTCTTCTGGTGAGAAGCGTATCTTACAAATTTAAAGATTGTCTTCAAAATCACATCTTGCAAAGGCTATTGAAGCTATTTTCATGGGCAAAATATAGAATTAAATTACTCAGTCCATGTGATAACTGGCATGTTCTTGAACAACTGTGAGATTAAAGAAAATGTCTTTCATTTTGTGCCAAAATCTGCTTGTTCTGTTTGTGTTGGTATCATCCAAACAGGATGTGACAAACATATGTTCTTTAGCTTCACCCTAATCCATGATTTGGATAACACTATTAGGATGTGGCCTAACAAACTTCAGTGAAGCAAACCCAAGGATATTTCTCTGTGAACAAGTCACATCAGACTTGATTTTAGTATTTCCTAAGAAATAGAAGCTGTGTCCTGACCTCATACATTAGCTATATAAGTTTTCAGTGCTTCCATAAAAATACACCATCAAAATACTCACAAGCTTATAGGTGTGGCCTGAATCCTGAAAGAAGTAATAATGGAAAAGTCATCCCTGAATTGCACAAACCCAGCACAGAGCCCATCAGTGACCCTGAGGAGCTGACTGACATCCTCTTGATGATGAGTCCCTATTTATAATGGTTTCTGAGAAATGTCAATTGCTTGGTTTTTAATCTATTAAATAATTACAGTGATGACTTCAGATAACTCTAATTTATTAATCAAAATGTTGTGCTGTGCCAGAAGTTCTACCAAAGTTCGCGAGTATCACATCAATAGTATAGATTGTTTTTAATGGAAACATAAAACCTCAAAAAATATCAAGATAGCTTTCTTGAAATAAAATATTTTTCCTTTAATTCTGTTCTGATTGGCATTACTTTTTCCTGATTCTTTATGAATAGTGCCTGGAATTAGCCATTCCAGTGTTTTACACTGGACTGATGTCAGTCTGAGAAGGTTATTAATTCTCAGGTCATTCCACTGAACTTTTAAATATTATTGGCAAATTATGAGCTTTCTTCCATTCCTTTTTGAAATACGCATGTTTGAAAATGTATGGAAAATCAACTTAAAAATTTAGATAGTCTGTTGGATAGTGCTCTTAGAAATAACAACTGACTAAGAAAGAATCTAGTTTTAGGACATGACATTAATGTTAGATTGGAAAGTAGTTTTCCACCCTCATCTGATGATATGATAATTTTATGATTATTAAATGATCAGAATAGAATATTTAAGCTATACAAGTGCTTATAGAAGAATTGCAATGGACAGCTTAAACCTATTTTAAGAATTCAAGCTGCAAAAGATGGTAATTTTAAGACTCAACAGTTTTGTAACGTTCACCACTTTTGGTGTACAATGTTACAACACATTGTTATAGAGGGCCAGAAGGCTTAAGTGTATTTGTTAGGTAATTTTCTGCAGTCTTATTCAAAGGAGAATTTTCTTCAAGACTCAGATACATGGCAAAGAGATTCGTGCAAGTATTTAGACTGAAGGACTCTCTAGTCTTTGAATTCTGTCTTTTTTTTTTTTATTTTTGTAAGGGCTTCGGGATGATGGTACTGCGGCTTAAATCTCCTTGGATCCACTTAAAAGTGACCTTTTTATCACTTCCAACTACATCCAGAATTTTCATTTCGTGAAGGCAGCAGCTAATCAGAGCTCAGCCTCAGACCTCTGGAGAGCTTTCACTGATCTTCTCAAGGGTAATTTTTTTTGTGTTTGATAACAAGGCTGCCATCTGCAGCACAAGATTTTGAGTTAGTTACAATCTAATTGTGAAAACTGTGAGGGTCAAATAACACATAAGAGGGTTTTCCACCTACTCTGTAAGGTTAGTCACTAACTAGTCAGTTAATTATTTACTCACTACATAGTCTATAGAAAAATAACCTGCACACGGTATATAGATAATAGATTAATATTCTGACTGCAAGATCAAGTCCTCTTGTCACTGCCTCCACTCATTCTCAACAGCCACTGATTGTGGGTTGAATTCAATATCAGACATTTGCTGGATGTGTTTTAAGGAAGGAATCATTACAAAAGTTATAAACTAAACCTGATGTAGCTGTGTTGAAGATCAGCTTGTCTCTGCATGAGAAGTCTGGTGCATCTGAACATTCTGTGCCCTTCCTACAGCAGCTTCTCTACTCTGTGTCGGCAGCTCTCAAGCAAAGAAAGTAACACACCTTCTCATCGATTAGTCAGGCACAAATAAGGTCTTGCATTGTCCTTGTGTCTGAACACTTCACAGAAGTTAATGAATATATTTGATATATATTTGTAGTATGAATATATACCCTTGTGATCAAAGCCTGGCTCTGTACGTGGCTTCTTTCACAAACCTCATGTGCTCATCTGCAGTCTGATGTCTCAAGTAGAGTCAGACTTTGATCACAAGGATGACTCCACGGTGCCTTCTGCCAACCCCTTTTGTCTTGGTACTGCTCTGCCCTTCAAAGCGCTCTGTTCTTCATGCCTTCCCCTTCAATGTACAGCAAGCAGTACCACTCTCCTACTTAGAAGCCTTGTGAAAATGTCACTTATTATAGATGATATAATACTTCTAGCCATCCTGTTCGTTGGAGTGCAAAACTATCAAAGTATCTCTGAAGAACATCCCAAAATACAAGGCACATAGAAGCCTTAGTACAGGAATACAAAGATGTTCCTTAATATTCTCTTCTTTTGTTCTTCACGTCTGTATCTGCCCCTACAGTGAATCATGCCCAGATCCACGAGCATGCTCTTTGAAATCCTATGCGCTATCTATATAAAAAAAAATGAGATTAACTCAAACTAAGTGACAAAACAGAGCCTTTAAAACTTGATCCAAACTCAGTCCATGTAAATGGGATTCATTACATCCACCTTAGTGAGCTCTGACTCAACTTTTAGACAGTAAAATTGGGATATATATGAAAAAATGTCTTTGCCTGGCTCCCTTTATTGTTACTGATGTCAATACAGGCAACTGAAACTAGGTTGCAGCTCACTTCATCCTACAAAAGTAGATGTTTTAAATAGAGATACTGAAGTAGATGTCTACAAAGGTCAGATGAATCACAGCCCAAACTGCCACTTTAATTCTACTGACAAAAAGAGAGAGAGTAGGGTGCTGAGACCAGAGGTAGACATCTACCCCAAAGGAGCATTGCAGCAGGGCTGCCTCATTTCTGCCTGAACTGTACTGAGTGTAGACAGAAGACCATACCTCTAATTCTACATTCAAGAAGAGGTGCCAGGAGACAGTAAACAAATTACCCCCTCCAAACTTTAAATGGAAATCCCCAGAAAAATATACATATTGGTGCTCTATCATGGGTGCTGAGATACTTTCCACTGGCAATCTAATGTTGTAATGAACTTTAGATATTCTTGGATAGAAGAAGTTACATGGATAAAATGCAATAAAATTATACGTTGTAATATAAGTTTCATATTTTTACCAAGGGAAGAATGATGCAGCTGAAAAATAACCTTTTTTCAGTTTCATTTTATCAGCTTCCTGATGAAGGTCACTTGACGATACTTGAACTGCCTTTCTTGGTGACTGCACAAATTTATACAAACGCAGAAGCAGTCAAATCATATAGTTTTCAAGAAGGTGGGAAAGGACTGAGACTGAGCATCTCCAGGTCCTGACGGTAGTTAAAACACTGAATAACTCACATATTACACTCTCTAAATATCTTCTATTGTTTAATAAATGACTTCATAAAGAAATTAATTTTTACCAGTTTATTAATTAGTTAAAGTGGCTAATGAGTTATTATTGTCTCAGCAAATGACAGGGAGATGGCTATTTTGGATGCACTCAGATGTGGTTGGCTCACGTTACAGAAAGCAGAGATGTGCATGGTGGGAATCTTGAGGTTTCTTCTGCCCTTCTGCAGCTGCAGAGCTGAGCTGCCTGCTCACTGAATACTTGCAAAGTGGCAGTGTTAAAAAAAGAGGAACAAAAAAAAAAAAAAAAAAAAAAAAAAGGCAACTATTTCAAGGGCAATTATCTAAATGAGATGGAGAAACCTGGGATGACTAAGCCCCCAATCTCTGGAGAATTTGTTCTGAGCACTTTGATGAATTTTAAAATGGTATTGCATTCTGAGTTTTAATAACGTAGCCTTGCTCTTCTTCTGGTTCTAGGCAACTGTTGTTAAGTCCATTTTTTACAAAAACCTAAGGAAACTGAGATAATAAGGCAAAGGCACTAAACCCAGTTCTGCAGAGCTGCCAGGCACCTGAGAGTGGGCAAGACAGCAGGTGTGTGCCTTACCTTCAGCATCATGCTCACTGAGGTGGGCCTTTTTATCTGTCATGTTGGGCATTTGTTTCACTTTCATTTCAGCAAATAAAATTAATTAAAGGGGGAAAGAGTTTCGGTATCTCTAGCATGATCAGTGGTAATTTATGCAGTTTTTGTTTCCTTCCTCTGATATATTAATGAACTGAGTCTGGATCTTGACAAAACAAGAGACATCTCTGATGAAAAAAAAACAGCAAGACCAATGTGAAACATCTGTCCCCATCACTGGTTTATGGGTTTAACTCAGTTTCTTTAGGGAACAGTTCTAGAAGCACAGATGTTTTGCTGCTTGAGGTTGGAGTCACAAATAAATCTGGCACTGAAACACAAAGACAAGTGTAGTTTTTGGGTGCTTTAGTCCCTGGAAAAAATTATAAGTTTGACTCAGCTGCCCATATGTCTCTAGCCAACATCTGGAAGGCTGGACACTTAAAAGTAGATTTACAGAAGAAGACACAGTAAGAAGGAGACCACCTCCTGAGGAACACAGAGGTGCAAGTGGGCCTTGGCTGCAGGCTTCAAGAATTTAGGAGTATGTCTGTCTGTGGCAGACCTGTAGTCATGAACCTTCCCCTGGAGGTAAGAACTAGACGTCAGCCTTTCATATCTTGTAAAAACGTGATGCTCCCTCTAACACTTGAGCAGTCTGTGGTATTGTGCCTGCATGTTCAGTTCCCTCCTCCTCCTGAATGAGACCAGGATTTCCAGCCAGCAGCTGTCCTCTCCTGCAACCCCTAGGACCACTTCTGCCAAGCCTAGAATTTGTTAGTTGTTACAAAACAAACAGAGTAAATCCTCCTTTGTGAAAAACAAAACCAAAACCATAGAGTGCTGTGGATTTATCTCAGATTTTTTTCCAGGGAATATCTGATCCAATTTAATTCAGTGAGTCCCATTCCAGTCATTAATCTCCAGCCAATTTTTTTTTTTGTTTTTTTGTAGTTTATTGCACATTATGATTTACAGCTCTCTGTTCATTATTACATTGAGAAGCAGTTGCTCAAATCCTCTTTCTCTTGATACCCTGCTCAGGAAAGTGCTGCACAGATATGAACAGAAGTAAGACTATTACTCCTCTGAGAGAACCCTTCCCCAATTAAAAATAGTGTCTGTGAGGGAAATTATGATCTTGCAAATAGCTTCTGCTTCTAAGAAAGACTACATTAACAGCACAAATGAGGCCACGTTTCCTTACATCAAGTCTGCTGTTTGCTGCAAAAACGGTGCAGTAACTGACACAATTAATATTGCACAAATATCCTGGGAGGGCTTAAAAAAATGTTGAAATCCTACATATGTATCTATCAGTGCTTAGAAGAACCTGATCTGCCCAGTGCATTCCAGAATGAACCTATTTCCTTTTTGGGAAACAAATCTCTTGTTTGTTTTTAACATGCACAGGAAAGAATAAAGCAGAAACATGTTTTCTTGTGATAACTATTGTTGAAACCCATGTTCACGCAGATGCTGCCTGGTCACCCTGGTCCTTCTTCCTTCTCCCTTGTGTTGTATCTGTGGTAACCAGAGCAAAGCCAGCCGCAGTTTGCATCTGGAGTAGGTAGGAGCTGGATGAGACTGCCTGGTTCTGGTGTTTGTGACCACCACTCATCTCCTGCTAAACCTGGTAAACTAATATCAGCTGCAGATGGCTGGAGGTGCTAAGGAGGGAAAGCACTAACCTGTCCTTTCTGGGGATCTGAGTTTCTCGTCTAAGTTCACATTCTGGAAGGAGTCCAGTGTCTTTCTGCAAGACGCAAATTGACTTGTCTTCAACAGTCTGGCCCAGCTGATGATTTCTGTTGAGGAAAGGGCCTTGAATTATAAAAACAAATGTTCTGCAGATGAGGACTGCGATACATTGTCCTGCACTGGGAAATTCAGGAGGAATCGCTGAACTCTTGTCTACCAAAACCCTAATTAGTGGACTGAAATAACTGACCTCACTTTCAAAAAAGGACATTGAAATAATTTATTGAGGGCTTTGCTATGAGCTAAGGCTCTGAATTTTAGGCAACCAGCTTTTGAAAATTACTGATCTAAGCATTTATCTACAATAGCCATCTTTAGCAATCAGGGTCCTCTCCTGGTATTGCTTGTCTAAGCAAAACGTTGCCACTGTACTAGCAACCAGCACTAGTATACAGGCAGTACTGATGTCAGGGTATTATTATTCCCAGGAAACGCTCTTCGCATTAACGTGGCGGTTTAATGGCCTGTGATATTGCAAGAAGGTATTTCTTTCAAGGAGAGAGAACTGAAGGATTGGGATAAATAACAACAGGTGTCTTTCACCTGACTGTTATTGCTTCTAAAGCCATGTCAGCACATGCAGGTTTGCATGAAGACCAAGAGGACTTGGGAGCGCTGAAATCCCACAGGGGCAGCCTGAAGGGCAAATGTCTGTGCATCTTTTTTCCCAGGTTGTACCGAGCACAGCACTGCACTCCAGTGGAAATTACCTTTTATCTTACAGCAGTTGTGGCTTTTCCCTTGGCTTGGAGGTATTCAGAGGTTACAAACGGTGGGTTTTTTTCCTTCTACCCATCTGACTGTTTTTATAAAATATGTAGGGGCGGTTGAGACCTATTTTCCTCCATCTGTCTTGGTTGACGGGGATTCGATGTCATGGGGGAACATGTGCACACACACAGCAATTGCCTCAGCTTCACTCATAGAGACCAGGCTACAAATACTGCCATGTTCTCAGTAACGTATTATTTACACTCATTTAAATTTCCTAAGTTTCCATGATATAAGGTCTTTTTTTCTCCCAGGATGTACATCATGACATGAATAAGATTCCCTTAAATGATAAGGTATCTTTCAGCATCCAGCACCATGAAAAAGTGTTGTCTACCATTCCTTGTTTTTCTTAGGGTGAGGCTAAACCTGGTCACACTGGTTGGAGTCCCATTCCCTCTTTAGGCCTGATCTGCCTAAAGGTGCAAATCTATTGTAGGAGTTTGCTTGTAAGTCTAACTGTTGCTCAAGTTGTAGCAATTGGAAGACACTGCCAATATGGCTCACAGGACATGGGCCTATTGCACATCACAACCTTGAGAAGGAGCTGCTTAGGGCCCTCTGGCTGCTTGGGAAATGAAACAGTCTTAAAATGGGCAGAATGAGTGTTAGAAATGATACTCGAGGGAAGGAGGTGAAGGAAAGGAAGTCTCTGACTGAAGAGGAACCTTTACAGCCAGGCTGTTCCTTGCACTTGAAGGCAATGGGGTGAAGCATAGGAGTTTATGATCTACCATGTCCATACATGCATACACCACCCTACAGGGGGGACTGCGCAATTACTGTACTGAGTTTACTAGGAACTCTGGGAAGAAAAACATAAATCTCAATAGTTGAATGATTTCTCTAATTCAGACCAGGTGCCAGGTAGGCTGTTGTATCGCTCCAGCACACAGCAGCTAAACATGACTTACAATCGCCTTTTTAGCCTTGTTCCTATTGCTGCTGATGCCCTGTAAGTGTAATATTCTCAATGGTAGGGAGATTTGTTTCAACTGAGCCAAATTCCATTTGTCTGGGTAGGTAGTGAGAACAAATAGCAGCTGTAGATTATCTTGGGTCAGAAGTAGATTTTTAACCCCGTTCTGGTCAACATGTGAACATGACAGCTCCTTCTCAACCACAACTTCATAAACACAGAAAATAAGAATGATCAAATTTAAATCACTGATGAGATTTGGGATTCTGGTTAAGACCTATCATTGATTAAACCTGGAGTCAGATTGTGACATTAATTTAAGACAACTGTAAGATCAGAATTATACCCTGCAGGTTGATAATAATTTTAAAGCTCTAGATTTAACATAGAATTGTAGTACCCATTAGTTTTAATAATATATCTTCAGAAATTATTCTATCAAGGTAGACATCCTCTTTGGTCATGGATATAGATAACTGCTGAACTGTAGGATTTTCTGATCCTGACAAGCTTTGCTAAGTACTCAGCTACTATTCAGGATCAGGAATAAAAGGACACCTGCTGAAATAATTACTGAATGATATGCAACTACAACCTGCTTCTGATCAGATGGGTGGAGACACTATTCTACATCAGCAGAGAATGCAGTCTCATATGTTTTCTGATAAATATACCATTAAGTAAATGATTACATCAGAAAGCATACTAATTTGGATGACCACTGAACTTCTTGGATTTGAATGCAAAAGGAAAGTAGCAATATAGTTTCATGCTGAACTGAATAAAATAAACATTACAGTTCCTTGGTGCTGGCATACACCTCATTTACCCACAAATAAACCTTACCCACAAATTTCCACGACATTCAGTTTGTAACACTACCATTAATCAGGTAGGACACTGGGATTTGACCCTCACTGTCAGTAATGATTTAATAGCTGTAAATTCAAGACAAAATTCCTTCCATGAACTTGTTTACCCGCTTGTGGTATCTCTATAAGCCTTTTTAAATGGATGCTTAAGATGACTGTTAGTTTAAGTAGGAAAAGCCCACAAATTTGTGTTGCAAATATCTGCAGGATAAGAACATCCTACGTATGAGCTCTGACTCAGAAAACCCTCCAGGTGCGATCCTGGAAAGCTGGGACTGTAATCTGGGAAAATACCACTACATGTCCTCCCTGTTCATCTCTTGCACCCTTCATGTCAGCCATTACTGCAGGCAGGATCCTGACATGTTGTCTCAGATGGTTTTATGTTCTTGCATAGAACCATACTATTATGCTAAGGGCTTGGTGTTATAGAATCATAGAATCATTTTGATTGGAAGGGACCTTTAAGATCATCAAGTCCATCCATTAACCTAGCACTGCCAAGTCCACCACTAAACCGTGTTCCTCAACACTGCATCTACACGTCTTTTAAATACCTCCAGGGACATGGCTCAAGTACTTCCCCGGGAAGCCTGTTCTGATGTTTGATAATCTTTTCAGTGAAGAAATTTTTTGTAATATCCAATCTAAATCTCCCTTGGCATAACTTGAAGCTCTTTCCTCTTGTCTATTGCTTGTTACTTGGGAGAAGAGACCATCCCCCACAATGTCTTTTCAGGTAGCTGTAAAGAGCCTCCTCTCAGCCTCCCTTTCTCTAAAGTAAACAGCCCTAGTTCCCTCAGCTGCTTCTTACAAGACTTGTGCTCTGGACCCCCCATCAACTTTGTTACCCCTCTCTGGACACTCTCCAGCACCTCTGTGTCTTTTTTTGTAGTGAGAGGCCCAAAACTGAACACAGCACTTGAGGTGGGGCCTCACCAGTGCTGAGTACAGGAGGACCATCTCTTCCCTAGTCTTGCTGGCCACACTGTTTCTGATACAATCCTGGACGCAAGCCAGGATTATGCTGCATCTAGATACCATAAGGCTTGTCCTAGTGCCCAAAACATCCTGCTGCCTCAGGCTGGCAGTTCTGGCCAGAATGAAACTGCTTTCTATGCATTTGGCCAGCTGCTATAAAAAAGATGTGCAGCTGTGCCAGTCTTGGCAGGAGACATCTCCCTCTTCTTGCCCCGGTAGTTTTGAGGAGCACATCAACCATGTGCCCTGTATTTCCCACTCACATGCTCCCTTCTGATTACTCCAGAGACGAACAAGAAGAACGGGGGAACCAGCCAGACTGCTCCTGCTGCTGATCTAGGCAGTGCCATGCAGTGACCTGCCTGTGGTCACATCATAATTCAGTGCCAGCAGGTGGTATTACCAGGGCTGTGTCAACTAACTAAAAGCTGATTTTTTTTCTCCCCAGATTGGAAAATAGATATGGAGAAACATCTGCGGTTGCAGATCCTCCCAGGTTTCTAGATGCAATCCCATCCCATCCCCATGCCACAAGGCCACAGCTCCAGCCAATCTAACTGAGAGAAAATACTTATTTGCCCTTTCTCCAAAGCAGGCTGAATTTTCAACCTTATGGCCGCACTCTGAAAGTCATTTGCTTTCCTAGATTGGGGGCCATTCTTGTGATTGTACAGATATGGTATTTTTACCTGCTGAATTATAAATGTGACTTGCAGCTGGGTGAAGAAGATTAATTGCACTATTTTATGTGTGCCATGAACACTCAGCAGCATGTTCATAGCCAAGGAGAGGCTCTTCTAATCACAGACTGAGGATGCGCTGAAAATGGATGGAAATTAACAGCTCGTGACCTTTGGGAGTCACAAACCACTTGCAGAATGTCTCACAAACATCTCCTCTCATGCGGAAATGTTGCAATCTTCAGTTTTATTGGTTTCTTTAAGCTCCAAATTCTTTAAAACTGGATGTTACTATAGCCCCTATGGCTCTGTGATAACGAACACTGTGGCACCATGTGGACGCTGGGATCTTTACACCCCACAAAAACAACTGCACATTTCCTCCCCCCAACCTTCCCTCTCTGCCCAGAAAATTCAGGTTTGAGGGATGAAAGAGTTCTAATTGGGCAGAGCAGGATTACTCCTTGCTGTCCCTGCTGGAGCCTGGCTCTCCAGCCCCACGCTGGTCACCTTTCACCACTTCCCTGGGGATCGCCCAACACTCTCAGGCACCCTTGACTTTGCGGCAAAGCTTCTCCAATTTGTTTGTTATTTTTCCTCCAGCTTTATTTGTGAAAGCTGCATGCTGAAACGCCCTCTCCCTCATCACTAACCCTTTTCTCTTTGTTTTTTTTCCTCCTGTGTGTTTTGCCCTGACACACCAAATACAGACCCGAAACAGGAGGTGGAGAACATCTGGGCTTGACTGCACAGCATCGGGCACGGAGTTGATCTCCTAGAGATAAAGTAAGATATTTTTTTTCCCCCTCTTTGCAGGATCTTGCTGTGGGATGTTCAGGGCTTCCTGCTGCATTCCCCGAGGTGGCCAGCAGCCCCTGGCCAGGGCTCCGCTCTCCCTAACGCAATTACAGCCTGCAAACGTTTAAAGGCAGTTTCTTTAGAGTAAGCCACATGCTTCAAATTGTTATGTGGTTAACCACTGAGAACAAACCCCCACACAAATACCTACGGATCAACTTGCTCGAGCCAGGGTGGTAGCAGTTGGGGAGGAAGGGGAGGAGGGAGGCTTCCTCATTTTGCTTTTGATGAGAAGAAAATAATTTTCTTTCGACTCTTCCAAACTGCCAGCAGCCGCCGTGTCGCGATACGGGCTGGTTGTTGCTGTTTGCACATTTGTTTGCATTTACTGCTGATGAAAGGAGCCTTGTTCGACAGCCGTGGCCATGTACGCCATGGGCCAAGTCCTCCGCTGGTGTAAATCAGCTCATCTGGTGAATGGGAACCGAAAATGCGACCTCCTCTCTGTGCGTGCTGTGCAAACGCCAAGCTGCCAAGCCAGGGGAAGACTTCTGCGCTTTGACATTGTCCTATCCTATGTCCCTTAACTCTTATAAAAGCCGAATACTTTTCTGCTGACTCACAGAAGCAGATGGATTTTGTTAACTCCAGCCGAGATAGAGGAGGATACACGGGAAGCATCACTGACTCTCGTAGGGAGATGAACCTTTGGGGCTCAGGGGGAACTGAGTGAGGCGCTTCTTATCATGCCCTGTTCAGCATGGCTGGAGCTTGGCTCATGGCTACCACATGGAAGGAGAGCGATAGGTGGTCCAGGCTGAGCCCTGCTGCTAATCAGTGTCAGAAATAACAAACCTCACTGTTGTTCCATCCCCCACCTCATGCCCTCTCTCTGAAGAACTGCAGCTCCCCGAAGACCAGGCAACAGAGCCAACAGCAACTAGAAAAAAAACACCCCAAAACAAGCACAGAGCTGAAAACCCCTCAGTAATTCTATTGCCTCTACTTAAAGCTTCTGAAATGACAGGTTTTTTGTTTAAATTAACTTCCCTTTGCGTGCATGTCCTTGTATTTTTGAGGACTATGAAGCTTCTGAGGAGCAAATTGTCTTATAAACCCGGTCCTGCAGAGGCAAAGTTTCCAAACATGATCGGCATGGCTGTTCATGTAGCACTCATGAGAGTGGACCCAAGTGGACCCATAAATAATCATTTTGCCGTGGGCCAACTTTAAGATCTCTCTTAAGTTTATTTTCATTTATAAGATTGAAGACTCTGTAAGGTGGCTAGAAGAGTCTTGAGGGAGAAGCTGCAATCCAAACGTGGTTTGCTTTGCTCAGGTCTGAAAGAAAATGGCATTCTTTGTTTTTGGTGGAAAGCAGTGTGAAAAGGAGGGGTTAAAAGCTTTGGATGTGGGGAACAGTTTCAGTCAAAGTGGTTAAGTTCCTCTGGCCCATTTATCATCTGAGCAGAGAAACATCACTCTATGTATGAAGTTAGCTCAGAAGGACGCTGTGCCTGTCAAAACTGTTTATCCACACTTGCCAACAACAGCAAGAAAGGCAAGAGGACTGGCAGTCGTGATGGTGAAAGAGTTGGACACATGGAGTGAGGGCACATGAGTCGGACCTCCTCACTGATGCAGAAAGGGAAAAAGAAGGAGGGAAAGAACACTAAAGCATGAAGTGTCAAATCTTGGAGAGTTTAACGGTGCAGTTGGTTACTGAAAAAAAACAAGAGACCTTTTGCAGAATTTCTTTCATGGGCAATTGAGTAGATAGGTCCTAGTGGTCAGTTAGTCATGCTGCTGGAGGTGAAGGAGTAAATGCCGGCAGAAACACTACTGGAGGATATTGGCACATTAACGTTAATTGGCCGTAGGTAGCTGAGTTGGTAATATCACACTTAGATAATTAATACTCATGTGATAATCACTTACTAAGGAACTATTTAACACTTGATATAGATATGAAGAGATATAGAAAACTTCCACAGTCTAAATCAAACAGAACCTTAAACCTATGTGAGGCCTATCAGGCCAAGAAAAAAAAGCGGGGAGGAGGGAAGAGAATTCAGGTTTATAAAAAGAAACACGTACACAATGAGCTGAAGGTTGTGCTCCTGCGCTTCCTGGTCTGGGTGTGAGCAGAAGAGGAAATACCAAAATACCACCAGAAAAACTATTCCCACAGCACTTCTAACCTGGCTGAAACCAGAAAGTTTTGGACAGTCTTGCAAAAAATGGGGGAAAACCCCCCAATTGACCCAATCCCAAGCCTCCTGCTCATTAGACAGCTAAGGAAATTCCCACAGCAAGAAGGCTTGGGTAGACCTAGACAAGTCTGAGTATTTCCCCTGAGTCCTCAACTGTACTCTGTATTTTCAGTGGTTCACTAATCGTTAGTGACATTGTGACTCTTCCGCCAGCTTTGAGAAGAGGACATTTCTGCTGTAGCAAGTTTAAACACATCCATGCCCACAGACTACCAAACTGCATGTTAACCATAAGGCAGGACACCATGGTCAGTCTAACTCAGGTGAGAGTTGTCCTCCCTTTTTTGGGGGGGAGGTGTCAATCCCCTACGACTGGGAAAATAAAAACCTATGCACGCAGCAAGAACTGGCATTTCAATGCATAAAATGCCATCGATTTCAGCATTGCTCCATGTTAATAATTAAAACTGAATTCTTAAAGGCTAGCAGGCAGAAAAGACATGACTTTGGTCTGGCTGGTCTCACACAAACCTTCCACTGATACCAAAAAAAACCTTGAGGAAGAGCAGCAGGATCCCATTCAAAGGACTATGCGAGAAGACAACACACCAGGCAATTACTTTAAAACTTTAGATTTGAAAGCTTTGCAAAGAATGTGGAAAATGGCTCTTTCCATTTATTAGTAAAAAAAGGAAAATATTCCCTCCTGCTAAACCCCAAGAATTCAAATGTTAAAGTATCTTGACTGACGTGCGATATTAGATGTTAGGATTCAGGACATTTTCAGTAGTCTAATGAAAATCAGGAATAAAGTAAAATTACTATAGGAAGCTGTTCTCCCTATAGATGTTTCCTAACATCTAACCAATTTCTGCATCAAGCTTTTTTCTCCTCAAATTAAAGAACGGAATCCCTGGAGCAGCTCCAAAGAGCAGCTCAGGAATGTTCAGTGCAACCACAACCCTGCAGCTATGGGACAGAACAAAAGTTGCAACAGTGATGATGCTTTATCTTCCACAGTTTACTCCAACAACAAGTCCATGGGTGCCAGCAATGAAATCAGTTTCAAAAGCTGCAAAAAGAAGACTTTTTCCTTTCCAATGCTGACTCACCGATTTTGAGACTGGTCAACTCATTGCATTTGTGACCGCAATTTAACTAAAACAACCTAAAGCTAATAATGCTGTCATGGACTCTCACGTCCAAAAATGAAGCTAAAACCTTAGCTAAGCCTCATGTCTGAATGCAGCTTTCCAGTTCATTCAGAGCAGCGTAGCACTCAGCATTTTCCCTCCAACAACAGAAAGCCCCTTTCTGGCCTCCCGGAACATTGCTGCATGAAATGCGCTTTCACTCCTGCTGCAAACTTATTTAAGAGACAATAGGAGAAACAATTGGCACATGGATTCTTCTCACAACTTAAATCTAGATCAACAATAAAACATGAAAGGCCAAGGAAGCATGCACAGACACTCAGAAAATTCTCATTTTTCTTTTAAGATTAATTTTTGCTGAGATTGAGAAGCTGCGGTTTACTCAATGTGGGCCCCATTCTGCAAGTCTTTTCTTACAGGAGCAACTTTTTAAAACACTGAGGTTGTTTTTGTGAGTAAAAGTTACTTTTATGAGTAAGGAATTGCAGAATCTGGCCTTCTACATTTTACTGCAGCAGAGTTTACCTGGATGTTATCTAGGCTGTAGAGCAGCATGTAGTTTTAGAAATTAAAAATGGGCTTCAGTTGGGGTGGGTTTTTTGGGGGAAAAAGTTCTAACTTCAGCTTCACCCATCTGCTTTTTGCAGTTTGCTCAGCAGCCACATCGAATGGATGTGCTCAGCCTTTGTCCCCCGCTTAGAGCTGCTCGTTACCAACCATGCTCAGCCCCAACGCGCTGTAACTCACCAGGACGCGTGCAGTCTGAATTCCCATTCCAGGTTTGGTCCTCAAACCTAAGGCCATTATTCCATCTCAAACTAAAAGATATTCTCCCATGGGCAGCTGAGAAAGAGCATGTTTCTTCGGGTTTTCTTGCCACAAAAAGATAAAATAAGATGAAATAAAATAGTAATAACGAGAAAGGAAATCCAATGTACGGTGGTCCCCAGAATTCTGGAGTCTAAGAGTGTTGATCTGCATCCATAAATGTCCTGACCGGTGAGGAGACACAGCCACTACAACTGGAAAAAGAGCAGGAAGGAAAACCTACCATGTGAGCAAAGTTAAAAAAAAAAAAAAAGAAGGGGGAAAAAAAAAAAGTGAGAGAGAGAAAAAAAGGTCTGCTCAGTGGACAGCACTGAGGCTGATAGCAGGGATTTCAGGAAATCCAAACACTCAGACAGGAAATCTGAACACTGGATAAACATGCCATAATCTCCGCAGATACAGTTAACGTGCTGCGTCTCCCGTTAACCCTTCGCCTGCCCGTGGCTGAGGCTGAAATCAGATATGCGACGCCTGGAAACACAAGCTGCCCCGGAGGGCTCCGGAGTCTGAGTGCTTGAAAGTCTGAGCAGCAGCCCTGCATTCAACACTGCCCTCTCCTTCCCTCGCTGCTCTGGTGAGGATATTTTCGTCCTTTTATTTCTACATAATGATTCTTTAATTAAAAAGCATATGATTTTTCTCTTCAAGAAGGAGATGATACTGCACCCCAAGTCCTGAAACAGCCGGGCAACCTGCCTGTATGCCTGTGTGCCACAAAATGTGGCTACCTGGTAGTCAGGAATTAGTTTTACCTGTTTTTTCCCCCTCTCTTTTGCCATAACACAAGATTTATATGGTGTTTGTGAGATATTTGCAGGGTACCAGTGATGATTTACTCCTGAGCTGGTGCAGCAGGGCTGGGGGGGGGGGG
>VZRU01001146.1:85040-248751 GCA_013398155.1 Pedionomus torquatus
GGGGGGGCACCTTAGAAATCAGAGAAAATGTTCTTAAAGAAACAGGGGGAGTTTAAAAACTCTCTTTATGCCATTTTGTCAAAGAATTGATCAGACTCTGCAGTCCTTAGTAATATTTCTGAAATACAGACTTTGGTCTTTGTGTCTTGTGGTTCACTCCCCAACATTAGCAGCACCACCACTCTTTCTCTTTTTTTTTTTTATTCCTTTGAGGCTTCTTAACTGATTAATTGATATCTATCTTGGTTAAACTATTAGTGTAAAACTCTACAACTGGAAAAAGAAACAATAATATGTTGTAGAGCTGACTCCTCGCTCCCACAGATATAACTAACCAAGTGATGTTCAGGTGAGAGTTGTCCAACTGGAATCCATAGCGCTACAAGCACACACACACACAGAACTAAACCCCTGTGTGTTTGCAGGATGGGGACTTCACTGCATTTTCTGTAGGACAACTGCAGGCTTCACTGCTTTTCAGAGGTCACTGACTCCTAAGGCAAGGGCTCACTTCCAAGTGTGCTGCTTCTCTCTTAAAATTGACTTTTTGAGACAGACCTGCCTATGTATCATTTTGGAAAGAAAATGTCGTGTCTTCAGGTTTTCTGATTCTCCTAGGACTTCACAATAATAAAAAAAAAATGATAAAAATTAGTACCTTGCATTTCACTTTGCCATTTGCTGGTGGAAGTGATTAGGTGCAGAGGTATTATCTACCGCCTGGTGCCCTTGCTTAAGGCATTGGCAATTAACTCATCTGAAATACTCTTAAGATAAGTCCCACATGCAATATTAACCTATATCATTATAGTAGGGTACCTACCAGGAACAAAATAGTCGCATTACAAGAAAAGGCTTCCTACAGCACCTTCCACTACTTACGGTGTGTTTCTGCTTATTATTTCAAAGACAGACACTTTGGCAAACCAGCATCAGTTAAAGCATTCCCTGGAAATGGCTTCCTTGGAAATCATGCCTGGTCTACTGAGATAGGTTGTGCTGGCCAAGCAATACCGCAGGGAGCCTGGCAGCAAAGCTGGGGTGGAAAACAGGGCTTTTGGGGCATCCCTGCCTCAGGAAATCTCCTCTGGTCTCCAGCCCAGTTCTGAGTCAGGAAACATCGTTCAAGTTGGATCCTCACATTCCCAGTCATTCTTCTAGTACTTTTTAGGATGTATGAGGTGGGGGATGGAGGTTGGTCCCTACGAGCGTGGCTGGAGTGTGCTGGTGGCAGCATCTGCGCAAATAGCTGGTAGAACAAAAGCTTGGCTTTAGAGGCATGAAGTCATTCCCCTTGCCTAGCATGTGCTACATGAAACAAGTACCAAATGGTTGCTTGATGACGTCAGGAGGGAACTGGTGGAAAAACAGGGAAAAATTAAAACATGTCAGGGTTGGACTTTTTTTCTTTTCTTCTTGTTCCATGTGCTTTGCCAGTGAGCTATTTCAGTTATTCATTTTTTTCCATAGGAGTTCTTCTGTTGTCACGTTTTTCTTCACCTTCCCTTTTCTTGTATTTTCCCCTTAGCGCAACTCTTTCCAGTAGCAAAAGAAAAGCAAAATCAGAGGAAAAGCCTAAAGTGCAGCATTTGCTTTTCAGTATAACTGGAAAAAAAGAGAAAAGATTAATAAACCCTTAAAATATGCATTTTGGAAAAAATGCCTTTTAAGATTGAGAGACTTTTCATTTGAAAACATTCAAGCTGCTCTAGGAAAAAAAAAAAAGGAGCTGGAGGAAGTGGGATATAATTTATTACCACTAACATCTGCTGCAAATCAGTTAGAGGTAGGCAAACATTCCCTGCCAGGGCACAGTTAGGTCAAGGTGAGAGGGGATAAAGCAATAATTAAAAAGACCGGCGTCCTTCAGCTAGCTTCAGTAGGCTCTAAGCAGAAGAGCAAGTGCTTGCTGCAAAACTGTTTCTGTCCAGAAAAATTTCAAAGAGGGGGGAAAAAATTTATTGGTCTCTTCAAGGGAAAACTCAGCTTATAAAATATCTCCAAAAATTTCCTCACAGAACTACAAAAAAAATTATACTTCAAGAACTGACAAAAGGTTGTGCTTACTGCAAAAATTTTCATTTGATGAGAAATTTCTTTTGAAAAGCTCTACAGAAAGGTGTCAGTCTTGGTAAAAGAGAGAACAGGGACAACATGGTAGGTAGAATAACAAAGGTGACAAAAATAAACCATACAGAAACATTTGGCAGAAACAGGGTAGAAAGAAAACTTCAAACTCAGACCAGCAGTGTTGTCAAAGCTTAAAAGTGGATAAAGATTCTTGAAAGGGCACAGCAGCTGCAAAAAATCCACCATCACCTGAGAAAAAAGCGCCAGTGTCCTTACTCAATACAGATGTGAAGACGCTTGCTTTTAAATTGGAAAAAACCCTCCACCACATCCACCTTTGATGTACCCGCCGCAGCTGAGCTTTCTGCTCCCTTCCTCTGCATCCCCAGGACGTTACTTTCTGTAGTCCTAGAGCTGATAACAAAATTCTCACTTCTTCCACAAAGAACTCTACAGCTACTAAATTAAGACAGATCAGTTCATTAAAGATTAAAAGAGTTTAGCTATGTATGTGAAAGATAAAGCTCAAGGAATTATAATTGAGATTATGAACAAAATACTCGTGAAAGGGTTATCATTAACCTAAGAGGCCCCAAGCTCTGTTATTTTTCATGTTTCAATGACAAGCCTTATCATTATAAATAGTTAGGAATCTTTTTTTCCAGTGTAGATTTGAAATGAAGATCAGTTCTTTAATTTTCGCTACCGTACTTATGTTGGATTTGGCAAAGACTTCAACACAATAATTAAAATATTTGGAGCAAAAAAAAAATTGGAGGTCAAAAAAAATTGGTCATCTTCAGTCATCAGTCACCCTGAGGCTTTACACCCTTAAAAACCCGACTTAATACATTCATGTGAAAATAATGTACTTTCCTTCTAGAGCATGGCCAGCCCTGTGTGCTCAGCAATCCCAGACCTCTCAGTAGCTACCAGAAATGATGCCAGAGAAACACCACGACATACTTAAACAAAGTTCCACATTCACACTGTGAGTCTGTCTGGATTTCCAATAACATATGCTAAAACTTAGCAAACATTAGAGAAAATGAGTAGAAAACACTAACCAAAAGGATTTCATAAACACTGACACAACTTACCGTAAGCTACAAACACTATTTTTCTCACAAAACTTTAGTAATTAAATTGTTTAGAGACATCTTGCTGCGCTACAAAACGTATCTCTTTGTGCACTGGCTTTCAAGTTTAACATGTTTGCTTGGAGATCACCTCCAATTTTATTGCTAGTCTGCTCCTTCCTAAATGAGCAGTGAAGGAGGTTTACTTTTGAGATCAGCATCCCTGCTGGCAGTGTCGCATTAGGAAAAGCACCGAGCCCCCTTCATCCAGCAGCAAACCATGTGCTCTTAACACTACACAAGAAACACTGCCACTTTCCCCGCTGTTCATTCAGTGAAACACAGCAGAAGCTGTGTTCTAACAGGTTTAACGACATGTTTGTACATTTATTAAGCAAATAGCACCTCTTGATGTTACAAAAAGGTCCAGGCATCAGAAACTGCCTTGACAAGAAGGACTTGACCCTTGGTGGTAATTACAGGCTGTACCAATGTGCAGGAGGCTGTGCACATTTCATTTTCAGCTGGTTTTATGTTTTCAAAGTTTAGGGTTTTTTAATTTTGATAAGAAAAAAACCCACTGAAGCATTTCCTTTTTCACGTCTCCTTTTCGTTCATCCTTCCTTGGTGAAATGGCAAAAAAGGGGAATATTTTTCACAGTTCTCTTTTCCTCCTCAAATTTTGTTTTTCCGAGGTGGCATGTGAAAAGAGGAAACCAAATACATGTCCAAACAATTTCTTTTCTAACCAGCTCTGCTCAAAATATGCAGCATGGATACATAATCAATAAAAGGAAAACAGCTATCACCTAAAGACATCCCCATGGTGTGAGGGTAGCTACTGACTCCGTTGTTTGCCAGAGGTATGTGGATACTCCAGATAACATTCACAGGCAACTATAAGTTGAGTTATCTATCACAAACAGCAGTAGTCATGAAATGCTGCTGAGTGAGGAAAAGACTGCAATTTGAATTTGTGGGTGTCACTTTGCATTGTTCTCCATAGGTTTTCAGGCAGTCAGCCAGGCAGAAAGGGCCTGGTTAAGGAGGACACCCTGGATGTGCTGTGAGCATCATAACCCAGCTTGTTCTCCCTTTGCCACCAAAGTCTTCCTCAGCTTCCTTTGTAAAAATGAGTGAAAAGGATGCCTCCTCAGTATCTTGTCATTAGTTTGTTTCAGAAAATTTAAATGACAAATACAGCATGTGAATTCCAGACATTAATAAACACTATGACAAATCCCCAGATGATCACCAGATTGGTTTAGCAATTGTAGGTTATTTGTAAAAATGAAATGTAAGTTTCTCACAAATTGAGCCTTTGTAAGTCACAGGAGCAATAATTTTAAACATTTTTTACAAATGAAGACTAGATGCATACATTAAAATTAGTGCTAAAATTCTTGTCAATCCTTTATCAACAGGAGTTGACGATTTAAAAGTATGGATGGGTACCCATGGGTACCACAGGACTTGTCATAGACCTTTGAGATTCAATACTGCTATAAATGCTGCATACTTCATATGTCACCAGAGAGGTCTGATGGATCATGGAGAGAAGAAAGTAATGACTAGAGAAGAGACTCGTTATTGTCACAGGATAACTGCAGCACCTCCTGAAGGAGGGAGGTGCCCTGCAGATGCCTCATGCCCATCTTTCTCCCCATTGCATCACCATTCTGGCTGGTTATGCCCTGGTTATAGGCTTTTCCTTGGGAGAGGCTCCTTCAGCTCTTCTGCATGGAGTGGTGGCCACCTTCACCGCACTTGCTGCAGGTCCCTCTGCTAGTGTTCTCTGGCTGAAGTGCTTGTCCTGGCTCAGCCAGGATACTTCACTTGTTATCATCGGAGATGTCAAACACTGCAGTGTATTATGCTGACCACACATCTGTTTTAGGGCTACACAGCACATCTGTGGAGGAGGGTCATACAACACAAGAGATGAATTAAGCCTCCACCTGAATGATTTGGGGTGGGTTGTAAACATCTTGCTTTCCTGCCATTGAATTCCAGCACACTGCCCCGCTAGCTTTGTGCTTCAGGAAGAGGTATCTGTCCCTCCTGGCGCTCAGGGCAGCCACACGGTTATGTTTGTGTGGTGCTTTTCATACAAATGAGGTATCATGCCCTTTTCCTCATGTGGAGGTCAGATGAATGATCTGCTATTCAGTCGTTGGTTACTGAATGACTAAGGGCAAGGGGTTTATAACCTATTTCTAACACCTTAACACCTTCAGACCAGCCTTTCTGCTGCCTGGAGCCCAGAGCATGCTCTGCCCCAGTGATGCCCATGACATTTGTGGTGGCTCACTCCTGATCCCTTTCCAGTCCTTTCCCCATAAAAAAGCAACAGATTGAGTCATTTTTGAAGATTCATTAAGCAGAGTTATGGACAATACTGAGTTCAAGCTCTTATTCTGGCCTTGGGCAGCTTACCCAGGCTTCATTGGAATTGACAGGCTTCAGAGCACTTCCAAATTGCTGTGACCACTTGTGTTCTGGCTTCATACCAACCTGGAGCAGGAACCAGGATTATACATTAGCCCCAATCCCTTCATACACTGCCCCACACCTTTTGCTCAGCTAAGACACAGCCTTGGTTCCTGGCTACACCTCTTATCTTGATGAACTAGGCCTCAGGGGTCCATTTTCTTGTTAAATGCTTGACATGTATTTTATTTGCACTGTCTGTGGGTACTGCATCTCAATTTACACCTCTGTGCTTGAATTTCTCTGAGTGATGAGTCTTCTCCAGACCGAAGGCTGAGTGGAGGCCATTGCCTCATTGATGCAGATGATCAATAGAATAGAATATTTCAGTTGGAAGGGACTTACAGGGTTTACCTAGTCCAACTGCCTGATCACTCCAGGGCTGAGCAAAAGTTAATGCATACCATTGATGGACCTGTCCAAATGTCTCTTAAACACTGACAGGCTTGGGGCATCCACTATCTCTCTAGGAAGCCCGTTCCAGTGTTTGACCACACACTCTATAAAGAAGAGGTGGGCATTTCACTGTAAAAAAAGATACTGAGTTGCTGGAGTGTGTCCAAAGAAGAGCAATGAAGTTGGTGAGGGGTCTGGAGAACAAGTTTTACAAGAAGCAGCTGAGGGAGCTGGGGTTGTTCAGCTTGGAGAGAGGGAGGCTGAAAGGAGACCTTATCACCCTCCACAACTATCTGAAAGGAGGTTGTAGAGAGGTGGGGGTCAGTCTCTTCTCCTAAGTAACAAGTAACAGCTTTGGTGCCATTCTCTGGACACAGTCAACTACCTTTGCATCCTTCTTAAATGGTGGGGCCTGGAGCTGCACACAGAAATGTTGAACACAAGCTAACACAGAGGCACAAATGTGTGTCTGCCTCAATTCTTCATGTACAAATGGGGATAATCACCGTTTCTAACCTAATAACACATGACTCAGATATGCATGTCACAGGTTCTACAGGTGCTTCAGGGATGGAATTTGTAAGGCCTTACCACGAGTTGTAAGTATGGGATGCTATCTAATATTTTGACCTTTATAAGTCTAGTGGTTAAATCGGATTCTTCACTGTACAGGAAAGTAGAGAAAATGTTATTCAAAACAAACTGGATGACATCAGTTTTCCCTCTCTTGCTTCAATGATTTATATACATTCAATATGAAAGTTTGGTTTTGTCTCATAAAACATACAAGAAGTTTAGAAGAAAATACCATTCTTGTCTAAGGAGCTCCAAATTAAGTGATTTCTAAAATGGGCCTGAAATCAAGAGCCACTGCTATCTGCTGTGTGAAAAAGGAGGGGAATATTAACTTCTGTGGGAGGAGGAGCTGTACCTTAAAAAAAAAAAAAAAGAGTTGCTATTGAACGCAAAGCTGGTTTGGAAAGCTCAGATAATTGGAAACACATGTTCCTGGCTACAGGCGTACAGCACATAAACTGCAGCAGAAAAATAATAATAGAAAAGACATAGAGTATTTGAAAATATTGTGAGAGAAATCAACATTTTACAACTTGTTAATAGTGACTGTACCTGAAATACTGTTTTGCCTTGTTATTAGAACACAAATATCTAGGTAGACTTTCCAGTGTACACCAACTTTATAATAAAATAGAGATCCCAGGTATGTTGGATGGGAGTATTACATAAGGAGAATATTTTAATAAACTATCTGAACAAAGATGACTCATAATGATACAGATGAAGATTTTATTTTAAACACAAAATGTTGTGAATTACTTAGCACCTAAAAATAACACGCCCCCCTTTTAACTTTCAATGAACTGTGTTGACGTTGCGGGAGTTTCTAACTTTGTCAGTGCAGCAAATCATCCGTCTTTTGTAGTCTGTTAACGCAAATATCTCTTTTCAGGCCAAGACTTTGAAACCAAAGCACACATAAACCCCCTCACACCCACACTCCCTTCAGTTTGCAGCTTTTTGTTCCGCCTCTCTCCCTTCTTGGGTAGTAAAAGCCATGGGAGGAAGGGAAGGCTGTGAAATTCTGCACAGCAAAAATGAAAATCAGTGTATACTGTAGAATATTCTATACCATAGACATAATGTAAGGGAAAGTAGATCAGTCACTTAAAGATGTGTGGGTGGAGCTGTTGCCAACCTGCCTCTTCTCCAGCTTTGGCCACTACGTTTCTTCCCATCCCTGTTGGATATGTGGGTATGTGTTTCTTTCACCTTGGATCATCCCTGATTTTCCTTCCCTCACTTCTCAGCTGGGGTGAGTTTTGGAGCTCTCAGATGTCTGTGAACTAGCCTAGTTATGATCTACATTCTTCCTGGTCAGCTCTGGGCTAGCAAATCATAGAATCATAGAACGGTTTGGGTTGGAAGGGACCTTAAAGATCATCGAGTTCCAATCTCCATGGGCAGGGACACCTCCCACTAGACCAGGTTGCTCAAAGTCCCATCCAGCCTGGTCTGGAACACTTTGAGGGATGGGGCATTCACAACTTCCCAGGGTAACCTGTTCCAGTGTTCCACAACTCCCACAGTGAAAAATTTCTTCCTAATATCTAATCTAAACCTACCCTCTTCCAGTTTGAAGCCATTATCCCTCATCCTATCACAACATGTCCTTGGAAAAAGTCCATTTCTAATTTGATACACCAAAGATGTCTTGAACAATTTTTGTCATTGAAACCTGGATTTTTCTGCATTCATGTTGGCTTTCAAAGAGATAAAAGGGACTTATCTGTCTGAAAAGCCATCAAATTTCATGTTCTTCTGGTGGAGTGAAGGAGTGAAGTTTCATGAACAAGGTCTGCACATTGCTGTAACTTGGGGGTGGGGAGAGGAGGTGGAAAAGGAGCTTTCACTGCAACTTCATCATTGTGAATGACTCAAGCTTTTAAACTTTCAGAAAGGAAAAATTACTTAAAATAGGTCAGCATGAGAGGGACGGCTAATGTAGAAAGTGTGGCATAAATAATTACAACTTAGTGAACCGGTTTTTTTTGGAGGGGGTGTTATATAGTTGAGGCTATTCTAGCAACCAATGGTGCTTCTTGCAAAAGGTTGTCGTCCAAAGGCCCCTAGAGTCAACAGAAAACTTCCCCTCAACACCTGTGATCATCAGGTCACACATCTGAATCCTTCAGTGCTGTGCTTTTTATTATATTAATAGAGAATACAACATATGTAGTGGTTGGAGAAGATACCTTGGTGCATCAAAAGCCATTTCTAACACTGCATCTCTGGATTAGCATTATCTTGCCTCAGCTTCTCTTCATCATGGGCCATCTCAACTGTTTGGTTTAATGTTTTTCCTCTACTAGAACTCCGGTAAATTATCTCATCTGTGAAAAAATGAAAGGATACTTCAGAGTATAGACAGTAATAGATGTATGTTTGAAAAGCAATGACCAGGGTATATTTTATTCCAGTAAGAGGAGAAACTTAATCCCACGCTTACAGGTGTTTTCCAGCTTTTCTGTGATGAGCTCCACATCTCAATAAAGAAATTGCCTTGTGGGCACTTACTCTCCGAGTCATTGTGTAACATCCCTGTGGCAATTTACATTACATGGAAAACCATACTGAAAAAGCATCTGTGCCTCTTTTTAAGAGGTCTTTAGAGGAATATGGGTATTGACCTTCCTGTAAAAGTTGACCATGGTTTCTGCTTTTGCTGTTTATCTCATCTCTTCTCCTTCCCTTGGCTCTGTTCCTCTTAACTGAAGTTCAGGATGAAAGCCAGCATACCACAGGCACAGTGAGCTCACCAGTGTGATGTAGACCACAGCTAAGGAATCTCCATCCCAGTCCCTTTCTAGTGTGAAGCTTCAGTGTGACATGCAAAGTGCTAACAGCATCACAGATCATATTTAATAAGCAAAATAAAAGAAAAGCAAGTCAACACCCCCAGTGATTACTTAAGAGAGAGCTTTACAGCCAAATATAACACCTCTCCCTGGTGCACTCTGCTGTATTTTTCCAGGATCATTTGCCCTGGTCTTCCAGAAACAACAGGATGGCACTGGGACCTGAACTCTGACTCTGCTGTTTCTGCTGTTCTGGATGCTGATGCTGCTCTCTCACAACAGCTGAGTTGGATCCAGATGGAAATGGGAGTTATCTTTTCGCTAAAGAAAAAACATTAACAAAACCCCTGACACTTTTATATAGTTAAGAAGTTACTCCTGTCATTTCTTGGCATCATAGATGGTAGAATATTAACATAGTCTAATTGCTTATGGAAATACCAGATTGTTTCTTTTGAAGTAACAGATTCCTATCACTCCCCATTAATTTTAAAGAATGATTTTCAGCACTTCCAGGTAAAGAATGTGTAAATAAAATGACTTTTTTTTTTTTTTTCCTCTTGGATTTGTAGAGGTGAACATGTTGAAAATTTCAAGATGATGTGATAAATAAAGTTGACATTAGGTATGACTGCCTGGGAAAAATATTTTAATGTGTGGAAATGTATATAACTTCTGTGAACATTGTCCTCTTCTCACAGCAAAAGAAAATATTTAAAGTTTGGTCTATTCTAAAAGGTTTATTTAGGACCTGTCAGATGTCTGCTCCTACCGTGCCATGTAGGACAATCTGGGATAAGAAAATAATGTGACAGTGATTAAAGATAGAAATGCATACAGTAGCAGCAGGAAATTCCTATTAGCTGGTGTCTATCCCAGCTCTCCAGATACTTAGTGTCAACTTTTGTTGTCAGATTTTTAATATGTGTTTGTGTTTTCAAGAAGAGCTGTTGAACCAGTCAAAACATGTAACTGCATGATTGGCATAAAGCAAAAGCTAAAAATTGAATTGCTGGGAACAATTAAAAAAAAAAAAGAAAAAGTCAAAGCTTTTTCCATTGGAGCATTGTCTCTAATTGAGAGGTCTTTCATGATTTCATCATCATCATTATCATCATTCACAATATGAGGAGGGGTCATCTGAGCATTCTTGATGTAAGAAAAGTGGTGACAACTGCCCAGAAGCAGGTTACAGAAAACAGGAAAAAGGAAGGAAACCATGGGGTTTTCCTTCCTTAACTTCAGATAACCTATGACTTAGGTGACTGATTCCTTATCTGAGCTTTTTTTTCCAGGAGCTCCTGATGCTCAAGAGGGCGTGTGTGACAAAGCATCAGGCAATAGCAGTGTCGACTTCAGAGGGCTGGAGGAGGCTGGCCAACACCCAAGAATTAGAAGCCTCTCAAGTATGCTGCACGCTGATAGCAAAATGCAGTGGAGAAATTTTTCTCTCTTATGTCCATAGGCAAAAGAATACAATACATGCGTTACTCACATAAAATACTGTACCGTGTTCTCAGGTTTTCCCTGAGCTTAGAGCAGAAGCATTTGCATGTAGTGAAATCTTTAGTTGTTCCAACAACAATGAATGCTGAGGAGCCACTTTGCTGGAGTCAAGCATGTGGAGCAATAGCTGATTTTAATGCAAACCAAAGCACTGCTCAGTGCAAGTGAAGAAGGCGGTGTTGTTTCTTCCATCACGCTCATTCTCTGAGGCATCCTGAGTGATCTGTTGTGTGTACAGAGACATCATCCCTCACCCACCAGAGCTGCAGCAGCTGTTTATTGGTGTTCAGAAATCCAACTCGGGCTGCAAGAGAGCAGGAGCCCATGTTGGGAGGGTGAACGAGAGACCTGAAATTACAGCAGTTGGATCTCAGCCAGAAACATCAGGGTGGAAAACCAAACTCTCCAAAAGGTCTGCCGAGGCCTTACATGGTGGCAGTCTTGGGCAGGATGTTTGTTTTCCATCTCCTCTAAGGGACGGCACATCCAGCCATAGTTTCCCATCCTAAAGCTGTTCTAGGACTTTTGTTCATGGTTGACTCAGAGGAAAGGGTGCCACTCAGTGAATCACTGTGTGACTTCCCCCACTTTGGTTTTTTTCCTTAAAGACCTTACAGCTTGCTCTGGAGCCGTCCTGCCCGATGGATGGATGCTGCTGGAACAGCGCAAAGAGCATCACCCTCTGCAAATGCACTTGTCGCCCGGGGCCTGCTCCAGCAAACCCATACACATATGCTTAACTCTACACTTCTGAGGCATAATCCCATTAATTTAAATGGGATTACTCATGGGCTTAAATTCCTGCAGGATCAGCACTGAGGTCTGTTGCTGCAGCTGCCAGGGGCAGCACAATTAATGGTGTAACAAGAGGTTTTTTTGTTCTATAACCAAGGGCTCACTTGCTGAACATTACCACCGTTCGTATCATCAAGCCTGGAAAACGAGCCCTTTCTCAATTCAAAGGTCTCCTGGCTTTTAGCTTTGCTTCACCTTCTTTTACCTGGAAACCAGACTTTCCTAAAATGAACTCTCCTATGGTTTCTGCCTCTTCACTATCCCCAGGTTGCATGGAGGATTTTTGTGTCTACCACTGCTTATGGATCACCTTAACCGCCTTGATTAGTACAGTCCGGTGAATCCCTCCCCTCTGCTTATCTTCTCTAAACAAGCATATTTCCTCCTACTTAACATCTTTCTGCTAATCTCCTCCATCCTGCTGGAGCAGTCTGCCTCTTAAAAGAAATATTGTCTCCGCTTGCCCTCACGTCATTTTGGTCATTGGACCCTACTGCCAGCCCGAGGGTAAACTCATTGTCTGCAAGAGGAAAGTTAGTTAAAGCTGAAGATAAAAAAAAAGTCCTCAAAGTGCTGCTCCCCGCCCCGCTTGTTACATGGAAGGTTATTTTATTTTCTAAGTAGTTGCTGCTTTTCTATCTGAAATCACTGGGCCACTTACTTACAGTTTAAGTGAATCAATAAGGTTGTGAAGTTGGTGACTTTTTTTTTTATTATTAATAAATAACTTAACAAATTAATAAATCGTTTGCTTCTAAAGGCCTATGCCCAGTATGTGTACATGTAAGTGTGTCTGACAAATACAGAGCCGGGAGAGACAGTCTCTAAAGGAAAGTGAATTTCTTTTGTTTAACTGCATGCATTTTAACATTTCAGTTTTAGAAAAAAAATATCTCCCACTGGAGACCTTTAATGCCAAGTTTGAGCCTGGAGCAACTTTTTACGGCTCAGTTGCAGTAACCCCTTGAATATGGGGGTTTATAATGGAAACTCTGACGAACCCTTAGCTAAAGCGCTTCTACCAGATGTTTCTGTAGTGAAAGGGCTGTGCAGAACAGGCAACAGAGAGCAATCTGTACTTTGTATTCTGCAAAGATTATGGATGATTGTGCACAATTTATAAAACGGTGATGGCTTTCACCCCAAGTCGCAACACTCACACCAGGCTGCACACCGTTTGTGCGCATACTTTAACAGCATCACATTTTGGTAACATAACCAGCTGCTGAACATAATTCGCTGCCTTTCTTCTATAGATTTGAAAACACAGGTCACCTTGCTCTTCTGAACAGCGATTTGGCTATCTGGTAATGGTGGTGATGATAGGTATGATTTTTGCTCAGTGCCCTGGAGATGGGTGCCATCAGCGCTCCATTAAACAACTGGTCTGAGTAGAAACCAAATGTACTCTTTTGTAACGGAGGGATCTGGCCCTCCAGGACTGTCTTGGCTGTCTCTCTATGCTGTGGCATCTCCAGGAGACCCAGACATGGCAGACTGAACTTCCTGGTCTCCTCACCTAAGGGGTGGATGAGCGTTCTGCACTAGCTTGTGCCTGGCTGGCCCATGGGGCTGGGGGATGGTGTGGGTTCAAGCAGGTCAGGAGGCTCTGGAGATGAAACTGGACAGAGACTCAGGGAGCTGTGTCCTCAGAATACATCATTGCTACCCCCAGAGACCCAGATATCTTGGCCTACAGTCACTGAAATGTTGAAGTCTGTCTTAAAACACAAGTATTAGGAGAAAAAAGAGCTTAAGTCTATAGCTTCACCAGAAAAGGAGGTTATGTATCTAGAAATGTTACCAGAAGTTATTTTGGTTTTTGGTCTAATCTTCCTGTCAGTGCTTATTAAGTGGAGATCAGAGTCACTGAACTATCATCTGAAGGTGTGCTTGATGGTGCTGTGGAGACCGTGGCAGGCAGCTGCAAGCCACAAGGCTTGTGGAGCCTTCACAGGCAGGATACAAATGGCATTTATATGTCACACACACATCGATTCATTCCAAATGCCTTCCTTTTTATGATCGTGTTTTGCCAGGCTGAATTCCTTTTGGGTGAGCAGCAGCGACAATGTGTAATTAACGTTCTCCTGGTTAACACTCTGTACCCAGAAAAATGCAGTTCCTGGGGATATATTCACCATTGCCTTGCAGGTAATTCGGAGAAACCATGTCCCCTACGTGAAAACTTTGTTCTCCTCCATCGGTACAACAAGCAGAGGCATGTGTTAGCCCTGAAAGGCTACGTTGAAACTGTGCTTACAACATTCTTCAAGCAACACGGGAGGAAAAAAAAACCTGGATTGACTTTATCAATTCACTTTTGATATCGCTGTTCTGATATTTTTAGGGCTTAGTTCACGTGAAGGCATGTGGGTTCAGGAGTCCTTGCTGGCATGGGCTCCTCCTTGCCATCATATTTCCTGCTGCAGTGGGCCTGAAAGGCCTCCAGCCACCTGCTGCCATGAAGCCGCTCTGCCTTTTCAGGGTAGCTTGTAGCATCAGCATGTTATCCTCTGAGCTGAGACATCCATTTGTATGTGGCCAAGTGCTTTTAACTTCTCTGTTATCTGTTCCTTGGACATGGTTTGGCCGTGGTGCTCTGTCCTTTTCCTGACTTGCTGTCTTTGCTTTTTGTTTGCCATGGTCCTGACACAAGCTGAAGCAATGGCCTTCTTCCCAAATAGCGCCTTTGATGCCTCAGAGCTGAAGCAGTGCTCTGGCTGTCCCAGGCTCCTTGAGGAAAGCACAGCCTGACCCTGGAGCAGGAGCTCCCTCAACGCCTGCCTGTCTCGTGGCTGTTCATTCCCTTGTTATGTGAAACTCAACTTTTTCACCAGCCTGCCCTTATCTTCTTGTGGTGGAGATATCAAGAAGCAACAGACAGCTTTTTTTCTGAGTGAAACCAGTAAATTTGTCATAACGGATTCAAATGTGGGAAAGTTATATTTATCTTAGCTGAGGAACAAATAATACAGTTGTAAAAATAAGCAGAGAGGAAAGGAAAACCAGAGAAGTGCAGCTCAGGAGCAGTCAGTCTCAGGAGAGCACTCTCTCAAGCTTGCCTTTCATCAGTCACTGTGGCTTGAAGGGATAAACAGTTTATGCCTTCTTTTGCCTGCACCACTGTTGCCTCATCTGTTGGTAAACTTGGGCTTGCTTGTGCTTTGCTATCCTTAGCAGACCCCTAATGGTCCTCCAGAGGAGGACTTGTTTTGATTTTTAAAGGAATTACGTTCAGAGGGAATAAGCTGTAATCGAAACTTCACTGCTTGGACTGAGGAACTGCTGATCTCTGATGTACCTGCCAAAATTGACTTTGGGCAAGACACAGGCATGCAGATTTTAGTTGCCAAAAAAATCAATGGCTATTTTGGACTAAAATTTTCAGTAGCTCTGTTTCCATAACTGAAAATGCAGATAGCCAGATTTAAGCTTATGAAAGTACTATGGTCATCAAAATACACTGATGCTGTATAAATGCTGTATATATTATTTTAATGGGAAAGATTTTACAGTGTATTCTACTTACTCTTTAAGCGAATGATAGTTTCATCCACCCCAAGTGATCAATACTAGGTCAAATCTGACCTGTGGAGTGAGTAGTGAGTAGTGACTTTCACTGCTTGCATATGAATATTATATTTATTCCACCCAGTGCAATGCTTTCCCCCATGCTCAGTATTTTAACCTCCCCTTCCACTGTCTGGCTGCTTGGCAGAAGGCTGTGCAGGTTGCCAAAGGAGTCTGAGTGAACTCATCCATCCATTTGCTGGCCATTTGAAATGCTGGATGTCTTCCAGTTCTTTATCTGCTCCTCTCACTAAGGCCCATGTATGAACAATAAATTAGCTGAGAGTGCACAGTGATATACTCCGAAACTTTATCTTTATGTGTGCATATTTAAGAACATCCATAATGAGGCATTAGGATATTGCAGGAGCTGAGGGTGTGTTGCTGCATTTGGTCTGTACAAAGGGAGTCTAAGGTGCAGAGCAGTAGGGAATCAAACCCTTTTACTGCCCAACCCTTTAGAGCATGAGTGGCAATGATAGGTTTTAATTAGCAGCATCATCTTGGTTTGTGATATCATTATCTTCAACAATTTATTGTGTTGATGCAGTTCATGGTAGCAAAGTGGTTATGAAAAATGAGGACCAAGGGTTAATTTCTGGCTGCCTTTATGCTGATGGCAGAACTCCCAATGACTTCAAAGGGTGAAGATCTCACCTCAGTTTTCAGCTGGTGTAAGTTGACATACCTCCATATACTTCAATAAAATCAATGAAGCCTTGATGATTTATTGCAAGTGAGAATCCAGCCCTAAAGCTATTAAGGCCTGTAATTTATAAAGCTATAATTATGGAACCATAATTCCATCAAGGGCTTCTGGCAATATCACGGACCAGAGTTAAGTGAATTGTGCAAATAAATGTAATGGTCTTGCAGTGCAGTGGAAATACCTCTCTCTCTCTGGATAGGGCTCTTAGCACAAAGATATTAAAATATATTTTATCCACTCACAGGAATAATTGGAAAAGAAATATTAGGTACAGACTTGAGACTCCCAGGGCACTGAATCAAAACATGCATTTTGCAGCAGCCACTCCAAAACTGTGGGCAGTCCCCTGCACTTCTGTGATAACTCAAGGCATAAAATCTCCTCCTGAATCTGATTTTTATTTTGGTTAGTATTACCAGCTAGCTTTGACAGCAGGGCTCAAATTGCAAAGCTGGATGCATCCAGATAGCACATAGCTGTTTGGGCTTGTATAACCAAGCAATGTAAAGTAACACCTGTGCGTGCATGAAAATGCCTGAACAGCAGGAGTAGATGGAGCCCAACACCAGGGAGGGGACAGCCCATGCACTTGAGATGCAGGAGCACAGATTGTGTATGGTAGAACTGATAATCCACTCCTCTGCTTCTTCTCAGCCTTCTTACTCCATTCTTTTTAGAAATCTGCACCTAGATAATTAGTCTTCCCTATTAGAAAAAGTCATATACGAATACTTAATCACCCTGTTCTTGCATATATGAACTGGGCCTGTAAAGATGTATGCGCCCCAGTGGGTCTTCCCTCATTAAAAAATCTGCCTTGGCTGGTCTTTCTGCTGCCTTTTAGGTCTCTGAAACTGCAAGGAAAGCCATATGTAATTAATCTTCATTAGGAAAATGCACCTGAATCACAGCCCTGAATCTCAAACAGTCTGGGGCTTGGAGGAAACACATGGATCAAGATTTGGTTTGGACCAGATGTGATAATTCTGAGGATACAGTTCTCTCTTGTCTAGGAAAAGCACACTTTTTGTGAGTCAGCCACTTAGAAGCAAGGCAGGCAAGGAAGAAAAAAGAAAACCAACTGCAAAAGTGAAAAGCTTTGAGTAATATATTTCCCCCTTCTCATTCACTCATGTAACAGGATTTTTCAACCAACATGCTCAGCTATGGGCATGAGGTCTTGGTCACAGCTCCAAGTATTTGTAATGTCAAGTGATTGAAAAACAACTTCAAATTCAAGTCTCCCTTGTGCCACAGTAAACTTTATTTTGTCTATATTTGCTCAGTCAGGACTGTAAAGAAAATAAATGATGGATTTCCTCTAAGGAAAAACCCTGCAGAATTTAATCCTGTTGAAGCCATGAGGATCTTCAAGGATGAGGAACCATAGATAAATCAGAACTACCCCTTGAAATTCAGCAGATTTCTTATCTATTCTATAGCATTTTATATGTAATTCCCCATTAAAATTATTAAAAAGACACCAACTAAGCATTAGGAGGCTGGAATTCCCTATTAAGCTGTGAAGGACTTTTCCACGGGGCTGTGGCAGGTTAACTGCAGCAGCTGAAAGCAAAGGCTGTGGCATGGGATGGACAGAGTTGCAGTGAGAGCATCCGCCCAGGAAAGGCACCAGCTCTTCAGCAGCATCACTCTGTGCAGCCCCTGCTCCAGTTTCTGCAAATGAAACGACTGCAGCCAGGCTCTGCATCAGCAACACACTTACCATGTCCTCAAATCAGCCTCTGGAAAAATCTCATTTCTGAGTCTCGTTGAAGCCACTGCAAATGAGGCACATGGTAAAAGTTAATTACTTGTTTAAGCAGTGCTTTGCTGTGCCAGGCTTAAGCCCGATCCTAAAATCAAAGCACATATTTTTGCTGTCTCCAGAGGACCCAAGGGCAGGTGCTGTGACAGCATCTTCACCACATGCAGGTACATAACGTGTTATTCCTCCTATTGGATGCAGAAAAAGCAAGTGTAGCTTAAACCTGAAGATGTATGCATTAGTGAGATAAGGATCATATCGGGGAATTTGCAATGAGACTGACCCAGTTTATACAGCTGAAGATCTAATCCTTGCTATCTATGCTAAAGGAAGCCAAAACTGGCAATTTGCTCTTTTTTTTTTTTTTTTTCTTTTTAATACACCAAGTGCACATTTTAAATATCTGCATATAATTCTAGGGAAATGATTCATGAGGATGCAGGCAGACCTGAGGTGAAAAACATTTCAGAATAAATTGGACAGATGATGACATATATCAATTACCTTAAGGAACAGAAACCTAGGGTTTTTTTTTTAAACCTCAGATAAAGCAGCCTCTTCTTTATATGGAGATCTTACCAGAACTGAGTGGGATTGCCTGCTTTGGTACAGACTCGTCAATGAGCTTCTCTTACCATGGTGTACATTACTGCATACTGTACCACACACTGTACATCACTGCTTACTGTAACATTGACTGGGTAATTGACTGCAATATCGCATCTGATTTATTAAGCTATCATGAGGCATAGGGATACTTAACCAAAATATAGTACATTTTAAAGAAGCTCTAAATAAGCCTAAAGAGAAGACTCTGGATCCAAATTTTCCCAGCATTTGGAATAATCTATTTTCCAGTATAAGAAACAGTATATGTAATTCTTGTGGGCCAGCTTTGCTTTGGGTTTCTGTTCAGCCTTTTCACGGGTCTGTGCAGGCAGAGCAAAGGGGTGGTGTGGCAGGAGAGGGCACATCCCCTGGCTGACGTTGCTGGCGGGCATCCGAGGCATTGCTGGCAGCATCCCAGCGGGGCTGAGCGGGAAACACCTGCGGTCCCCAGGCGCTGGCTCCTTCCTCCCCTGTGGGAAGCGCGGCTGGGGCAGGGAGGTGTGAGCACAGCGGCGGCGTGGGATGCAGGATGCAGAGTGATGCTCAGCAGATGGGCAGGCGGGCACCGAGAACCCCACAGCCGCTGGCTGCAGCAGATGCAGCGGATGTGAACATGCTGAATAGACTCATGCTCAGATTAGTGATGGCTTTGGCTTCAAGCAGGGATTGTTTTACCCACAACAGCCCTACAAAATTCTCCTATGCCATTGGGGTTTCATAGTGGCTTCTTCAGTCACAGAAGTCCTGCAGTCACCTGAATAGACTGAAGATGTCTAATCTCCATCTTGGCTGATAAATTAAACGGTGCCAGGGGATTTTCCCAAGCACTGGAACTTGTCTGCACTGTTATATTTTTAGAAAGCTCCCCAATACAGCTCAGGATTTAGCATGGGTCAACTCCCTCCCCCAGTAGGCAACCTTGAAGAGTTTACACTGTTTTGGAGAGCAGAAGAGTTTAGGAATATGGGTGCAGGCTGTTCCAAACTGGTTGGCCTCATTCCCAGACAAGAGTCCTGAGCATGTTCAATTTGCAGCTGCAGTGTCCCCTGGAGCACTGTGTGTAGTGAGGAGCCTTAGCAGGGCATTTCTTGCAGGTGGGCATAGGGAAGACCCTCACCACAGGGCTAATGGGTACTTGTCACCGTAACGCAGCATCAGAGGGCCTTCCCCATCACTCACACACACAGTCTCCCTTTCTTCAGGCTCTGGCCTGAGGGTGGGACAACCCAAAAAGGACACATTTAAGTGCAAAGGCAGGAAATAATCTCGCTGCAGTGGTTTCAATCAGTGTCACTAAATGAACCTGACACAGGGCCAGGCACAAGGGCAGAACAAGCACATTTTTAATGAGGGAGCTAATGTGGGGCTCCACGCTGTGCCTCAGGGCATCAGCAAGGGTGTGAGGTCTGGCAGGCAAAGCCACCACAAAGGAGTCCCAGTTTATCCTGGCACCTGTGGAAAGGTGGGCTTTCTGCTGGTGTTAACTGTGCGGGAGCACTGGGGGATTAGCCATCCCCACTCGGGCAGGAGCCAAAGGTCAAACAATGACACCCTAGCTTGTTTTCAAGCTCAGGTTACATCACTTGTTTAGTTTTTGTTTCTGCTTTGGGAGGATTAGGGAGGATTTGTCACAGTGAGCGGCACTAGTCTCTCCTGCACTGTCTGGATACACACTGGCCAACCCAAACCATCTCTCTCGAGACTTTTAGGTCATTGTAGAACCGCAGCAGAGCAGTGCAGAGATTTATCCCTTGCTGGGCAATCCCTTTTGAGGGGCTGAGCCCATGCCATAAGTGGGAGCTGGAGGTGATGTGCTACCTCAGCGTGCCTGTACCTCTGTCCCTGCACTCTCCCCCTTGAGCCTCTTCTCCTCTTTTTACATTTTCCTCATCCTCCCCGTGCAAGGCGTGCTTCTAGTGCAGTAGCTGTCTGCAAGGAAACCAATGAAAGTTGTTGGATTTTTTTAATTAGGGTTTGATACTAATTGCCTTCAATGAGGCTATTTTCACATCACAGCTGACCAAAGACAGAAGACGTTAAGTCTGTCTCCCTAATAAATCATTCCTCCCGCTCCCTGGGGTTGGAGATGAAGAGTGAATAGGCAGTGTACTCTGTGTTGGCCTAATTGTCTCCTAAAATATGCAGGCAACTCCCACAGCAGTCAACAGAAAGGCACGTGTGCATCTAAGGGGGCCTTGTNACATTTTCCTCATCCTCCCCGTGCAAGGCTGTGCTTCTAGTGCAGTAGCTGTCTGCAAGGAAACCAATGAAAGTTGTTGGATTTTTTTAATTAGGGTTTGATACTAATTGCCTTCAATGAGGCTATTTTCACATCACAGCTGACCAAAGACAGAAGACGTTAAGTCTGTCTCCCTAATAAATCATTCCTCCCGCTCCCTGGGGTTGGAGATGAAGAGTGAATAGGCAGTGTACTCTGTGTTGGCCTAATTGTCTCCTAAAATATGCAGGCAACTCCCACAGCAGTCAACAGAAAGGCACGTGTGCATCTAAGGGGGCCTTGTGTTATTACTGATGCTCTCACACCAAGGGAGCCATTGTCGGCTTCTCCCTCCTTCCCCAGCCCTGGCAGGAAAGCCTCCATGTCTGCCAGCCAGGAGGATGAGCTGGAAGCGGATGAAGAGGAGGGGGTATCTCTTTAAAGTCAGACAAAAGGAACCTCAGTCCTCCCCTCACCCCTCCAAGCTGTAAAACAAAGACTGGGAATAAATATTCTATTTCCACCAACTGGCCAGGCTTGGAGAGAAAGATGCCAGCTAGAGATCTCTGACACAATTAAAAAATAAAAAGGCTTCTGTGGATAAACACTGGTTTGGCACTGCAGCCTGACAAACCCCTCTCTAATCCATGAGAAACCTCCTGAACCAGGCAGAGAAATGCCTGGGGAAACTTGACTGCTCTGAATTTCTCCACCACCTTCACTGCATGCAGCTCGACTCCACCAGGCACTCCCAGTTACCCCCTCTATAGTTCCAGTTCCCTGAAGCCCGACTTTGTCCTCAAAATCCTGTCTGAACTGAGTGGTACAGCCCACTGGGCTCTCTGCTCCTCCAACAGACATCGCCTGGCCTTGGTTGGTATAATTTTTGATTTCCTCCCTTGTTAAATAACAGACATCATAGAAAAATAGGGCAGGGAGGGACTCCAAAGGGCTGTCTGGTCTCTCTCCATCGCCTCCGGTTAGCATCAGTGAGACCTAACATGCTCCTGGCAGATATAGAATCATAGAATGGTGATATGTGCCCAGTGCCACCGAGGTGATGCCCCTTTGAGCCGATCCGAGCAAACACCTTCCCTTTTGGCAGCAGCTGACAGTCTGCTTTGTCTCTGCTTTGTGATAAACGTATTTTTCATCTCTGAGTGCGTATGGTAATTAATAAAGGCTGAGGGCCAGATCCCCACCTGGTACAAGTTGGCAGGGCTCTGAGGAAGGCAGCGGAGCTCTGCTGGTTTAGATCAGACAGGAGCCTGACAGCGCTCCTGACATCCCTGCAAACCCTTTCAGCCGGTGCCATTCCAGGCTTTGCTCGTGCACTGGCAGGAATTGCTTAATCCGGGGTTGCCAAGGAGGAAGAGCACATTAGGTGTTTAACAGCAAGGCTGATGCCATGCTCCACCTTGGAGGAGGACTGGGAATAAAGCAGGGAAATCAAAGACAACAGTTCTTTTCCCAGTCTACCCATTTAAAATGGAAAAAAATAAACCTCCTTATTAAAGAGACGAAGGTTAAACACGCTCACACACACAGACACACACAAAAAAGAAATGTTAAAAGTACCTTTACATTTTCACAACGGTGGGGTTAGATTTCTGAGTCTCTTATTTCACAACACTGCAAAGGATCTTAAAGGGATTGATGGCTCTGCAAGGCAGAGGCTGTGCCTCTGTTTTCTTTGGAAAGTACCTCGCTGGCTGTTGGTTCTTGCTACCAGAGAGAAATAACAAAAAGCTGAAGGGATAAGACAAATATGCTCCTTCAAGAGTTTCTAATAAAATGATAACGTTGAGCGAGGCTGCCAGTATGTTCTGTGTCCAGATGCACTGCAGCAGAAGGGAAGAATTTAACATGTTTTGAAAATGCCAATTGTCTGTTGCCAAAGATGCATATGATCCCACTGCCAGCAGGGTAGGCGGCAGGGATAAAGATGTCAGAGGAGACGTCATTCTACCTAGGCAACGTTGATTTCACTGAAGAAGACAATGCAAAGACAGTCCTGCTTCCTGCAAGGAAGATGCCTTTTTTCCTTGTGGTTCATTCTCATTTCTCCATCGTGGCAAGGCTACTTTTACAGAAGCCCTTTGTACTCCCTGAAACATTTTTACTGTGAAAGCAACCAGGATATAAGGTGAAGGTACTTTTCCATCATGTCTGACAACATTTCCATCATCAACATCTTGACTATCACGTGGGAGACTGGGACAGAATGTAAAGTCATTGTCGGGCAGTGGGAACACAGCTCAAGGTCATGTCTAAAGCACGAGTCAAAAGAACAAATGGAGTCCAGGGCTGGTGTCCTCAGCATTCACCTGCCCTGAGCCTTTAAGCAGGATGTCCATGTGGGAGTGGTGAAGCCCCAGGTGTCATCAATTCCTTCCTGTGGCTGCTGCAACCCAAGGAGCTGTAATTGCCATGTCTCATGGTTATGGTCAAACCCAGCTCGCATTTTTGGCCTCTGAAGCATCTCCAGGTGATCGTGCTGTTTTCATCAGATGTTTTCTTTTGTGGGTCTCCCTGGCATGTTTAGTAGAGACAGGGTGTAAATTTAGGTGCCTGATCTGGTCAATTCAAACTCCAGAGGCCTTTTTGTAACCCTTGCCCCATCTGAGAGGTTTTAAGCATGCGTTTAAATCCCCTTCTATTGGGGCCAGCCTTAACCACACACTTAACCTGAAACATGTGATTAGAAACCATATTTCAGTGGGAGTTAAGCATATGCTTAAATTCTGCTCTGTTCTAAATGGATACTTTCTTGAACTGGAGCCTACATTTTTTTTTTGTATGATCCATCTTTGCTCCTCCACATACCTTTACTGCAAGTTATTCTGCACTACGCATATGGCTCAGTAAGTGTGCTGCTCTGTGGCTTTCACACAAAAAGCCCAATTGATACATCACATACTTAACCTCTTGAACAAAGGAGTTAACTTCACAGGATCAATTTACATGCAGGGGCCAAAGCTTTTGGATGGAAACTAGCTGTCATGTGCTGTGCAGTCGAAAGAGCAAACAGCTTATTCATTATGATAGCATTGGATTCAGAAACAAAACACAGACGGCATAAAGAGCCTGCCCAGATTTCCAAACGTATCGCCTGGTCCCCGCACCGAAGCGTGTTTGTTTAAACCCTCTCTCTGCACATGCAGTCAGTTGTTGGACTTAACTCCCGATCTCCTCACATTAGGTGGTTCAGTCTGGACCTTGTTGCTCACACTACGCTTTCCATCACGTATGGGCGAGCTCCTACCAAAGCAAGCAGAAATTGCCCTTCTGTCTCAGCAGTACAGCTTTGACACCAGTGCTCAAGCAGAAATCAAACACTGGGCTCGTTTGTCAACATGACATGTTTGTGCAAGAGCACACGCCACTCATCAGATCCACAAACTCCCCAGGTCCGAGTGTGACTCTTTGAACAACAGTCCCGTACTCTTCACATGGTTTCTTCACTTCACCCGCTCAGTTGTCCGCCTTTTTTTTCCCCTTTATTAATCATCCTCATCTCCAGGCACCCAGATGTGCTCATTTCACTTTCAGTGTAATGGATGCGCAGGCTATTAAGATGATGACTTAAGTCTGTTAGTGCTTGGCCATGCAAACTTAACCCCTGTCGGCAAATGCTCAGTCGCAGAAATGGTCTCATTAATCTGTTACTGCTGTGTGGAAGTCCTTGCTCTGTAAAGCTCGTGTGGGCTAATCCCAGAGGACACGATCCAAAATTTACTGAAGTGAGTGGGAGTTCTTCTATCAATTTATTGGGCTTGACACCAGGGTTTTAAGGAAGAAATAAAACATTATAAGAATGAATTCAACTGCTTTAGACAGACCTTACTTATAATGTAACATGGCATCATCAGTTGGCTCCAAATTTAATTCAGCAGGACACCTACATTTCTTTGCATGTCCACCTACGGTAGTATCAATAGGAAATACAAAACCAGAAATAAAGTGACTTATGTAGATTATTTTCCCTGTCTTTTGAAGATGGATTTAGGGAGATTTCTATCCATATCCTTTACCATGTACCCAGTTTTGTGTTCTTGATTGGTACTGCTCTATGCTGGTGCCTTGGATCAAACTTGAGTATTAAGCCCCACGTTTATGGCTGTACTGGCATGTCATCTGGAGTCATGGCCACAGTCAGGCTGCAATAAGGAGGGAGTCACAGCCGAGTGAAACAAACACATGAGTGGCAGGGAGGGAGTGACAAAAATCGGGAAAACATGTTTTATATCAAATCCAGCCATCTGGGCTCGCTGCCTGTCCAGTGGAAATGGGCTGTAAGTGGGACAGTGCATGGTCTCCAGACTCCCTTAATAACTATGGGGGAATTCAAGTCCCATTGGAAATTGCAAGTTTAGAGTCACAGGATCAGCACAACCCAGCACTGAGAAAAGTCAGCTTTGGACTCCTGAGTCCAAAGGGCTTGACTCCCTAGTTGGGACTTTTGCCTACAGCTAGGCTAGTAAGGCAAACAGGATCAGTACACAGGCTGGCAACCCTCCCCTTTAATTTTTAATTAGCACAATCCCCTAAAAATTTTGGCCTTTCTCAACAAGCATTGCTCCAGATGCTGTGGCACATCTTGGAGGACAACAGGGGCCAGCAGGTAGCAAGGAGGAAGCTGTTTTGGGGGTGTGGAGCTCAATGGACTTGAACAGCATCACTTCACTTGCCCTTATGAACATGCAAAGTGTCCTGGGTTGTTTTCTTTGTCCATACAGGTTTTTCCCTTGACCCAAGCATTGTTTTTCACATTTAGGTTGTATTAAATGGAGGGGTCTGGCTCATCCCCTCATGCACATTAGCAGGGGCATCCCTTGGTGGGGAGACAGACCAGGAGAAATGTGTTGCTCCCTTTGACCTCCTACTCTCTGTGGTCATCGTCTGCCTACAGAGTCAAAGGACTGCTCATAAGATAGTCCATCTCTGAGACAGACAGTTTGCCTGGTGGCACAAACCTGGGTCAGCTTCAGCTGAAGCCTTTTGCTTCAGCTTTGGAAGTGTAATGCAATAGGGACGAATTAGCCGTTTGGATTCTGCTTCCAGTAACAACACTTGGGATCATCACTGACAGATGGAAACCAGCTCAAGATGCATCTATGCATTTCTCTTGAATGCCAGATGAATATTTATCCATATCTGTAGCTTGTTCTGTTTTGGGATTTTCCTCCCACAGAACAAGAACGAGAATCTCTGCAGTGATCTTGGCTCAAAGCCTACGTGCATCTTGCCCTGGGCCAGGTGATGTGCAGGGACATGTGTGCTCACACAGGCCAGTTCAGTGTCCCTGACAGCATCCTTGCCACACACTGTGTGCCAAGAGCTCCTTTTCTTACAAATGGGCATAACTAGAGGAATTACTCTTCCTCTCTTCTTGAAAAACCTCAGTTAGGAGGCACCTAAACTGCTTACGCTTCTTTGAAAATCGCAGCCATGGTATTTGACACCACCACATGTGAGAGCTTGAGTGGTGGTGAAGGGTCAGATCTCCCAGGGCTGGGAGGTGCTACAAGCGTAGTCAAAAGCAAAGTACTAGCTGTAGCTGTTCTAAAAGGCTTACCCGCACAGGGTGCAGAGACACTGGCTCTTTGCATGAAGTGCAGCCTTGTTCTGCAGGCTTTGAAATGCTGCACAAGGTACTGGGGGATTGAAGCAGGAAACCGCCTTTCAGAGCAAGTCTTTTGTGGCCAAGGCTGGATTGGAGAAGTGTTTTGTGTCGTGTGCAGGTGGGGATTTGCTGTAGCAGTCTCGTGCAGCTAACGTTTGTACTCAGGGGTGTAAGCTGTGTGTAGCATGCAGCAAGCCGGGGCTGCTCCATGTGCTCAGCAGCTGTGTACAGCACTGTCCCACAGCTTAAACAGCAGCATCGCCCCCATCATCCTCTTCTGAGTGGATGTAACCTTGTGACTTGGTGTTTCTGAGGGGTAACAGCTCACGTCCTGCCCCATCTCCGTGTTCTTCATCCCCTGCCCTACTCTGCTGGAGACGTCTTTCTCTGGCAAGGTCTACTGCATGTCAATGCAGAGAAATAAACAGAGCCTGAGCAGGCTGTTGTGTTTTCTGATTTGCTTGCTGATACATTCAAAAATTGTCAACGTGTGCTGAGCAGATCAACATGGGTTTAACGATTGGGATGAAAAAAAACAAACTCCAGTCATTAAGCGCTAATCGCACAATTCCTATTTTACCTAGTCAGGCCTGGCAATGAAATATCCGTCTCACTGGCTGCAAAGAGATCACCAAATCAATTTTTTGCATTAACATTTTATTCCTTCCCATACTAGACATTTGTTCAGGTTGTTTATACTCACACCACATGGCCACAAGCTGTGGAGTTTGTAATAAATGAGTGAATGCATTTATCTTCCGAAACTTTTGCCAAGCCAAAAAGTTGATCACTTGTTTTTCTAAGGGAATAACACATGTGAGGTTCACTCAGATAAATCCCATCAGCGGTAATGGGATTGCCTATGTTAATTGCCCACATAATAAATTCTGGTAACAACAGCTAGGATTTTACAGGATACAGCGGGTTTCTAGCGCTGGATAACGGATGATCACAGCAATGCGGTGAAGAACGGGAGATTAAATCTGTCCAAACGCAGGCGAGTCTGAGAGTTGGGTTCAGCCTGTTGGACACCAACTTCTAATGCACCTTCTGCTAATCTCCTTTGCACTCGGGCAGCAGGGTCATGGCCCGACTGCCACCTCCCTACCTGAGCACCTCAGTACCCATAGATATGAGGGGCCCTTCACAAATATACAGAAGGGTGAGGGGTTTTTTATCAGTTCCCACTTCTTCCTGCCAAACCATGGCCTTGCTTGATCCCACCAATGAAGTCTGACTGTGAAGCCGTGAAAGGCCACTTCCAGTGGTGACAAAGCGTGTCCTGTTGGGATCGCTGAAGCCTGCTAAGGATCTCCATTTTTGCCTTGTTTGCTTGTTTTGGGTCAGTTCGGGACAGCCCCTGCATTCAGTGGGTGACAGCTTGCACAGCCAGGTGTGTGGTGTGTGTGCACCCTGCCCCCTGGCAGTCTCCCTTCCCAGGTGAATGGATGGATTTCACCAGGTTTGTTTGTAAACCGCTGACATCCCGGCTGTGTTTCTGCTGCTTCCTTCCCATTTATCCTGTGTTCACAACAGCAGGACACTTTTTATCAGGCTCAGCTTCCTTTTTTACTTCTCTGGCCTTGTCCCATGCAAAGGGTGACTGTATATGCACTAAGCAAAAGTAGTTCAGGACATGCCAAATACTGAAGCTTATGTAGCAAACAGCTTATGCAATTTTCCCCACTTAAGCCGCTTAAACCTTACGAGAACGAAGCATTCCAGTAACTTTTCTGGAATAAAATCCTGTGGTTGAGAGAGAGCACAACAAGCGGTTTGTGCACACAGCCCCCGTGTTGTTTCCAAACTGGTTATTTTGCTGGAGTGTGGTTGAAGGGAACCCTCCAGAGCTGGTGTGTCTTTGAGGCACACATCTCACCCCTTCTTGCCGCTTGGAACAGATAATCTAAAATTTAATTTCCTGAAAGTCACTGCTCTCACAAACACAACCAGGGTGCCCACTCTGTGATGGATCTATTTATATTTCAAGCCTTAGTCAAACGACGCTACTGTTCTAAAATCTATATGGGTAAGTGGATCCGATACTCACGTGGACACGCTCCTTTTCTGCCGGGAAGCTCTTACACACAGAAATGTTAACAGGATTTACCAAATCCATCTGTTTGCAAAAGCAGCATCTCCGAGTGCACTCAGGGCATTCAGACCCGTGGGTCCCAGCAGGTGCGGGAGCTGTGGCTGGCCCAGGCAGCACACAGCCAGCCTAGCGCTGCTCCCCGTTCCCTCTCGCTGACAAGGAGCACGCTTTCACTCCTCAGATCATGCTAAAAGCTCCATTTGGATCTGCCGAGTCAGAAAATCAAGAACTCGGATTACTTGAATCAGTGGATTCGGTCGGGAATTTTTGAGTCAGAGCACAGCAGATAAGATGCAAAGCATTTCTGCTGGTGTTTCCAGAGCCCGTTATGGCTGAGGATCTCTAAGCTCCTTATAGATATTAATGAATTAAAGCTACAGCGTTCCTGAGTGCTGGGTAATTTTATTATCCCCTCTGCTAAGAGGAAAACTGAAACACAGGGAGAGTGGCTGGCCTGGGGTTTGTCTGCTCAGCTGCTGGAGGAGGAGGCTTAGGGATTTCAGCACAAACCAGACGGCAGCGGCGTTAGAGGAAAAGCCGTTGCCTCTTTTGGGGAGTGGAGATGGTATCTAGTGAATAGTTCTCAAGTGCATAAATATAACATATTCTGCCTTTCTAATGGCATCAGAGATCTCACCCCAACGCTCCCCTCCCCTCATTGGGCTTCCCAAAGGATCACAGTGGGAGAGCAGTTGGTGCAAGTTTGCTCGGCACAGAGTCCTCAGAGAGGGAATAAGTAGGGGTGTTCCTCACATAAGGGACAGCTGGCATTTATTTGGACTTAGTTCTGGTATGGGATAAAAAGAGCTCTTTCCATGTATTCAAGCACTCCAGAATTGACTAGGGAATTTATCTTTGCAAACACAAGTGTGAAAAGCTCAGGGCTGCCAAGGCAGTTTTGTTTTGCTGCTTTTCTGAACAGTCTTTTCTTTCCCTTCCATGTCTTTCTTTCATTCAGGTTGTTTTCATGTCAGTCAGATTTTGGATGAGTGCCCCATGCCAGCCCAAGTAAAAGGGGAGGAAACCCCATTGCTTCAAGAAGTAAAATAATGAAAAATCTTCAGGTGTCAAAAGAATTAGGAAATTATATAACCAGACCAAATCCAAACAGTTTGACTCAATATTTCAATTCCCCCAATTCTTTGGTGACTTTTATTTAAATGGAAATCTGGTGGCTTCATTCAGGGAGCCACCAGACCTGGCCCTGGAGTTCAGAGTCTCATGGGCAAAGCGTGTTGCGATGTATGCCGGCATGCGGGAATCGTCCCCTTTTGTGTGAAATCTGCACCTGAGCTCGTCCAGCATCCCCTCTGCATTGCCAATGGGGACAAATCAGCCCCCTAATCTCCCCCACACCTTCTGCCTGCTTTAGAACGTGTGAATTATCACCTCCAAGTGTTGGTTCCTCTCATTTCATTACTAGAAGAGATTCAGTGACAAGAGGAGATGTACTTCTGTCTATTTTAGTTACCATTGTCTCTTTGGATGAATCTCACTCTTCTTTTCCAGATAAATGTCTAGTTAAAACAGGGGCAAATTTTAATTTACTGCCTGTCATGATTTCAACTAGGATGGAGTTAGCTTTCTTGCTAGCAGTCAGTGTGGGGCTGTTTTGGATACAGGATGAGAGCAATGTTGGTTGTGATGTTTTTGGTTGTTGCTGAGCAGTCAAGACCTTCTCTGCTCCTCACACCACCTTGCCAGTGAGTGGCTGGGAGCACACAAGAAGTTGGGAGGAGACACATCTAGGACAGCGGACCCCAACTGACCAAAGGAGATATTCCACACCATACGATGTCGGCTCAGCATAGAAAGCTGGGGGAAGAAGAAGGAAGTTCAGAGCTATGGTATTTGCCTTCCCAGGTGACCATTTCACATGGTGGAGCCCTGCTTTCCTGGGGATGCCTGAACACCTGCCTGCCCATGGGAAACAGTGAATTGTTTTGCTTTGCTTGCATTCCTGCTTGTTTGGGTTTTTTTTTTTTGTTTCCTACCTATTAAACTGTCTTTATTTCAACCCACAATTGTGGGTTCTTGTGATTTTCTCCCCCATCCCAGCTGGGGGCAGTGAGCAAGTGGCTGCTCTGTCCTAGTTGCTGGCTGGGGTTAATCCACGACACACCAGCAACAGTATTGGTGCGATGTGGTTCTTCATGACTGCTACAGGCAGTGAGCTGGGGCTCGGCAGAGGCAGTCAGCTGAGTTTCACTTAGCTACAAGCAAGATATAAGCTGCAGTGACACAAAGCACGGAAGCTCATTTACCCTCTCCCTTGGATGCTTTTTGCAGGTCACTAAAATGTTTGCAGCGTGAATGTGGCCTGACAGATATCTTACTAATAGCAGTTTCCTGGATGCTGAGATTCACTGTCCTGTTGCAAACACTAAGTCACACCACACCGTGCTGTTGTCTGTACTTCCAAGGCTTCTTCACAATAACCTTGTGTGATGATATTGTAATGAAGATTTGTAGAGCTGTCTGCAGCAGTTGTTTTTACATCTTCAGTGCTTGCTTATTTTCCTGCTGTGTTTCTGAGGTCTTCTTCTCGCTGTACTTCCTTTTTTGTTTTCTCTCCTACTTATTCTGGGAAAGAGCTTTATGAAGAAGGTGAGTCATGTGCCACGAGCATGGAAAGGGTCATGCTTACAGGCTCATTCTGTTTTTCTGTCTGGGGATTGAGTCAAGAAGGAGCTTTTGTCTCAAAATGTTTTATCACCAGGAGAGCTGGGTCAGCGAGTCATGAACAGGGAGGCTGACAAAGCAAGAGCAAATCCTTCAATTGCCAACTGAAATAGATTGGAAACATCAGCCACGGGGATAGTAGCCATGACCTAACATGAATGGTCTTTGGCCCGACTGGCAGTCAGTTTACTCCTCCATCTTTTAGTTGACAAGGTCTAACACTTTGTGTCCCCTAGCTCATGTTCCCTGGGGAATTGCTGTTGACGCTTTTGACATCTGTGCCACTAAGTAACATGCTACACTTGCATGGTCTGGTCAGATGGCTGGGATACTGTAGTCTGGTGTCACCTACAGATGAGAAAAGCAGAAGATATTGGTTGTGTTGGGACCGCAGAACAGTGCTGGTGCCTTCTGCCTCCATGCCAGGGTGAAACCTGGACATGAGTGCTTAACAAGCCTCCTCTGCTCTTAAAGGAACCAGATATGTGGAAAGGGAGGAGATCGAAGGAGATCAGAATAGATCAGGAAATTAGGTTGCTCCACAACCACAGTGCTCAATGTATTTTCTTTTTGACCATGGCCAAGGTGTGCAGCCTGACAGAAATACCACCAGACCTCTCATGCTCTTGACATGACAGAGTTTCCCAAAAGAGGTGGAGTGGTTTTTGGTTGGGCTAAAGATGGCAGAGATGGATTCTCAGTGCTGCCTTGCACCTATGCAAGATGAGCCCAGGTGCCAGATGGTCCTCATGATGATCTGCTAGCCACTGGGGAGAGGCAGATGCATCTGATGAAGGAAGAAGCCCTGTCTGGATGGTGCCCTGTCTAATGTATCTGGACTCATTTTGAGGAAGCTGGTTTTCATCCTGCTGCGGGCTCTATGGTGCTTTACATGCTGCATTTATTTTAATTTTTTTTTATTAAATAGGTGACACATGAAACCCAAACAGAGAACTAGTGAAAACTTCCTTTATTTTCTATTACTCTCTGCTAGATGCAAATTAGCTCTTTGGGAGGGCACGACGCTTCAGTTCTCAGCAGCTGATTTCCCAGGGATGCGGCAGAGAGAGATGCAAATTAAAGGTCTGTGGACCCTTTCCCCAGCTGGTAGCACTGTCTGCTGTGGTACCCACATGAGAATGGCTCTGCCACTGTGTCCCCTCCTCACTGCAGCGCCTGGAAATACCACAAACTCCTACGATGCTAAGTAACATCCGAGGTCTTGTCCACATCTCAGAGACTTGACCTAGATTCTCCATCAAAACACCTGCATTACTGAGCTTACCTAAGCGGCAGATCACATACTGAGTAAAATCTTAAACATTAAGGGTTTTTCCTTTTTTTTTTTTTCCTCTCCAGAATTAAATTAAAAACAAAACAAAACAAAACAAAACAAAAACATATATGTGGCTGCCAAACAAAGTCTTATTTCAGTTTGATTTATTCTAAGCTGCCCTGAATATTTTGCTTTTCTCTTCTGTAGAGTGCAGTATATTTTACTGCAGGCTCATGGCAACACTGCAAAGGTCTAAGGGAGATGAAGATTTCTGGATGTGTGAATGCAATAAGGAGCAAGTGTGTGCTGTGAAGTACGCCCAGGATAGTAACAATCGGTGTGAGGTTTCTGTTAGTTTGGACAACATAGAAAGAACTAACAGAATTGACATTATGTTAGATGTCACGATTAAGGTGCCAAATGTAACTTAAGGCTTGATTGTGATGAGGTTAAAGGAAGAGAAATTCTCCCTTCTGATTACAGGACATGGTCCAGTGAAAGACGTTCATGGGAATATTTTTTTTATTATTATTTTCATCTGGGGTAGGAACTCAGTTTCTATAAAAATGCTGTGTTTAGATTTTGAAGTTTAGGTTTATAATTTGGTATTTTCTGACAATGTCCAGAATCTCTGCAGAGAACTGGAGAGCAATGAAGGCAGAAGACCCCATTTATAGAGTATTTTGCCTTCAGTGTTGTCCTGGACTTTATTTCAAGCAAAGAAATTAAATAATGGCCAACGAAGAGGGGAGCAGAAGAGCACAGCCTGCTGCTGTATTTGCTGGGAGGATAAGGATTCATTTTTATATTTCAGTGGGACTTCAGGAAGACAGAACCACTCTGTTTCATCTTTCAGTCATTTTGGCCTGAGAGTGGCATAGCCCTCACATTTTCCCTGGGGCTTTACTACAACATAAATACATGCTGGGTGAAATCTATCATCTCCATGATGCCCTTCAGTCTGCTCAGTCACATCAGGGCTGGGTGCGGAGGACTGGAGGTAACAATGCTCTTCTCCTGTTCCCTGTTATAGATGGTCCTACTGGAAAGATCTGTTTTTTTAAAGGTAAAGATTGTTTGCCTCATGAGATTAGTTTTACTATACCGACATGAATGTATCTGGCTGCCAATCTCAGAGGACTTGACCAGCAAAGCACTATTGGGGTTGAGGTAACCCAAGTCCTGCTTCTCTAACAGAAAGATGCACTGCAGTAGCCAGGTGAGGATGATGGCAGATGTTGGATGAGACTGTAACGGATACAGAATATTGCTCAACTTTGGAGAACTTTCCCTCATGTTCAGCATGGTTTATTTTGGAGTTCACTGTTGCCAGGAAGAGCTGCAGTGGGGCTGTAAGGTTTCTAATGCTGATGTGGGGTGTCTTTTACCAGCATTTTGCTTATCTCATGCACCACCTGGTGTCAGATGTAGTTTCTGAGGATAACCTTTCTGTGGTCTGGTTATACAGAACAGCATCAGCAGTTATTTTATTTGGTGAAGGTTAATTTGCCAGATGAAACTTATGGCCGAGGCAAGAAGTGATGGATTGTTTTTCCCTCTGTGTGTGTGACAAGTCTGCCCAAGGCTTTCTGGCCACACTTCACAGCACAGCAGAGAGAACTTCCCTCTTGCTCATGAATTTGTCCCGTTGTCCAAGTTCTTCTTGTGTTGTCCTAAGCTCAAATGCTTCTCCTTTGTCTTTTAAGGCGGGAAGGCTTGCCAATTTCCCACATGCATGTGCTCACATGAGCACAGAGAAAGCACTATTTAATACTCACATGCATTATATTTAACAGCTGCACAGCTTTAGCAAAACAGGAGTCGGACCAAAATGTAGCTCATTGTTTTTAATAAAACGAATACCAGTCTTGCCAGATGTGGTGTATGCTTTTCCAAATGAACTAGAACAGTGTCCGCAGCTGAGTATGATATGGGCTTGTGCAATAACATCACTTGTTTTTGCATGCCCATGAATGGCAAGGCACAGAGTGGTGTTTAATCAAAGACACAAAGGGTTTTCCTCATGAGAACAGAATGAACTTGAAGGCAATGGAGTCCAGGCTATTTGCTATACTGCTAGCTCTGCTACAGCAGTAGCCAGCCCATGGTTCAAGAGATGTTTCTCCCAGCAAAGACAAACAAGCCTTATAGTCTCCCTTATGTCAGCTATTGTCATATTGTACTACTGAAAACTGGTGGAACTGAAATATAGAAAACAAGCTGAATGCGAAAGATGGAGTTGTAGTTCTTGAGATGGTTGCTGTTCTGTTATGAACACCATAAACAGAGCAATGTACAGAGTATGCTACTAAAAAGGGAGGCATGTAGGCTCAGAAAGGTGTGCAAAGCTGAGCGGATCAGACCTTTCCTCAAACCAAGAGAAGAGTCAGAAAACATCACTGATGTAGGACCAGGTCTCCACCAGCTGTAGAATGTAGTGGGATCATTGATTGTGCCTTGATCTTAAAGTTCCATAGTGCTTCTAAACCTTTTTCTGCTTGAGCTCTAGAAGACTACAAAGGCTGACTTGACACTCTTGGTATGACACCTTTAAGTCATTCTGCAGCTCAGGTTGTGACTCTTTCCATGTGACTATTCCTGCTACTGTTTGACATCTCCATCTGTTGGCAACCTCCGGCATCTGGAATTTGCTGTGAAAGAAAAACCTAGTTTTCTTATAATATATCTCCTCTGAAAATGTAGCCACAGACATTCTCTTCACAATTTGATGTTAGGATTTTGCTAAATGGAGANGTTCTTATAATACATCTCCTCTGAAAATGTATTCACATAAAAAATGTATTCACATAAACACAGACATTCTCTTCGCAATTTGATGTTAGGATTTTGCTAAATGGAGAGGAAAGGAAGGATGCTTGTCCTTCACCAAGAAGCACAGCCCCTGTGTTGAGCTGCTTTCTGGCAGTTCTGCACATCACAGAGCAGATGGGTCCTGGAAGAGGGAGTACGTTCAGGGGAAGCCTAGGTACTGCTGTGCTGTAAGTAAACTTTTAAACAGCTTGTTTCAGTGCTGGCTCCAGATAAATATCAGCTTGTTTTAATCACCAACTCCTATGGCAGCAGCATCATCTGCCACAGCCACTCCAGGTCTTGATCCTGACATCATAAAAAAAATAAATGTTTCCTCTCCTTGCTAGTGCAGTGGACTAAATTACTTCACAGCTCGAGAATGGATGCACTGAATTCACATGTAGCTGGGTTTATGATGTCAATATGCTAATCTGGTTATTATCATCTCTTTTTTTAAGCTGGTTACCATACGGGAAGCACAGGCAGCCCTGGCCACAGTGGTTCCAGAGGCAGAGTATATCCTAATTCAGGCAGGAGCTAATTGCTTTCAGGCAGCTTCACTGCAGCCTGAGTTGGAGCCTCAGGGTCCTAACTCCTCTGGCTCCCCATGCCTGCTACAGCACAGCTCAATTTCTAGGATCAGCCACTGGATCCTGTGTACGTCTGCAAAAGCCATTCAGTGGGTGGAAAAAAGAAATGTCTTATTTAGTGAAGACAAGGTCTTTAAAAAATGGAGTTTTGAAAGGAAATTTCCTTCATCTGGGCAAAGGCATTAGCTCAGTGTTTGACATGGGTGAGGGACAGGCTGGGAGTTCAGACTCTGCCAGAACCAAGTAATTCCTTATCTGGGGTTTAAATGCCACTGCGTTATCTGAGATCTTTCTCAGACTTGTCATAGGAGGCATAAATAGCAGCAATCACATGTGATTCCTGCTCCATTCTGGTCCTTTGGGGAATTTGGGCGTCTGTTTTCCATTGCCGACACATCACAGAATCATTCCCTACCAGGGCAACTTCAAATAAGTTTACCAGGAGTGGGAGTGTGGGTTTAGAGACCCTTGGTAGCCCACACCCCCAGGTCTTTGCTTTGAAATCTTGCATGTAGCAGCACATGTGAAATACTATTGCCAAGCCAGCTTGTTGCCAGTGCAGAAGTCACCTAGACTTTCTCAGATGAGGAACAAAATTGGGCTATAGAAGACTTTTATGTTCTCATTGATGCTAAATTCCATGGAATTTTCTATTTTTGTGTTGCTTCCTGTGTCTCTTCATCATCATGTGGCAGCCCAGCCTTCAGGTTTGCAGCACCAGCAGTGCCTCGAGAGGTGCTTGAACCCTAGGATGGATGAATGTGCCCTTCACCCACCTTTGTTTACATTCTGCAAGCTGATAAGTCAGTACAAGAATATTTCAGTTTGTGTTCAGGGCCTGGAGGCAGATTTAGAAATGAGTTGCACACAAGGCTTTCTCCACAGTAATTTATCCATTGTCCAGGGAAGAGCAGTATTTAGCCTTAGGTTGTGTATGTTCCCATTTTATGGCAATAAAAGAGGCAGCAATGTGAAAAGCTACTAAGAGCTCTTTAGAGCAAATGTTTCATAATTGTAGGCCATGAAAAAATAGAAGTAAGTCGCTAAAAAAAATCAGACGGCATAATTCATAGCTTAGAACTCAGCAGGTACCAAACAGTGAGAATTAACGTCTCCTGCACAGACAGCAGGCTGGTGTGACTGAATGATGACATAAACACAAAATAGTAAACATATGACTTTAGTCTAGCTTCAGATACTGCTCAGTGGAATTTTTCCTACTCTTTTTTCACTATATTCATTGTCATAATAGTCAATTATCTGATTATTTGCTGACATTTTTCTTACAAATGTACTAGTGTTCGAGGCACAGTATTGGAGTCTATGATTACTACTCAGCATTTTTTTACCTTGAAGACCACACCCTTCTTTGGATCAGTACTGGAGTGAATTTGTGCATCTGACAGGTATGTTATATCTTCTTCAAGTATAACTCTTGACAAACATTTAATCTATGGAAACTGTAGGTGAAATAGGTCCATCGTGCTTATGTACTGGACATGTAAAGGGGAAAAGTATGACAGGAATACCACCACTGTCCAGGTAAAATGCATGTATGTAGCTGTAAGAAGCCACGTTAACATTGATACTTTAGGCATCTTTACAGCAACTTCATACTTTCTTCTAAAGAGTGCAAGAACACAAAGCATGAGAAAATTTCCAGGGAAAATGTACATAGAACTCTGCAAGGAAACTCAAACTGAGGTCCAGGAATGGAACAAATGTATTGCTTGAGAGATAATATGTGATAATGTAGCTGAGGACCAGGCCATCTTACTTGCCAGCATTGGACAGAGGTAGGAATATCCAGCTAAGCTTTATTTTTATTGCAGTCCAAAGATTTTTATTTTTAATTATTTAGCTTCTTAGCTCATTATTGAAAAATGAGCTAAGTATTTTTAGGTACTCCTGATTTTACACCACCTACTCACAGAGATTTCTAGCTCTTACTTATCTGTATGGATTTTTTTTTGTAACAAAAGAAGTATAGGTGCTGTTACAACTCAAGAAAGGGGTCTTGGAGCCATCATTGGCAGTTCTCTGAAACGCTGACTTCATGTTAAGTGGAAATGAAGGAAGTCAATAAAATGCTGGAGCTCATCAGGAAGGATATTGCAGTCATGACAAAGAGTCATTTTGCTCCTGTGCTCTGAGTCTTGTGTATGGTCCTGGTTTCTGCATCTCAGGGACATTAAAGAGTTAAGGGAAGTGGTGAGGAAGATGACCAAAACAAGCTAGGAACTGAAGAAGCTGGCTTATGAGGAGGCAGTAGAAAGGCTGGGTCTTTTCTCGCTGAAGAGAAAGCTGAAGGGGGGATACGACTGAGATTGACAACCTCGGGGAGGTGGTGGGCAATGTGACTGTAAACGGTTACTGATCACATCCCACAACACTGGAACTACCCAACACTCACTGAAACCAGTAGGGAACTTTTGAAAAACACATCAAGAATTGTTCTACATGTGGCGTAAATAACTTCTGGCACTGCTGCTATGGGAGACTCTGAAACAGGCCATGGTCAGCAACCAGAGAGAACTTGAACATCCCTTTTCCAGTGAGTGTCAATGCTGAAGGAGTGTGAGGGAAATAAACCACAGATAGTATCTGGGTTTATGTATTCTCCCTAAATAGCATCTCCTGCTGTCACTGATGGAATGGATGGGTGATGGATCTGACACAGCAGGGTATTTCTAATGAGCTTATGCTTTTATGCAGAGACAGCTGATTCATTTTGAGTTCTGAAGAAAACCAGGGAAATTTTTAGCTGAAAGGAGAAAATTTCAGGGAGGATTTGGGGGAGATACTGATGACTTTAAATAGAAGCTAAGTAATGGGAAAAATCAGGCATCTTTAACAAGCATGTCACCTCTTCATAAACATTCCACACAGCATACATTTAATGTTTAAATACCCTAGCACTGTAGAGTAACTGGGGTTGGCAGAGACCTCAGGAGGTCTCTCAAAGCAAGGCCAGCTTCAAAGTTAGATCAAGTTGCCTGTTGCTCTGCAATACACCTCTGAGAAATCTGCCTCCTCTCTGCAATGGTCCTTTTAGGAATAGAATAATTCAGCAAGCAGCCTAAAAGTGATGTGAAATTTTTTCCATGTGTATTTCAGCAATGGGCTGTGACCTTGCATTAATACAAGTTTCCTGTGGATGGATATATTTTCTATGAGTGCTCCCTTCCCATCTCTCTTCCCTGTAGGAATCAATGCAAACATTGAGTGTATAACTCATTTCCTTGGAAAATGCACACCCTATTTTATGGGAAATTCCTGTAGAATTATAAAGAGGAACCTTGGGTCTCAGAACTGCTTCCTCTTTTCTCCAAGACTTCTGCTATAAAGGTGGTGAGAAAACAAGGACTGATTCTGATCTGCTCCCCACTCTACTCCTCCGTGTCCTGGAAATGATGATGAATGTGCATGGGCTGGTTCATAGCATATGTAGGAGGGAAAACTGCCAAGGCTGTTCTTTTAAATAATGCCCTGACAAGGGAGAAGTGGAGCTGCACCTTCCCAGAGTCTTGCCAGCATATCAGTGCAAACAGGAATTCAAGGTAGCTGGAGAAAGGGGAACATGCAAGCTGACCATAGATCACACCTCTTGAGTGTAAGATGTGATGACATCTGGCTTTTTGAGTAAAACAGACAAGGAGTGGAAAAGGCTTTTTATGACTTCCTACTGTAAAAGCACACATAGAGATGTCTTCTGACAAGATAACATTGTCCCAAGGACTGTGAAAAAATACGTAAATTGCTCTGTGTTGTGGCTCTCACAAGCCATTTCTGGGGGGAGTTCAGAAGCAGGTATTCTTCACCCTGAAACCCAGCTTTCTATGACCAGGCACTAGAGATAGTCTTCAGGGAGCCACCATCATAGCAGAATCCATATATTCATCACTTAATATAGGTCAGCCATCATCTTGACATGTTAGTGTTGCTAGACCCCTTGGCTGTATAAATTCCATGGGGATCATTATACAGCAAATGAAAGGTGCAAGAACAAAACCACATTGGGCAGCTAAACTGGGTAACAGGATTTGGTGTATAGTAGTGAGCCGGAGATGTTCCTCCTATTCTGTCTTTCGCACACCCAAAATGTTGCAGCACCACGCGGTGTTTGCTGCCCATGTCCATGCTTGCTGGAGCAGGCCAGTATCTCCAGCTCTATGGAGAAATACCGCTTACTGGAGCAGAGGGCAGGACCTTACTTCGAGGAATGTGGAGGTTTTTCAGAAGCAATGATGGCTCTTTCACAGTGGCTGCTTGTGTTTGCTGCAGAGTGGTGCTGCTGGAAGTAATAACACTTAGCACTGACGCAGCACTTCATCCAAACATTGGGTAATTAATCTGCAAAGCAGCAGGAGATGCTCTTTGCGACTGGTTCTGTGAGCACAACTAACGGACTAGAGTGAAGAGAGCTATTAAAAACCACACTCACGTCCAAATTGTCACTTGGCAACTGAAGAAAAACCTCCAGAACCTACCACGTCCTCTTTGTTTTATTAGCCCTCTTAATATTCAAATGAAGAGAAAGTTTTCCAGAGCCAGTCCTCAGCCTGCCCAGCTTGCAGAAGCTTGGCGGACTTCAAAGGAGCCGTGACAATTTATTGTGGTTCTTACTCCAGACATTTTGTGAGCTTGAATCCATATTCTAGCTGGAAATGGATTCACTTATGAAGACTACAGTATATCCCAGTTAGCACAACACTGTAGAATATCTGTTTTAATAGATTTATCCCCTTCCCTCCTTTGACTCTTTATAGTTTAGAAGTTTGGAAAGAAAATCGCTTTTGCTACCAAGTTCATTTTCCACTTCGTGCGCAGTGACTGCTTTTTTCCCTCCCCCAGTGAAGCTGCACAAGAGCAGCCGTGGGAGGAAGGAAGGAGAGTTTTGTGGTTACGCTCAGATTTAGAAGTTGGGATGCCAGCACTCTGCTGCTGGTCCTGTTCTCTCTTTCCATGCAAAGCGGAGCAAATCGTGTAACTTGCTTTCTGAAGTGCTCTGTGGTATTATTCTCTCAGTTCACTGTGTCCCTGCACCCCATGACTGCATCCTCTGACCGGTATCAAACAAATGACTTTCACTGTTTTAATATAAACTTCTCCAAGTGACCGCACCCACATTTTGAATGCAAAACATGTAGGGAGGGTAATTATTTGGTCTCCAATGGAAATGTTGGGTTCTCATTCTGGTGCTTCGTCCAGAGCCTGAGCTTTAATTTCCAGAAGTAAAATCTGGACTGCTCTAGGTCCAAATCCTGAGCATCCATGGGACATAGAGCTGCGTTCACATGGGGAGTAGCTGTGACAGCCCTTGTTTTAGGTACTCCAGCTCTTTGTGCCATGTGGGCAGGTATGGAAAGCCAAGTCCTTGGGTGGAGCAATCTCAGAAGCTGGCAAGATCACTGGTGAGGACAAGCCACTTCAGGCAAGTTAATCATTGTAGAAAGTCTCATCCCTGAGCTTCCCAAGGAGGTGAGCACTGACTTTCAGCACAGCAAAAGATCATAGGAAAGAGAAATAGCCGGATCTTTGCTCCAGTAGCAAAATGGTATAGATGTGGATCTGGGGCAAATCCTTGCATCTTGTTGTCGCTTTGCATAGCAGAAGTTCTTCGGACAGGAGAGGTTCAAGTCACACCATCTTAGAAGTTTTTATTACTGGCTGCTGTGGTTCTCTTCTGAATGGTGGGAGATGGCAGTTAAAAATCACAGTTAAACTGGCAATAAGGAAAAGTGTTAAGGGAGAGATTTCTGCTGTCTGCCATAGCGGCAACTGAACAAGCCACTAGAGATTACTAGGAGGAAGGTTTCTTTTAGGGTTTAGTTTATTAATATTATCCTCTGAAGTTTAACTGCTTTATGAGCTCCACCATGAACAGGCATTTTTGTTTGTACCCCTTTGTAGACTTAGCAAAGACTTTTCTATAGCTTTTCATGGGGAGGCTATTTGGAGATTTTAGTAATCCTAAATTAGTCCCTTTTGGTCCCTTGTTGTTGCTGTCATTTTCTGAAATTCCCTCTAATTTGTTAATGCTCATTTTCTCTATTACAGCTGTAATGATATCTGGCATATATAATACCTAGCAGAATAATTCAGGAGTTCCCTCCCTTTATCACCGCACCTGAAAAGGGGAAAGATGACTTCCCAAAGGATCTGTCAGTAAAAATATAGAGTAGCAAAGTGCTACACAGACCATTATAAATGGTCCAGCTGCTGCAGTGACAGCTGAGAGAAGGTCATTGAGCTTCATAGAAAAAGTGATCTCTGAAGGAGATAGCAGTGGATGTCATTGACAATTGGCAAGAGAGAGAAAAAAGAGATGGAGACCATTTAGGATTGTAGTCAAGATGCCAATCTGGAGGGGTGTTTGGGCAGCCATAGTGAAGCATAGGCAAACTTCATTTTTTAAAAAAAATGTAAGTGGGAAAGCACTCTAAAAGCAGACCCCAGGATGCTGGTGAGGGAACTGGGACAGGCTTAGCTGGGTGAGGTGAAGAGACACAGAGGCAGGTGAAGCACAAACAGGATGGGTTTTTGCTTTGCGTCTCTTGCTCTCAATTTGTCTTTTTCCACAGGACATCCAGGGCTGTGACTAACATCTGTCACATGCTCTTCCCTAATTCTGCTCCCCACAGGGACAGAGCTGCATTCCTGGGAGCAGAGTCTGTTGTGACAGGCTTCCTGATGTCCTTAAACTGGTTGATTTTACCCGTGTAAACATCTCATTTTCTGTTACTCGCTATTTCTTTAAGAAGAAAGCTATCTCTGTGGTTGCCATGGAAAGCCCTGCATATCTCATGAGACCAAACCACAGAATATATAGTGCAGCCTCAGAAAATGTCTGGAAATATGTTTGCCTGAGAGTTGCAGTCCTCAGGAGCTTGGCAGCCTTGTAAATGTAGATGCCCCAGCTGGGAAAGGGAATTTCTTTTCCCCAGGCAGTTCATGTGAGCATGGGGATGGGATGCTGCCTGGAAATCCTTTTCCTCTGTTAGGGAGGCAGGGGAGAGCTCGGGAGCATCTTGGGGATGATGGGAAGGCACTGTGGAGCAGGCTTGTGGCAGGGCAAGGACCATGGCCACTGGTGCCTCTGCATCCTGCTCACCTCCACCCAGCGACTGCTTCTAAAGGCTGACAACAGAATAAAGCACGCAAACAACGTGTTCAAGCCCTACTGCTCTGACCACTAGCTAAAGAGCTGATTCCCACACCTTCCTCTAATCTAAAAACCACAGTTTCCCCTCACTCCAGCTGCCAAAACCTACAAGTTCCCCCACAACTTCCTTAACACAATGCCGTGTTTCATGATGAAGTGAAACTTGGAGTTGAAAATCAATTGGGATGAATATTGAATTAAAGATAGTGCATTGATTGAACTATTCAATTTAGGTGAGCTTTTTGTTTGTTTGTGGTTTTTTTTTGTTTGTTTTAAAGTCCATTAAGAATTCCTCAATCAGTGATAAGTTTGAGGAGTCTGAAACAGAACTGAGACCAAGTGCCACTTTAAGACTCCCAAACTCCTCTATACATTTTTTTTTTAAGTCAACATTACTGGGTTATTTTTCCAACTCAAGAATTAAATAAAAAGTTCAGGATTAAAACAAACAAACAAACAAAAAAAAACCAGAGAGAAGAAAAAAGGCTATACATGCACATCTCAGCAATCTCTATGAGGATGGATTCATCAATGTTCTGGTGTCTCTATATCTGATGGCAAGCAAAATGTCATTCTAATGCACAGATTAGCCCAAGAGCAGTCTGGGCACACTGAATCCCACCCCTGTTTTTTGGGCTCAAAGAGGTCATAGAGATAGAGCCACTTTACAGCCTTCTCCCACCTCTACAGTACAGGTGCCCCCAAACTGCGCTGCAGATCAGGTTACCAAACATTTTCACTATAAGGTCTTGCTTTTAAAATACAGCAGTTTTGCTGAGGGCCTATCCTAACCAGCATTTTCAAATAATGCCAGCTAAGGTAAATCTGTTGTTCCCAGGACTGAGGCTGGGGACATATGGGACAACCTGGATGCATTTGGCACAGGTGTCCGGCCCCTGAAAGTTGCTGGACATGCCTCATGTGCCTGAAGATGGTGAAGCATGAACCAGGGCCCCTTTGTGGGTCTGAAAGGGACTGGTTTGTTCACAAGCAACACAAATTTCTAGTTCTGCAGTGCTCGATGCTTTACACAAAAAGAGCTACACAAAGGGCACCACTTTAGGGATATTGGGGAATCGCTGAACTTAATTGTAAAAGCTGGCAAAGTCCCCATTACTGTTCTTATTCCTTATCTTAAGCCAGCTGCTGGGCCTTTCATACACACAGGAAGGTCATGTTGTGGCTTAGCGTCTCCCCAGCCCACGTCAGCTCCTCTCCTAGTTCTCCTTCAACAGCAGCGGTAGCAAATGCTTTGGTGAAAAGCAAGCTCTTCTCACTCTTCAGCCAAGCTGACCAGGCTTTTCTGCTGGTGTTTGCTGTGCTACTACAGCCACATCTAGTCCATACATGCTGCTGTTGGTCCTAAACTCCCTGCAGGCTCTCAAAGCCCCCAGCCTGCCTTGCAGCCCTCCCCCTTGGCTCACAACATCTCATTTGGATCAGTCGGCCCAGCTTCTAAACATGAAATGGCTGTTTTAATTTGCAGTTTTAATTACCTTGTTTCTTCCCCAGATTGAATATGGTTTCCAGAGTCCTAATTTCTTCTTCAGGACTTTCTCCCAAGCTGGGCCATGGGTATTTCCAACTAGACCTTGGCAGGTAGAGCCTCCCTCTTGGCTTCATCCAGGTCCAAGGCACAAGTCTCTCCTCAAATCCCTCCCCTGTACTTCCAGGCTGTTATTCCAAGACGCTGCTGATCTGCTTCAGACTCTCTCCCACAAGTGCATTTCTATTATATAAGCCAGAAAGCAGATTTTTTGCAGGCCCAAGAGAAAGGATGAAGCTTCTCTTTGGTCCACTTTAATCAGGTCCTGCTGTTATGTGATACCTCAACTCTGGCCCAGGCCCAAACTCACCAGTGGGAAGATGGGCAGGTGGGCACAGAGGGGGCTGGATGCTGCTCCCCCTCCAAAGACCAATTTGTGCAGTGACACCTGCATTTACTACCCTCTAGTTTTGGACAGTTGAGGAAAAAATGAGTGCTCTGAGGTTGGATTGTGACGATTTGCTTTCAGTTTCAGAAGAGTTTCACAAAGAAAATGCTTCTTACTGAAACTTAATAATATGGCTACATTGTGAATGAAGCCTGAAAACCATCTTCAGAAGTGCTTTAATACAAGTTTAAGAGGAAACCGAAACAATACAAATATTTTGCAAATAATATAATCAAGTTCTTTACAAGTGCTCTGTGTGGAAAAATCTGTTTGTGCTTGAGGCCAAAGATATGTCACCTAAAACAATATGTGGTAGCTAGAGATACAGCTACACCCATCGTGATGTACAGGTTCTCCCTTTGCTGGCATAGGCTCAGGCTGCAAAGTTTTGCAAACTGAGTATTTCCCTTGTTTTGCATTTTAATAAATCCCTTTCCTGTCTCCACCTTCTGGGCTTGAGGGTGCTCGTGGCCATAACACGTAGATCAGAAATTCCCCCTGCTAGAAACCTTTTGCTTCCAGTTAGTCTTTGGCTGCATTAAAAGCCATTTCACCAACTTGCAAGCCACTCTTTTTTTTTTTTTTTAAGTAGCCCTGAGAACGTCTTGGTCCTCCCAGCAGTAACTATAGGTGCTGGACTGCCCTGCTCCCAGGATGGACAACAGCATACCCAGAGGCTGCACAGTGGAATTCAGCAAGAAAAGCTCCATATGTTGGATGCAAAAGAAAACATTACTTTTGGCACAACTTTTTGTGCCAGAAGCCAATTGCCACCAGAATACAGATGCAGAACTTGCCAGAACAAACCTAATTGCAATACTTGGGAGATGTTTTATATTTTTCTTCCTAACTCTGTCCAGGTGTGTTGAATTGTTTGAAGGAAATTGATGGTGTTGAGAAACAGAAAAAGGCTAACTGTTTAGCTAATGATGGGGGCAATATAATCTGCTGAGCCTGAATCTCTGAATTGGTGTTTTGCTTTGTTGTTTCTACTTTAGGTAGCATAAATCTAAATAAACAACATTGCATGTAACAGCTACTTCTGAGATGCTTGCTGTTGGAGTTTTTGGGTACATTAATATATTAATTAATGGATTCTTTTTGCATAAAGCACTAATAGGTTAAAAGAAAAATAAGGGCAAATAAGGAGAAGATTAAATGAAAAATTTCCAAATACTTAAAATAAGGCTTTCAAAGCCAAATATTTTTAAGATTTTTGATCCACAAAGTATTTTCATTATTTTGACTTTTCATCTTGGCTTAGTATATTTTTCTGAGTTCCTAAAAATGTTTGAGGTAAATGAAAGTTTTCTGTTATCAGTTGTAACAGATATTAGAAAAAAGATAACTGAGCAATGTGATATGCTGCAAATAAGATACATTCCTTCAAAGTCCTCCTCCTATAGTAATTTCACCGTTGGTAACATTGAGATAATCACAGCCTTTTTCCATTGCCAAATATTTTGCAATTTGCCAGCACGCACTGGGGACTTAAGAACTGAGAAGTGATGTTGTTACCAGCCATGCCTGAAGAATATAGAAAAGAAAATGCTGTAGGATGCGAGAAAAGGAATAGCCAACAGAAATGGGGAAGGTAGCTGCATTCTTTTGTTGCCTGTTTATGCAATGTGGCTACTCACACACAGGCACTTTTCACAAAGCCTATTCAATCAGGTGAAAAACTCATTGAGTTCAATAGCTCATTTCAGTTTCATTTGCTACCAAAAATGCATGTGAGCATCTTCCTAGGATGGCCTCTTCAGGTACCGAGAACACATTGAAAGACAGTTCCTACCCCTATTAAATAGGTATTGTGATTTTAAACCTGATTATTTGCTTTATTGACCTGCGAAATGCCCTTTTTGAGGGTGTCACTGAAATGCGACATGACCCTACACATGCACATCGGTTTTATCTCAGAAAGAACCCTGCTCCCTGCCAAGCAAAAAAAGGAATCAACAACCACCAACATTAAAACACTGAATATAGAGCCTGGGCAGAGAAAAATATTTTTGAAGATGGTGAGGGAATGGGTTTACTCTCAGAGCAGGGGTGGGTTTGTTTGTATGCTGGAGGCAGAGAGGTTGGTTGTGACAGTTCAGCAAGAGAAGCAGGTAATTGCCTGTTGAGTCTCAGATTATCTTGTTTCACAAAATGGGTTACGTGACCACAGGGAGGCAAAAGGGAGGAAAATTGCAGGTGAAAATGGTTAAAAAGCTTGTTTGAGCAAAGAGAGATCTTCTGCGCCCACTCTGTCCATTAGCTCCTGGCTGCGTTGCTCCCATGGCTGTTGGGTCACTGTCAGTAGGACACTGGGGATGGGAATTTCACTCCATGGGGTGCCAGAGAGGTGGGATGCTGCCAGCAGACCCAGCCCTGAATTTCACACCTGAATTTTCAGAGGGTGGAATCTGAATCGCTGAATGACTTGTAGCAACCTGACGTGTGGCTGCCATCCCCAGTCAAAGTGAACTAACATTGTAGTGACAATTGCTTGTTATTTTGGCATTGGCTCACTTTATCTTTCTAAAGCATTCCCTGGGGAAAATAAAAATCACCTCCTTTGAACCACACATAAAGGTAGGAAAACACAGAGGCCACAGTCCTACTATAGGGACTGTTCATTAACGTGTTACCCAGCAGTGTTAATTTTGATTAAGACTAAGCGTAGAATAACATGCCTGAGAACCATTTTTCTATTGAATTAACTGAGCTCTCACCACGAAGTTCAGGCTGGCTCTGTGTTTTCTTGCTGGGTTTAAGCTTTGCTTTGGGATGACAGAGTTGTGTTGTCAAGTCAAACAGTAGAAACAAATCATAACTTTTTCCAGCCTGAAGCCTGTCAGGGTGAAGTCAACCTGCCTGTAGTTTTTGAACAAATTTGAGATGGTAGAGCAATTTTTTATTAGATAAGTGTTTCATCTTTATATGATAGCAGGTGTCCTACAGCAAAATTTATTGTATGGTCAAGCCTTGCTTTCAGCTATTTCTGTGCCATTTGTAGTTTTTCCTTGTAATTCACAGAGGTTTGGGTTCTCTCTGAAAGTTGCATCAAACCTCTGGTCCAAATAAATGACAATCCACTTTACCTTGTTAGCTTTTATGGTAGTGACTCTCCCTGGTTTGGAAAATGGCATAGCAAAGTGATTTGTTCAAGAGTATGTTGTTTGGTAGAAGCTGTGTTAGGAGGATCTGTGCCTGTGATAATCCTCCCTGTGGCAAGATGGAAGGCTTTCAATCGCAAGGCTGCCACTGCTATGTTTCTCTATCATTAAGTCACTTAAAAAGACAAGCAAAATATTGCTTCTAATTTTTCTTAAATACAGTTGGTGAATTTATCACAACATTTTGCCTTTTTCTCTTGTTTGGTTTCATTCCATGTCTCTCTTGGTTGCGTGGGTTTCTGCATTTCTACGGGCTGTCCTTTGACTAGTGCTGTCACAAAAACTCCAGCTCATTCCTCCTTCAAGAATAGCTTCTGATATTTATACCATGAAACAAAGCCTATATTCTGTACTCCAGTCACTGGTGCCATTTCTACCCAATATGCACAGTGTTGAATGAAAGAATGAAGAAATAATTGTTTTTTTGTTAGACATTCCATGCAATTATATAAACCAGATACAATGTCTTTTTATTATTATTTTTTTAACCTTTCTTCCTCAACCCAGCATTTCCTTTCCATTTCCACAAGAAAACTCTCTAAGAGAAGGTGAAGAGAAGCCCAGCTGTCTCCTGTGTTTCCCTGGAGGGCCTAAAATACCATGGTTTTTCAGCAGATGATGCCATGGTAACATCTAGAATAGCGTTAGGATCTAGGCAGGCTGAGAGAGACCACGGTGTTCTCAGTCTGGGTCAGGCTTTGGGGCTCCTCTCTTACAAGGAGCATCACTAAGGATGGCCATTGAAGGCTGAGGATGGGTCCCCACTGTTGTACAAGCACAAGCAATGGTCCAGATCAAGGTGTTTCCCTAGAGGGGTGTGTATGCCAACTTGTAGATCCACACTGTGCCTCCAGTAGCCCACTGTGTTTTCTTACCGGCTGCATGAGCAACAGCAGCACAGCAGGAAGCATAACACAGAGAATCAAAGCTGAAGTACCCATGGAAACACACAGATCTTATTGAAGGTGTCAGAAAAGCACTGTTATGGAGATGTGCATACATTTTTGAGACTGGCAGATGTTCTTCAGGACACATCTTCATTTTGTTTTGTTCCTCATTTGACAAATCCTTGAGGCTACCAAGTTTCTTCTATCACTCACTCAGGGTAGCACAGATTGAGTCAGCGTGCTTTGCATTTTATATTTTTTTTTTTCCTTTCAAGCTGTTTGCCCAAATATTTGAGAATATTTTAGTGTTCACAGTGCTGCTCAGGCTCAGTGTCCTGGATGTGAAGACAAACAGGCTGAGTAGTAAGTGACTTTTGAAAAAAACAGCCTGCAATAATTTTGTGGACAGGATGCCCAGATCTAGATCCTCTCCTTTACCGCTTTATCAATGCCTGGGTTAAACGATGCAACGCTATCTTAAAAGAAAAAGGCAGACCTGATGTGATGAAGTAGCTGGAGGTGAGAGAATAAGAAGTGTTGAGCTCTGGAAGGACTGTCTGCAACCTTCCCCTCCATTGCCTTCCACTCACCCTGGTGTCTCCAGAAAATGGGGTGCAAATGGCCAAGGGCTGTTCTGAGGCTTAAAGGACTATATTCTGGAATGGCTTTGGGAATTTCAGCAACGTTATATGAGAAGAAAACCAAAATGTTAACTGAACAGAAATATCCATTTGTTACCCTCCCTAGAAAGGTTTTGGAAGAGCAGATTTCCTCTGCACAGAAGATTGGGAAGCCAAATACTGTCCCACTGTTCAGATAACAACTCAAGAGCCAAAGATCACCCTTACCCCTCAGGCAGAGGTGGAGATCACTGAGACCTGCAGGCTGCTGGGGTAGCTCCGGGGTTGAGCCCTGTGCGAGAGTCTGGTCCTAATGATCTGACATGTGACTGTGTGGAGCAGGTGAAGAAGCGGTGCTGGAGAGGGCTGGGAGAAACCAAGTCAGGTCTTGCAATCACAGCTGGAGTCATTCCTAACAGGGGGCCCTGGTGGCTTCAAATAACTTTTTGAAAGCAAGTAGTTACTTCATAATCAGAAATGGTGCACCAAAATTCCTCTTCTGCCTTGGGGCTTACTGACGTTTATTTATTGATGTTGATTCAAGAATTAATGAGATTTCTCTCCTGTTTCCAGCAAGGGCTGAGCTTGCTTTACAGCCTTCTCCTTAGCTGGTCTCTCACCTTCCTTCATCAGGTTGCCATCTCCATGGCAAATTGTGTTCCCTCCTTCAGGTCCAGCAGGCCCCAAAAGCCATCAAAAGGGAAGATGAGAAACCAGTAGCGTATCAACAACATGAAAGAAGTGTATGAGCCCACACAGGGCAGGGAGAAAGAGAACGTGCCAGGAGGGAGGACAGGGTTTTGGAGCTTCAGTTTAATGCAGGGAGGCAGGATGACAGAGCCATACAACCTGGTGAGGGCTCCTGCATCAAACTGACTTGTTTGTTTCACTGCTGGTGTGAGAAAAATGTTAATGACCCAAAAATGACACCACCTGAGGCAGTGTCCTGATCTGTACTACGTACACTGAAAAACACTTCCTTTTGGGGTTGGGAAGCACAGAGGTATTTATTTATCCACAGCTGCAATCATTGGTACTTACTGGAAAGTGGTGACCAAGCACTCCTTCAGCTCAGTGGTTTGAAGAGTACAGGATGACCTTGCAATGTGGGAAATAACCTGCCAGAAAAATGACAAAGCCGTGGACAACACAGCAGCTGGGGCAACCTTTCCTCTGATGCACTGAGAGAAAACAAGCAAGACAACCAAAATAACGGCTTTCGGCATCGTGTGACCCAGAAAGATTGAAAATAAAGAGAGAAGAAAATGAAAAAGAGAAAACAAATAACAGTGTTTTTGAAGATACTCATTAGTGGTGACTTTTGATAGTTTTGAGCTGCAGAGAAGCCTATGCTTACATGTCTGGGAGCAGAGGCTGCTTTGGGAAGTGCACGCAGCTGCTCTCAGACCCATTTTCCAGTTCACAGTTCTCCTGTTTCCCTGTCGGTGTACAGAAACCCAGATCATCTGATTTTGGGAGCAGGTCTGCTGCCTGGAGGACATGGCACTGGAAAGGGATTTGTTTGTGTGGGACAACCGGCATCTGGCTAATCTGTTCCAGTTCACAGGCTGGTGCTTCTCGCTGGGTGTCTCTCTGAGCGGCCCAGACATGCAGTTTGCAAATGGCATCTGAGCGAGCCTCTGGCCATGAGATGCGTTTCCTCCCTTGCTCAAGGTTACTCCTTGGCCCTGACTTGCTTCACCGCCTACCAGCTGGCCAAATCAGTTGCGGATTCTTTACCACCGCAGTGATTTCCAAGGACCAGAAGTGAGAATGGCAAGATCTGGCCCTGTGGGAATAATAGGAAATGTTCCATTTTCTTTCCCTTAAGTCAGCCGTTCTCTTGGCATCTTGAAACCCATCTCTTATGGCCATCTTTATAGTGATTTAGCACATCATGGAGTGCTTACCGTTGTGCCTTGGGAGACACTGATTTCATAACTGATCATCAGGGTAATAAAGCAAAGCAGAGCGGTCCCCTCGCTGCCCTCTCTGAGGCTTTTTATGTGCTGCTGGGAGTGCCACAGGGAGCGAGAATATTTGTGGGAGAATTGCGATGTGTGCAGAGAGGCTGAGGAAAGCCCTCTGCCCGAAATAGCAGACACGGGGGATTGCTTCTGTGCAATTGCTGATCACACATTATTCTGACCGAGAGCAGCCAGGCATTTCAGACAAGTAGAAATTTCTCCGCTCGCATGGGCTGGGGCAAGAGTATTGTCAATGGAAGGGTCAAGTTCCTGCCATGCTCCAACTAAATTATGGTGTCGAGGATAAGAGCTCATAGATGTAACCATGAAGACTAGAAAGAGCATTTCAAGCCTTTTTATCCCAGGGCAGTAAAGGCTTCAGGGACAGCTTGTCATTGTGCCAATTTCTTCTTGAGACAATATCTGATGTTTGACAGAAGCCAGCCAGTCTCTGCAGCACAACCTTACCTCTTCTCTGTCTGTTGGACCCGAGCCCTGTCGCGCTTTAAAGCCAAATGCCACATCAGGCTGCCTCCTCTCCGTCTCTGCCGCCTCTGAAATGAAAATGCCAGTCGTTCTTGAAAATAAAGTTCTCATCCCAGAAATGCACATAGAAAGTCACAGCAGTGGTATAGATTGTGACAAACTGAGTTGTTTTCTGAATCACCTTATTGGAAATCTTTAATAAGAAACGTCTGTTCCACTCACAACATCAATGACCTTTAGCATGAGCGTGAGGTGGCTGGTGGACGTGTGGTGTGGAGACCCTGGCCACCGGCCCTGCTGGTGGGGACTGCAGACAAACTGCTGGGCGCGTCGGCACTCTGTCAAAACCAGAAAAATCCTGAATTAGTCACAGCAGGAAGACAGACAGCAATATCAGAGCGCGCTGTTGCATCCAAGTGGTTGGTGACTATTACAGGCTTGACAGTCTTCCAGAGCAAAAGTCTGTATGCAGCAACAGTGCAAGCACAAGACAAGGAAAGCAGATGTTCCCGGCTCCTCCTCCATCCTTGTTCCCATATGTTGACTAAGTAGGTTTTGTAAAACAGAACATGCTGTAAATCAGAGCTAAGCAGAGTTCACCAGTTGGGTTAAACATGACCTCTAAGGTGCACAAGTGAACCGCTGCCATTTACAAATAAGAAGATGTCTACTTTAAGCTTTCCCTGAATGACTGTTTGGCAATCCAAGTGGAATATCATACGCTTCACTGAACTAGTCCTTACTCTTTCAGGGTGATAATTTTATATAATCCACATTTTGTTGGATTACCGGTGTATAGGGATCCCAGTCTGGGGTCACCTGAGCAAGAAGTTTCTCCGCTAAGACTACTTGAACCTGCCTGTCTTGTCCTTTGTGCCCAGGAGTTCCGTGGCTCACAGTGGCATTTTGTCAGGATCAAATGGTCTCATTTTGATGGCTTCGCATGAAATAGTATGTGATGCTGTGATTTTGGGGAAAGCCAAATTAAAATCACTATTTGAATAAGAATGCACTTTTAAGATGTGTGCATTTGCCTCTCTTAAAACTAAGAGTTTACACTGCACAAGATGATTTGCAGAAGACTGAGTTTTGGTATTCTCTCAGCATTTTGGAACAACAGGAAATATTCCCAAGCAACTGTAAGCATCTGTTAAAAAAGTTTTTTTAGTCGTTGTTTCAGTGTTCAGGAAGCTGCTTCCTCTTACACGTTACTTACAGTCTTTAGGTTCCTGGTGAGCTGTTGTATTGCTCTGCAGTTTGGCCTTTCTTCAAATAGTCCCAGCTCCATCTCTGCAGATAGGCCTGGAGGGGGGGAATCCCACCCATGCAGAATAGGCAGCGAGAAGCCCCATCACACTGCTTCTGGCTTCATGCAAAGGTCTTCCACTGCCTGAAGAGCCTGAAGAGCAGGCCTTCATGGGTGTGATGCTGGAAACCCACAGTCTGGTCTTGTAAATCATGTGCTCAAAAGGGCTTCTTCCTTCTAATGCATTGACTCTAGCACTTTATTAAGATTTATAATCCTGTAACAAATCTATAATTAGCGGTTGAAAGATAACTTCATAAAATCAATATACCCTGATGCAATTCATGTAATATACAGCCTTTTAGCTGTGTATGGATTTTCTTTCTTATGAATGTTTTATCCCTTGTACTTCCCTTTTGCACAGTTTAATTAAAAAATTAGAAACTTTAAAAATGAACATTTTCTATGGGAGAATTTTTTTAATTGGATATAAAGGTGGGCTTGTAATCTTCCTGTAGACCTTTATTTTCTGATAGCTCAACTGGAAAAAAAAAAGCCTGTTTTAGTAAAAAAAAGGAAATAATTCATTTACAACTGTCACATTCAAGAATTATCTGACTCAAAAAAAGCTGAAGGAAAACATGCTGAGAATGAATTATTTTTTTCAAAACAACTTTTTCACATAATAATGTATTTTCATAAACAGCTAAGCAATACTAAATTTGAAATGAAATATTTCAAAATTACTGAGATCAGGGAACATGTCAGGTCAAAAGAATTTTTTCCCCATATTCTATCGAAAATTTTGGAAACCTTGTTTTTTTCTTGTAGTTCAAAATGGGAACATGCTGCTGATTCTTATGAAATGGAGGATCCACTTCTATGCCCAAATTATTTTAAGAATTCTTTCTTTTGTTTCCAATAGGCCAATAGACATTCCTATTGACAATAGACTTTTTATTTCATTTAATATAAATTAGCATAAATTTTCATTATGAAAACACATCAATGACATTTTAAAGGGTGAATAAACATTTCTTTACAATCTTAAGATGTCTCAAGTCACTACATTAGGGCAATGATTGAGAAACTGAGAAATCTTCTCTCTTAGACTGGCTGCAAGCACTATCAGAAATGCTGTCCACACTGACTTGGAAATTATTGAGACATATAAAAATGGTCCATTGCATTTTGAATAAAGTAGATAAAGTAGTTTTTAGGGTTTTTCCAGTTTTTAAAGGCAGTTCATGCCCAAGGCAGCTGTCCATACACTGGCATCTAATTAGTTCACCACCAACGTTAAGTATCAATGTTAAGAATCAAATAACTTGGCCTGCCTGACTAGAGGACATTAATGTCCTGATGATTTGCACTGCAAGGCCTGAAGTTTGGGTATGAATTCATGGCTTGGGCAGGTGAGAGACACTCCTTCATCAGGATACAGGGCAGCTGGTGTGCTGAGGGATGGGCACCCAAACCAGATGTAGGAGTTGCGTTATCCTGGCTGGTGTCTGAAGCTGTTACATACCTAAAGGTGAGCAAATTGAGGCTGGGTTGGGCTCAGCACCCTTCTCTGTTTGTGGGCTTAGGTATCTGTATTGCAGTTTTCCTCTGGAAAACAAGGGGATTGGTGAGCATCAGCTCTGGAGTGGTTGAAGAGTCTCCCAAGAGCAAAAGACATTGGCTGGAGGCCTGCTGTGGACTCCAAAATGAGATTTTTACCTTAGACAGTGGTATTTAAGGCATCATTGTCTGTGAAAGAGTAAAACGTGTTTTTTCTCCATCCTGGGTATGTGGAAAGGAATCCAAGTCTACTTGTGATGGGATCCTTCCATCACTCCCCACACCATTGCTGAAACATCACCCTGGTCTCCTGCAGGAGGCTGTCTAAAGTCTGTCCCAAGTCCCAGGGTCTGAGGAATGCTATTTGAAACCTGACTGTGTGCCTCGTGACATGCCAAAGGAAAAAACCAAAACAATTTCTGATAATGAATCTTGTTATTTTCCTAACCTTGAACGAAATCTGCAGCCCAGCTGGTGGTCCTGGGGGAGAGTGAAGGAATAGTGCTTAATGAGAACCTGGTGGGTTAATTATGATGTGGTTAGTCAATAGGAAAGAAACACTTGGAAATTTTGAACAGCATAATCATGATTGACCTTAAGGTAACGGTGGCCTAATAAGTAGTTAAATGTGCCTGAGCAATAGGGGATATTTGAGCAAGAGAGGATTAGGAGGAACTATGTTCATGTGTCTCTACACAGTTTGAAGCAGAAGAACTGCGAAAATGAATGTATTACTGAGGGTTTTAGCAGCAGAAGAGAGACTGCAGCATTTCCAGCTGAATCTGTGGCATCTCCTTGGAGTACTGACTTGCAGAGTTTGTGGGAGCACACAGGAGGGCAGCACACAGTGCAAGAGGTAGAGGTAATACAGAAAAAAAAATAATAAAAAAGATAGGGATCTGAGCTTCGGGTTTATGCTTCCTTTTGGCCCAAAAAGAGTCAGAGGTCCCAAAAGACTTTTGTCTTCCTCTATCCAGCTCAGCACCCTGATCACATGTACCCAGACTGCCTCCTCCCATGACTCTTTCAAAACTGATGATTTGTAACCTGTACTTCTCCCTTTTGGTGTTATGACAGTCGATGCACTAATTACTTTAGGTTTTTGGATAATTTTTTTTTTTCTAAAAAAGCACTTGCTTACTTGATGCTCCAAGTATACGGTTATTTCTTTCACAGTCATCTTGCTGTGGCCTACTAAATGGAGTCCTTCTGATGGGCAGGTCTTTGAAGAAAGCTGCCACTAGCAGTGTGTGCTTGCTGTGAGTGCAGGATTTGCCTCCCTGCTGCCTCGGGCAGCTCGGCATGGTCCTCCTTAGGGTCATCTCCTCTTATACTTCCCATTTCCTCTGACTCAGCTGATTGCTGAGCATCTTGCAGCACTGGCAAGGACCTGGCCTTGGTCTCCATTCTTCAAGGGTTCCAGCTCCCTACCATTACTCTCCTATTGCTACTGGTTTCATTTCATCTGCTGTCCTGGGTCTGTTGCTATTTCATATAAGCCTGCCAGATTTGCCTGCGTGATTGTTCTTTTGTCCAGATGGATGTTTAGCTCAGGCTATTTAGTGCTGATCTGGTTTTCCTATTGCTTTTTGTGTACTCGGGGGAAGAGGTTTTGTATTAAAATTCTCCTGGAGTGCTGAGTCACTTGAACTCTGTTACTGTGTCATGTGCTCGATTGTCTGAGTACGGGACCTGGTTAAGTCATATCTTGCAAAATGTGTTTTCTCTTTCCCCATCGGAGTTTTGCCTGAATGGTTTCCAAATTATCCACCTACTGGAAGCTGGGAAAGTTCTCTCTCATGATGTAATCCCCCTTTTAAAAGTCTGGTTTGATCTTTTCCAAGAGCCCAGCTGGGATTTGATAGCTGGAATACTTTTTTTTTTTCGCATGCTTTGCTCTTTCTGTATATTGCTGGGCATTCAGGAGGATTTACTCCTTGTGATTTGGCCAGCCATGTAAATCCCAAGTGCCAAAGATCTCTACTGTTGCTCCATCAGACTGTAGCCATGATCCTGTGCACTTAGAGATGTTCCCCTGATCTGGCAAACTCTTGGTTGCACTCTGAAAGACGTGTAAGTGTTACTGGTTGGGCTTCCACTAGTGATTCAGTGTTTACCAAACCTTCCTTGTGGCTCACTGAGGCTAAGCTCAAGACCAGAGAAATTTGTTATCCACAACGCTTCCCCAAAAGGCTCATCTTGATGCAATGGTCAGCAAACAGTTTTGCCTTGAACAAACCAAGTGATCTGGCTTCACTCACTGGTAATCAGCAGTGACATTTCTTTATTGGTGACTTTGTTCAGTGTTTTGGGGTCTGTGCAGATACCCAAGTGCTATTAGACTAGTGAGTCAGTCTGTGCTAGTTTCCAGAGACGTACAATCCATTTTCTTTTCAGCCTTGTCACTTCCTTCCTTAGAGACTACACTGCACATTTCTCATGTCTCATTGGCTGCACAAAAGCTTATTTATAGCTTCACTTCCTTGTCCTTTAGAGTGCTTGACCTACAGTGGCTGCTGTCTCACCCTGAGGACATTCTCTGGCTCTGCTTTACCAGATCAGGGTTTACATTGTCCCACCTCCTGCTGGGTCCTATAAACCCCAGACATTTTGTAAGAGTTTCTTATCGACGGTTTGTATTCATCTGATGGTTTTAATTAATCTGATAGTTTTATTGCATATCACCAACATGTAGTCACATTTCTGCAGCCTAATACTGATGCTTATTGTTGATGGGCTGAGCACTGCAGCTGACTCCACTGTTTGCATGGGAATGAACCAGGTGTTTATCCTAGTTCTGTGGCTGGCAGCCTTTTTTTCCTGTATCAGGCGATTGACTTGACCCAGATTGTTTCTTACCTAGCTTGTGAATTTGCAACAGCATGCAGCACCGAGCAAAATGTCTCACACTATGAAGAATTATAACTTAGATTCATGTCTGAATTTGTGGCTAGGAGCAACATGGTGTAGTTGAAGACGTCCCTGTTCATTGCAGGGGCATTGGTCTAGGTGACCTTTAAAGGTCCCTTCCGACCCAAACTATTCTATGAGTCTATGGGTGAGTATATCTTTGCTGGCCTCATGACTGCTTCTGTCTGATCCTCTCCTACACAGTATTCCAAGAATTGCTCCAGATTCAGATTTATTTCTTCAAGCTTCCATTTCCTTAGGGTGAGTTCAACTCAAGACTAAACCACTTAACTCTTCATTACCTGTAGGGGTCTACACATGCATGAGGTGTCTCAGCTTACATTATGGTCAATGAAGGTCCACTCCAGAGACCTGAAAGAAGAACTCAACTGTCATGTTATGGGTGCCTACTTTGAGGCAAAATGGCTGAAGCTCTCCATTGCCTGTAGTGAATAAGAAGTGAGAACTATTGTTTAAACCAAGTCCTGTGCTGCTGTTTTCAACCCAGTTGAATATCTGAGACATCTGCGCTAGATTGGCCAATATGACAGAGAGCAGCAGATGGAGACCAGAGCAGACACTCCACAGAACCTAAAATTACAGTGGACACATCAACCTCGATAAACAGAACTTTAGACATCTACCGCACATGTAGACACCTACATTTGGTTATCTCACTATCAGGAAAATGTCTGAGGCTGCTTGAAATGCCCTTGGATGCCCTGTTTGGTCTCCAGTAGCTGTGCCTGGGCATCCCACAGTGCACCCAGTTTGGGTAGCTGCATCTATCTTATATATTTACAAAGTGCCAGGGCATTATCTCAGCTGATTAATTTTCCACATATCTCCACAAACACTATTATTTGTTTCTGTGGTGTTTTGTTTCTTCTCTTTTCCCCAGTGAGATAATGAAGGAGTTTTCCATGATTTTCTCACCAGTATTCAACAGTCGGCTCCGAACATGGTTATTACCAGCTTTCACTCTTTTCATGCTTGTGCTTCTTCATTGTGACTTCGCATTTTCTTTCTAGAGAAGCTAGAAAGCTGTTCACAGCTGTTCCTGTATTTTCCTGTTTATTTCTCATTTTCTCCCCATTCAAAATGAAATGAATGAAACCTCACCTTTTGGGGGTTGTGTTGGAACTAATAACGTTTAGGTTTCTGTAGCTCTGCTACTAAGAGCTGTTTTCAAGCTCTTACCAGCACAGCTATTTAAGAGTGCAATGCATATTCTATCATATGTACTTAGAGAGGGTTACGGATACATTCTCCTGTCTTTTTTTCTTCTTCCAGTCTGTGCTTCATCTTCCAAGATTCAAGTACTCTTATAAGATGATAAAATAGAAAAAAAAAAAATTATGCTAAAGAAGAAAGAATGCTGGCAAATATCCTGATGGCCATATTCTTGAGGATTATTTCTCCCTGCTCATACCGTGGCTCCAGATTGCATGAAAATAAATATTTCCTAATGGCAACACACAGTAAACATAAAAATAAATGTATAAATGTAATGGTTGAACACTCAGGTATTTTGCTTGATTTTCAGTTGTGTCAAATGGAGCATTTAAGTGCTACACCCTCTAGCTTCAGCTAGACCTAGATTCATGTCAAGAACTGTATTAAAACANTTTTAGATAGGTTTTTCTAGTTTTTATCTGATTAATAAGAGACTGTCTCTGTATTAGAGACAAGTGTCACCCAAGCCCAGATCTCCAGTAGGTGTAAATGTGCCTCACAAAAAAGGGGGCTGAAAGATGTCAGGTAAAGGCAATAGCCCCTCCCTCTCACCCCCCTCTCCCAAACCCCCTCATATACATCAATTTAAGAAAAGTAAACATTTGTAAAAGAAAGCCATCCAGCTAGAAATGTTGAGAACATGTGTTTTCCTTGTCACAGCACAGCCAAAAGAGACAAAGTTTCATTTACACAGTATCACATTTTGCCAAATTAACAGTAACAGTACTATTAATATTTAATATTTATATGGCACTGTCATCAGGAGGCCAGTTGGGTCTGATTCCTACTGTGTGAGATGTGCACACTTTGAAAATGATTTAGATTATTTTCATTTATGGTGAGGAACCATTGTAATGTGCTGCAAACCCATTGTGCCTGCCAAGACGTGAGCCTCGGCTCCAAAAGGCTTAGGTGCATTTTAAGGATGATTTGCTTTTATAACTGTGAGAGTTTCACGTAAAGTGCTTTCTTTGTAGTTTTCTGACATAGAATTAAAAGCTGAGTTTGTATGTTGAATCAGTCAGGTATGGGATCTGGTTCTGGTAAAACCCTTTCAGTGTGTCACTGGGTAGTGACATTTCCCATAACTGGGAGAGAGTTGCAGAAAGAAAGGTGTATATATTTTTGGTTTGGCACGTAAAACTTGAGCATTGGAATTTTATCTGTGTGTATGGGAATAGAACTAGATTGGTTTGAACCTCCAGTGAAGCTGGAGAGATGTTTTGGTTTACCAAAGTTATGAATTTTCGAAATAATTGGTTAACCACATGAAATGACACTCCCTGGGTATTGTCCTAACCCTGTGAATGCTTCATGTCCCTCAATTTAAGTGTTGCAGGGCATGAACTGTTTGCCAGTGTTCAAATTGGGTCCTTCAGCACAACCACTAAATAAGTAAAGATTATAGTATTACTTCTACTAGTATTATCAGTACCAATTTCCTATCAGACATCTCTCAGGTCGTTTTAATATCCTTAGCTTAAATTTCAATAGCTTCTATTTCAACAAACACAGGTTCTGTCTGGGGTTCATCCTGATTTTAACTGTCCAGAAAGGGTAGTCTCTGGCCAGTTGAGATGGTTGAGCCACCAGCTCCACATAGCTGCATAATCCTAGCGAATATCTAAATTGCTTTTTTTGTGTGATGAAGTTACTCCAGTGTTAGTGCCATTTTAGGAGAGCGCTTTGCCTGCATCAATTCACCTGCTTCTCCCCAGGGAGGCAGACACCCCATGGCTCTCCCTCCCAGCTGACATCGCAAAGGCATCCAGGATGGCTCCCAGGTACCACGGGAGCTGCATCCAGGGCTGTAATCTGCTCTGCGGTCCTGGCTTTGGTGGTTTGGAATAGTCTTTGGGTTTATCCACCATTGTAAGAAAGGCGATTGGATATTTCTATGAAGCACATTGTTTTCTTAGTTGAGTTAACAGTGTAGAAATGATTGGTCTGAAATCAGGAATAAGCAAGCATTTAGCTTCAAGCTTTGTGCTTTTGACTCTCCTGAGTGTTCCCACTCTCCATATTTTGGTTTGCATCATTTGCTTCAGAGTGCATGAGCCAGATCCTTTCAGATGAAAGTAAGCCGAATGATGTGCTCCAGGCAACCAAGCACCTAATGTGCTCCAGCAATCAACAGGAGCTCTGTCCTGAGGACCAGATTAAAGCTGTCCTGAAGTAAAACCACAAGGTGTGCAGCGTAGCTGTTAGGTCCTTAGCCTAAATGGTTTTGCTGCCGTTGCAATCTGCGGTGGGATAATCTAGTGCTCCTGTTGTACCACTTCACTTGCAAATGCAGACATAGCCTGAATCCATGGGTGTCTGTAAGGAGCATATACATACATGGAAGCTCATTGCCTTTACGTGACAGTCTGTCTCCCAGAACTTCAATGATTCCCCTGGTACTCAGGAGCCTGGGGATTCTTCTTTGGTGAATAAATTGCAGTAGGAAGATTTGTGTGAAATTTCTATCATCTAGGATCCTTAGTAAACTCTCCTGTGACAACTGCACTGAAGAAAACTAGGTGAATATATCTGGAAAATGTTTCTTGGAGCTATATACAATGACAATTCAACGCATTTATATCATTCCTTGCAGAGTTATTTTACTTGCATTACTTCCAGAATACTGGCTACAGAATAAATTCAGGCAAATAAATAATATAAATACTATAATCTCATACAGAGATTTTCCAAACATTATTTTTTCTAGCCAGCTAAAGGGATATTCTCAGCTGTGAAGACAACAGAAGAAATTTCATCCTGATCCAAGTATGCCTATCAGTCTGGACCTGGGAAAGCTAAAGCTTTGAACGTTCAAAGGCTCTGCTAAGCCCTCAGCTGTTCCAGTTCTTACCTGTCTTTATTCATGCCCCCAAGTTATACTGTATAGGCATAAAAGCAAACTTCACAATCAAATTAAGTGGTTGGCCTAAATTCTACTCTCTTAGGCTAGCTACTTTTAGGTAGGAAAGAAGCACTATATTTCATATAGCTTGTGAAGAAATACCATGCCATGCCTTTAATGTGGACTCATACATAATTCAGGGAGCCTTGTTCACCAGAGTGTGTTTGGTTTGGGTTTTTTTGCTGTTGTTGTTTTGTTGTTGTTGTTGGTTTTTTTTTAAGAAGACAGATATGTAATAGTGGTTAGGACTTTTTTGAAGCACTTCTCAAGAAGTGCTTTACCTCTTCAGTTACCAATGTTCTGGCTTTAATATATCACAGACTAATTCCAGCCTCTAGTACAGTTAGTAGTAACTTTCAACTTTAAGGCTGTAATCTTGTAACATAGAAATCAGATGAATATTTTTCATAAGTGTCAATTCTAATAGATCTCTATTTACTTACAGTAGGACATATTTGGGTAACTGTGCATTACTTTCCTTCCCTCTAACCCATCCATCCACTCTTCCATCAAATCAGAGATTTCCATCTCCAAATGGCAATTATCACCTACCAGATACAGAAATAGAAATTGTCCAAGTATGAGGAGGTGTAGGAGGAACCAAAACATGATGTATGTAATGCTAGACTTGAACCTAAGGCTGTGAAAAACATATAAGTAACATAAAATATGTTCAGGCTTGAGTAAGCTTTCATTGTTAATTGTTCTGCTGAAAAGTGGCGTTTCATTGGGAAAAGTACTGTTCCAAAAGTCAGGATAAATTTGTAATTTTTGGAGCTGAGGGGGAGAAAAGAGAAAGAGATACATAACAATAGATTACTGGATTTAAAATCCGCCTGTGTCCTTTCTTTCAGTAGCTCGTTTGGCAGTACACTCATTCAAAATGGAGGAAATGAAGCTTCGGTTTTCTCGTTTGCCTGAGGAGATCTGAGCCCACCTTAATTTCCCAGCCCCTAATCACAAGACTGTTGGGTATCTCCCAGTGCGAGAGGGAGAGAGAAGAAAGAAAGGTTGTTTTTTCAATACCTCCAATGGAGTATATTCTACTTTGTTTACAAAATTTAAATATTCATGAGACTGATGTCCTGTCTCTCTGCTGCAGAGCCTAAACACCACGATATAGAATTGTTCTCTCTGGCTTAATGAATATTTCAATATTCTGTATGCAGTGGAACAACTTCGACAGGGAAAAAAACCCAAACCAACGAACAAAACAGAAACATATTTCCCAGCAGAATATTCCCCTGTGTTACAGCAGTGACTTTCTTCTGTAGGTTCAGATCTCTGTGTGAAAATTGGGAACTGAACCCCAATCTCCTACCTCCTGCCCTCCTGCCTGGACAATGCAACCACTGAGTGAAGAAGTGTCAGTGCCTGTTTGTGGAATTAAAAAAAAAAAAAAAAAAAAAAAAATAATATTTTAAAAAGGCCAGAAAAAAAAAGCATTGCTTTATTTTTTCATTTAATGAAGCAAACCTGTAAATGCTTCACTGGACTCTGCCTGATTTTGTTCCCAAGCTTGAGAGTTTTGTAATTTGCATGCCTCCTGACTTTTAATTGGTGGGAAAATATCAGGGGAAGGTAAAATAATTTTACCACTGTCTAATGTGAAGATCAAAAAGTGCTAGTTGGAAATACGATGTTAGTGATTTTGGAGTTGCCTTCTGATGATCTCCTGATGATATAAGATCAAATACAGACCATTTACAAATTAAAGAGTAGTGGGTTGGGTTTTTTTTCCCTTTTACTAGTAGATTCAGAAGTTCCACATGAAAGTTGTTTGGTCCATGAACGTGAGGAGCAGACCTTTCAAATAAAGTCCAAATAAAGTCTATTTCTGAACACAGGCTTTTCAGGGTATTGCTGCTGTTTTAGAAATAACTTGGAGTTACTTCAAACCTTAGCAGAAAAATACACCAAAGTACCTGAAATTTAAGGCTGTCAGTGGTTGTCCTGACTCTGTCTTTTGATTGAAGTGGGGGTGAGAGGTTCACAATCTGGTTTGTTAAGAACAATATCTACTGCTTTAAATGTAACCCTCTTAGGTTTTTAGCATTTTATGTTCTTGGTTAAGACAAGTTGCAATTCATGCCAAAAATGCCCTGCCAATGCTGTGGCTCCTGTTTCATTGCTTTATTAGGTCTTGAGCTACTTGATTAGCCTGAAGGATAGATTCACAAATAGCAGCTGCTCAGCTGGGGTGTTTCCTTAATCCATGCCTCCCCCTTTCAGAATCAAAGCCATACAGAGGTACGAGAAAATTATCTCTACCTTACAGAGCTCTCTGGAGTGAGTAGGGAAGTGAGTAAATCTTGTAGAGGCTAAAATGAGGCAACTGCACTTCAGTGATGGAACTACTCTCTGTTGGCATATTTAATCTAAATTAATTTTTTTCATCTTTATACAGCAAACTAAGATCTAAACTGTCTGGGGCACTGGAAACAGCAAGCCCCAAAAGATAGCTGTAACCAAGCCGCTGTGTGAGCAGTACCATGGAAATGCTGACAATGTTTTTGGTGCTAATTATTTTACATAATAAAACATTTATCTTTCTGTTTAGGAAATCCTGTGGATGTGCTGCATTTTCCCATTCCTCTCTGCTTTCCTTCATGTATACTTAGTAATATTTTTCATAAGGAAAAATATAATAAAATGTAACATATGGAACTTGATTATTTACTTATTTACTTTGGAACTTGATTATTCACTTATTTACTTTGGCATAAATAGCAGTAGTTTCACTGAGCTCAATTGACCCAAACCTCAATTGATGGAATCTCTCTGGATTTATTGGCTGCACTAGAAACCTATTTATATTAATTGAAAAACAGGTAGAATAAAGCTAAAGTGGTATGAAATTAAAGTAAATCAGAAGAGAATCAGTGCTGTTTGTTTATTGTTTTCATACCTACTGTGGTTTTCTGATACTATTATGTGAAATAATTCAATGAGTATCTTACAGCCAACAAAGTAGAATCCAATGGTTAAAACGTTGTTTATTTCCTAGTTCTAATGAACCAAACTCCTTTAATACTAACACTTCTCTGTCTGAAAGCTTTTGGATGTGTTTGGGATATATTTTGGGGACAACAGGAATTATTGTGCTGGATGCAGAAAGATTTTCTGTCCCTTTACCAGCCTGAGATTTTGAAGTCAGGCCCATGGGGTAAGTAGGGCTGCACTGAGAGATGAAGTAGAAAGTCAAAGGCAAGAAAAACGTGACAATTCTTGGGCTACTGTACTCACGTGGATATGTGCCCTCCATGCACCCAAGTGTGCTCATACATAATTGGAGCTGGAAAGAAGGCTGAGGGAGCAGAGGCAAGACTAATGGTTCCTGTAAGAGCAACATACCCAGTACTTTTTTGTAATTTTAAAGCATCTCTCTCCTCCAAAGAAGTTATTATAGTTATTGTCCTTTCATTACTCTAGAGGTTTATTTCCTGCAAGGATTCAGAATAAAATATGCCACTGCTAGTAAGATAAATAGCGTTTTACTTCTGCTAGCAGTGCAGAACAGCACTTCAGGGAGAGGGAAACAGGGTTCTGCCCTTCCTATTGCCTCATGGAAGGAATATCTAACTAGTTTCCCATCACGACTTCACTCTGAATAGCTATAAAAGTGATGGAATTACAGACTTGTATTTCAGACAATGATTTGAAGCTTTGCACAGGTCAAAGTAAGGCCATACCCTCTGTCAGCTCGAAGGGAGATGGATAGGAACCGGCACATGGTAGAAAGACTGAAGTAAGCTTGCAGCATCCAGGAAAAGCAACTGCAGAAGTTCACATTGCTGAAGGAAGGCTGTGTACTCACCAGCCTGCCTCCTTTTTACCGATTATTCTAATTGGTTTGATAAAGGATATGGCTTCTGTTTATGAAGCTCTCAGTATAATTTTTCTTCCTCAATATGTACTACAATTTTAACAGCTGACTGTTATTTTTAGTCTTTTCTTGGTATTTTCTGCTGTTCCTCATTGATAGTCAGATTTGGGTTTTTCTAGTTTGAGGCTTGGTTGGTTGGATGTTTTGGGTTTTTTTTTTGGTATATCCCTGTCTCAGGGACACAGGCAGCACTTGCCTATTTGTCTTCTGGAGCCCCATTACTTTGGCTGTCACAGCGTGATGCTCAGTGATATATATGTGCCTGACTCTGTGTGAGCTACTCATTGTGCTAATTGCTTCTCCTCTGCATGAAAGGAGAGCTTTAGGTAACTAAGTGCTGCCTCACAGATACAAACATTACAAAGATCTGAGGTTATTCTATTTTTAAAATTTCATAGCTCTCTCTGAGTTTGGGCATTGAAATAGAGCAGTCTGAAGGTGATGCTCTGGGCTCACTGATGACAGTGGGAATTTTGGCATTGGTGTTAATGAGGCACAGGGCTCCTTCTTTGAGAGCTCAGGATAGTCCTTGCTGGATTTTGGGTATTTACCCAATGAGAACTGGTTTAAAGACAGACCTGTTTCTCTAAATACCATTGTTACAGCCAGACACTAACAACAGAGAGAAACAGAGCTGGCACATGGGTTACAGCGTGCACCTCCCTTCTGCCCCGCAGCACCTCCACGGGGGAGCTGTGGGTCTGGATGGGCATATGGCAAAAGATTGCCTTCTTCAGTGAGGCTGATTCACCTAATCCTTAAGTGAAATAACACCACACAGAGCCGGCTTCTTTAAGCTGCATATTTGTTTTTCACTTTACAGCTTACAATTATAGCAGAGCATATGGCAATGCAGATGAGCAGTCAAGGTCTGGACCCCTGGGATGAGTGTAGCTGCAGTCCTACCTCAGTGAAACCCAGTGACTTATGCCAGGGCTGACTCTGGTCCCAGGAGCCATCTGCTTCCTTGCTGGGGAAAGCTGTGTCTGCTGCACTGAGCTGGCTGATCAGAGACATAGAGCTCAACACCCAGCTCAGACACAGCCAACTGCAGGGAAATACAGGGAGCAGCACCATCAGATCTCCATCTGAGTGCCTGCGGTAGTGCCTAGAAGTAGTTGAACCCAGGCTATATGTATCAGTAGTTTTCTGAAGTATTTTGAGGCAGGGGAAAGAATTAAAACAAGTCAGAATGATCATATTTCCCTATATTTCTGCTAAGTGATTTTGCCCTGTTACTCAATGTGGTGCCATCCTATTTGGTCCAGGAGTAACGTGACAATAAAAAAAACAATAAATCTCAGATCTGTGCTGCTGGTTGGGGACATTTGGTTAGACAATTTGCATTTCAAAAGGATATTTGCTTTAATGCTTACGTTTCAAACCTCTGCCTTGGGAGTGGTGTGTACCATAAATCTATCAGGTGAAAAGTCCCGGCACAGGTTGTCTGTCCGTCTGTTAGCACAGTTTATATGGACAACTTCTAAGTCTGCTGTGGTTCTTATCCCCTAGTGCTGTTTCTTTGTCATCTGTTCCCTCCTACTATGGACATCACTCATTATTTCATTTCCGTGTAGTCTGTGGAATTCATTCTTGTGCCACTTGCTCCAGCCTGCATCAAAGGTGACAGCAGCTGTGCCAACATGGTAGATCTGTTGTCCAGGGTAACTCCACATTCTTAGTAAAAGGGTCTGATTTTTCCCCACCACCACGTGGCGGAAAAAGGAAGGACCCTCAGGTGGTTCTTCTGCATTGCGTGTCGTCCTACTATGTCTTTACTCACTGCAAGTGGATGGTGAGATGCATGTCTGCGTGGTGGAGTCCAGCTATTTTGAGAAGGGCCATTGCAATGTGGAATTCGTCCCATGTTTATGTAAATGGAAGCAACTGCTCAATGTTGCTAAAGGACAGAGTGGCTTTTTCAGAGAGGTTGGTGTGACTATAAATTCTATGGAATAATGGGGTTTGTGTGGGGGAAGTGTCCAATCCCTTTCATAATAAACAGATTTATGAATGACAGATGTGGATAACTAATGAATGCTTCCAGTTGCAGATCAAGGGCTGAGTGAGCACAAGAAAATGCACTCGAAGCTCTGGCTGAATTTTAAACACCACTTAAAATCTCAGAGTTCAGCCGTCAAGAAGACCTATTCGATCATTCAGTTCTGCCTGTGCTCTTTACTTCATTGGTATTAAATACTTATAATTCTGTGGACATGACTAAAAGCTGAGGTTTTGCTGACAACAAAGAGGTGAAAATAACTAATCAGATTTCATGCTTTATCCACAGTCTTTAAAGCTGTTTCACTATGAACACTCCAGCACAAACAGTAAGCGTTAATTGAATTGAATTGGGTGTGAATGCACACATCAGGCTTGTCAGCAGTAATAAGGCCAAAGAGACAACAGTGAAGGAATATTAAATCTAAAGAAAAAATTAGTTTGAGAGTCACTCAGGGCTGGAGAAATTCTGAGAAGCATGTAACATGCTTGGGATTTGAACATACATGGTAAAATCTTAACACAGAAATTGGAAAAGGAACTACGCTTTTGTTATTATGTCGCCTGCTCCATCTCCTTGTCAATGTAGGATCCTTCTCTGAGGTATCCCCTTCAGGGTTAACTTTCTAGTGTTTAATTAATTCTAATGTCAGGGTTTTGTCTGACCTGGTGAACACAAGGAACTCCTTGCTGCAGGTTAGCCTTGGAGCTAATCACTTAGTAGATTTTTAAAAAAGGCCTCAGTGCATTTGTTAATAACATCTGCACCTGCGCTACTGGCAGATGAAACACAGACTATCAATCTGGCACTGTCTAGTCTCAAGACAATTTCCTTAATGGTATGCTATAGTTGGTTTAGAAGACATTTGTATCAGCGTCTAAAACATCTCTCTGTTCACTTAGAGACAGGAAATCAGGTTTTCTAACCGAACTAATGTATCAGGTTTTCTAGGGCATCCATCAGCAATGTTTCTCAACTGCCTGTGTCAGTGCAGCAATAAATATGGATGCAATCATGTTAAAGGGTACACGGTATGATTAAAGCGGCTGCACGCTCAGCACAGAAGATGGCCTCAGACCAACCTTGCAGTGGATGGGCCAGATCTGCCGTATGCTACGACAGGGAATTGGAGAGAGGAACGCTGGCTAAGGGTGAGCTCTCCCAGGCACGTGTCAGCACCTCTCCGGAGCTACAGCGGGGTGAAGAGCTGCACTCATACCAGTCATTTAAATGATGTCAGGAAACATCACTAGGAACCAGAAATTGACCATTAGTGTTGTAAAAACATCAGCTCAGCCCCCAGCACTGTTATGACTTGGATCAAACTGGATGTCTCTTAAACCCTGCTGGACACAATGGAGCGGACAGTATGGGACCAGGGTCCTTCTTCACAGGTAGTTTGTATGCAGCCTCCCTACTCTGCAGATCAGACATGGGTTGCTCTCCTAAAGCTAAGGAAAATTACCCCAGGCACATGTGACATGATGATACAGGTGTGGTTTATGGTGTCCCATCCCCACTCCTGCAAGCAGGCACCTCTGGGCTTGGGTCCAGCCCTTGCCCTGCTCATGGCAGGCTTGGAGCATTCAGAGGCAGAGCATGTCAGAAGTGAAGGTTCTGAGAGTTCATAGGAGGATTTTGGATGTGCTTGCTGCCAGGGCAATCTTGCCACCCTCGCATACAAGCTCCCGTGTGGCTGGTTCCCGCCTCATTGTCTTTTCACAGAGATTTTCACACTTGCTCGCCTGCCACAACAATCTGCACCACCCTTTGCAGTCTCCAGGCTTCCACAGGTACTGTTCCTGCTGCCAAAAAACCCTGTCACTGTTCTTCCTTTGCTCTTTTTCATGCCCATCCCTGAAATGCAACTTTTCCAAAAAGGCCTGCGCAGCCCAGTTGCCATACAGATGAGTGTAACAATAGTCAATTATGCAAATACTATTCATTATAAAATATATGGTTTGCATATTTTTCTATGGATATGAATACATAGAATCATAGAATCATCCAGGCTGGAAGGGACCTCCAAAAGGTCATCTAGTCCGACCTCCCCGCAGTCGCAGGGACACCCCCAACTAGAGCAGGTTGCCCAGGACCTCATCCAGCCTCACCTTGAATATCTCCAGGGAAGGGGCCTCAACCACCTCCCTGGGCAACCTGTTCCAGTGTTCTACCACCCTGAGAGTAAAGAAATTTTTTCTAATATTCAACTTAAATCTACCCTTCTCCAACTTAAGTCCATGTGTATGTACCTCCATTTACCTCTCTCTCCCCATCTCTTCTCTCCCCATCGATAGTCAGGGAGTTAAATGTAAGCCAAAAGGGCAAAACTACCAAAATACTTGAGATGCTTCTATCACCCTCCTCTCTTGTAACAACTGAACTGCTGAAAAATTTTGTGTTATTATCCCAACAACGTTTCTGTGACAAAAGCAGAAACAGGCAGGAAGAAAGACAAACTGGTGGAGGAACAGAGGATCCAGCTTGCCCGAAGCCTGTTCACCAGCGTTCTGCAAGTGCTGCGTTCTTGACCCACATACTCCTTGGTGTCGTAACTGAAAGAGCAATAATAGTAATAATAATAATAATAAAAAAGAGCCACACATCCAGAAGATAATCTTTTACAGTTCATTTCAGGGGATTATATCTGAGGTTTCTATTTAATAAAAAACCCTCAAACCTAATGCTGTGTAGACTGATGTGTAGGACTAGGAGAAACAATTACCACTGAAGTGATTTAGGGTTAGTAACCCAGACCACCTACACATTACTGGACTGAAAAATGTCCAAGTTCAGTTTTCAAAATGCTTCTCTAAGAGTAGCCTGCATGCCATATGTCTGCAAATGTTGCCTTCTACAGTACGTACAAGGAAATCCAACAGCCTTGGAAAGCTCATATTTCATTTGATGCTGCTGCTGTGTTTATAAGAAACAGAAGAAAAATAATGATCTGGTGGCAGAATATGATTTACAGCTTTATGCGTAGGAGTGGGATGAAAACCCTGCCTCTTGGCAGACAGCCTCTTGTCCTGCATCTTTCCAGTCGATTGCAGCTCAGCGACAAACATCTAAAAGGAGTGGAGTTCAAGCTGACTGAGTTTTCCACTTAGGAAAAGTTGGAAAGTGGCCAGATACCTAGAAATTATTTTTGACTGAATAATCTAGGAGCAGACAGAAGCATTTCCGTTAGCTTTCTGCATTGCATTTTACTTTTAGCTACATTTTGCTTTAGGATGTAATTGCTTACTCTCTGCAGAGCTGGCAGAGATGCAAAGTCAAACCAGCATCCTGGACTGGACATTTCACATTCGAAACTGGCATCAAACTTCAAAATGAAGCAAACACAGGGAATTTGAGTGGCAAACAGTGACAGTACAACTTCCTTGAACCCACTGAGAGGTCCAGCCTTGAAACTATTTCCAGGAATGAGGCCAGTTTACATAAGCTGGAACGTAAGAACATGAAATTGTATAGAAGGTAGGCTAAGCATCCTCACTATGAATTAACATCAGAGAGGTTTCATCTTAGTTTTCCAATGGAAAATTTTAGCTCAAACCCCAAGTCTTGTTCACAGCAGGATGAAGCTATTTAAATTGTATTTCAGTCAGGAAAAATAACTTGCAAGCCCAATTTTTTTTACTTTGAATAAGATATATGATCTAGCACCTTTGAAATCTAGATTATTTTAATAATCTAAGATACCCAGAACTCAACTGCCTTCAAGTTACTCTGGTGAGAGTCAGACAGATACCTGGTTTGGAAAATCTGGCTGAAGTGATATAATGAGTGATATAAAAATGAGACTTCACTTTGGAACAACCTTCAAAATTTTTAAAACTATTTCTTTTTAAAATTGTGTACCATGTAAATGTGGTTTGGCAAAACTTTGTCATAAAATGAAATCCAGGGATAACTTTGGATTTTATTTTTTTCATACTTTCCAGCACTGGTGGTAAATTTGGTAATTGGATATGGTCTAGCTCCATATCTAATTCTAAAATAGAGCAGAGGGTACTTGATATAAAACTGTGAACTGTTATTAGACAGTAGAAAAGAAATTACACAAGCAGCTGCACTGCAGCAGAGTGCACTGGAGGGTCTTGTACAAAAATATGCCAAGTCTGGAGGAGGGAGACATGTTTTCACAATTTGTAATCCCGGTTACTACAAGGTGAGCTCTCCCTTCATTTTTCCTATTCAGGCCCTACATCACTGATTCTCCCATGACCATGCATATGAACAACAACCAGCAGATGAAAAGGATGATTCCTGAGATGACCTGATCTGTCTCTGTAGGCGTTGAGCTCTATCATAGTCACTGCTTCCTTAAAGCCCAATGGGTAGGTCGCTTTTGCAATCAGTTCCCCAAACTGGCCCAGGGACACAGGAAGCCCTTCGCAGCATTATCAAAACAGAAAAGAAATGAAGTCTTCAACCAACCCAGACATCATTTATCTTTAATTTTGATACTCCTGGTGCCTTGAGCCCAAATGCAGCCATGTATAAGGTGCGAAGTATGAGGCCCTGACCTATGCTCATACGATGCAACTAATAAACATTTCAAGATCAGCAATGAGTAGAAATCTCCATTCTCAATTAAATTAGATCCTGCCTCATAGATGGTATCGTCAATGACTGTTTAATGACCTCTGGCAGCTGATCTCTGGTAAACCTCTAAATCACAGATGCTGTCATGCTTAGCGGTATAAACCGCAAGACCAAAGATGTAAATGGCCTGAAGATTGTACTGCTGTTTTCCTGCACTGTGGTGTTTTCTCTAGGTCAGAATGAGGGCGTATCAGCATGGACAGCATAGGTCAACCTCAAGCTCATTAAGAAGCAGTTTATGCTAGTGCAAAACCCTTGTACAAGGCTCACTGATGCAGAGCATCAGAAAGCATTCCCACAAATGTTTTATCCCAACCCATAAACCAGGGAAAAGTAAAAGTAACAAATGAATGTTTAACATTTAACCTGTTTTCTATTCAGCTGGAAATAAAAACCATTGGTACAACATTGCAGCAAACTTTCGGTGAATAGTTTTCTTTGTACATTTCGTATTTTGTTTCCAAATGAACAGTGCATCCTTTAATTAACAAGGGTGGGAAACACTGTCCTGAGTTCACAGCGGTGATAAAAAGTGCACAGCTCTAGACTCTGCAATGAGACATAGGTCCTCCATCTGCCGAAAGCCTACGTGAGGTATTAGCCAAGTTGCTTCACAACTCCCCTATGCCTACAGCACATTTTTCTTCTTCAGTGTTTATACATATACTTGGGGAGTTAGTCGAGTCCTGAATTACAAGCACAGCCTTGTATTTAAATATTCACAAAAAGATTACTATCTGCTATTTGAGCCACTGCTCTGAAGTTCGACAGGTCCGGCTTTTTTAGCATTTAATAGAGGGCATTAACAAACATGGAAAATTATTTTTAAGAAGCATTTTTTATGCAGATGAACTATAATGGATATCTACTGGCCTTGGGCTCACTGAACTTTTTTTTTTTGGAAAGGGTGTCTTCAATAATTGCCAAAGTTAAAGCACAGGCCAAAACCACAGTTCAAGGAACGTTGTCAACAGTAAAATGTCAATATCTGATTATATGACTCAGTGGTTCAATTAACAGGTAATTTAAAACAACCCAGATAAATGACCAAGAATGGCTTGAAAATGAAATTAAGTAGAAAAAAAAAAAACCACAAAAAAAACAAACCACAACATTGCAAGAATGTTTTTTGTTGCTGTCAGAAGGTGTCTCATCTTTTTGGTTAATGCAAGATCTTTCTGCCTCTGGAAGACTCCAGCATCACCTGCTAGCATTGCTGAAATGAAGGGCATGCTTTCCTTTCCGTTATAAATCCCTCTGTCTCCCTCCTTTCTCTCTCTCCCAGCCTCTTTTTCTTCCCAAAGTTTTATAACTCAGCTGTAAGAAATTGCTTCTGCCTGAAACTTGGCAGCAAAAGTCTGATTTCAGGCCAGGAATGATCCCCCTCCCCTCCTGATTTTCAAAACCCTTTTCTTTTGGTCGGATTCAAGCCACAGAAAGCGGAGTGGAGGGGGAGGGCAGTGCGGTGGCTTCGGCACAGGAGCTGGCTGGCTCTGCCGGCTTTCATAATGCTTCAGCAGCTCTTTATTTTTCCAGCTGAAATAAGGGTGATTTCTGCATAATGTGGCAGGGATATTTTTGTGTATGTGTTTGTGTTTAAGCGGAAAATGGCTGAGTCATTGCTGCTCAAAAGTGGCTTTGCTGCGCGAGCTGTTTGCTTTCCTTCTGGTTCTCCTTCATTTTACTTTGCGTCAATGTTTAAAAAGGAAGGTCCAAAATAACACGCTCCCCCTTGGGTCAGCAAAAAAAATGCTTTTCACAAATGCTTGTGTGTGCCTCAAGTGTGCTCCTGTAGTGTCAGAGCTGAAGAGAAAAAATGAAATGACAGTACTGGTACCATTGTAACAGTGGGGACACAGTAAAGACCTGGGAGTACTTTTGATGGTATTCCTTGGATTATGAAAAAGCTTAAAAAAACAGACTAAAATCTTGCTTCATTGTGTGAAAAGGTGGCAAGCATTAGTCCTGATTTAAAAGCTACCAGAATTAAAAAAAAAAAACAATCCAAAACAGCAAACGAAAAGTATGAGAAGAAATGCAGGGGCTCAGGGCAGAGACCTCCATTAGGTCCTCAGTGGCTGTTGGCAAGTTTGAGCCCAGCAGCAGCAGCACTATCACCGCGAGTACCATAACACAACCAGTGGCTCACTGCTGCTACCTGCTTTGAGCTAATGCTATATCCCTACCAGCAATATTAAAGGAAGGTGGCCACTGCTTGGTGGTGCTCACACAAGCAGAGGTAATGCCGATGCTGAAAATGGATGTGCAGCCTCTTCTCAAACACCTGAATGTGTGCGCAGATGAGGTTCCTGGGCTGATTCTCTGCCAAGCCCCAGCAGCCAGTTTATCTGCTCTGGGCAGTTTGTGACCTGAAAGGTGCACCATCCGGCCTTCAAGTGACTTGGAAATACTGTTTTCCTCCGGTGCTTTCACAAAGTTTTTCTAGAAGGATAGAATTGTCCAAAAAAGCCTGCTGTAACACAGAATGGGGTCTTTGAAGAGGGTCAGCCTCATAGGTCAGGTTGCCCTATAGCATAGCACCTGCTGGTTTCAGGTGTGTAGTTCCTCTCTTGACCTGGGAGTAATAAGCCACTTATCCAGGAAAACCCATCAATTAGGCTATGAAAATACAGGCATCGGTGATCTCCCACATGGTGTCAGAGGGCAGCGCTCTGCTGGATCTGAGGCTTTATTTTTCTCAACCGTGGGAGCATCTTTGCTGCTGCCCCGTTATCCCTGCAGCTGTACCCTGCCATACGAGAGGAACTGCTGGGGACACCAGCCTCTTTGCCCAGCACCGCACCCAGTCCGTGCACTGAAAATGATCTTTAAGCCCCAAGGGAAAAAATAGTATGTGGTCATCTAATTAAAGACTGTATCAAAAAGCTTATACAGAGTGGGACCAATTGTGGTTGCCCTGGCAACTTCTTTCTTTCTGGTATTTCCAAACTTCAGGCTTCAGCCTCTTGGGTTTTGTTTGTTTGCATGGATGTATTGCCCTCTACCTCTGATCACACCAACCTCCTCCTCCTCAACATCCCTGTGGTGTCTGTAACCTCTCTCCTTTCTTTTTAACTTCCACTTACCCACATCCTACAGGGCTACTGCTACCTTCTCCCTGACACTTGGGCATGGAGAGACATGTGGACCCTGTTTCCAGCATTTGGAACCACAAATATTTGGGGTGGAACTGGAGAGAATAGTTTGGTCAGCTCCTGCATCTGCTGCCCAGAGCACAGCCTGTGTGGAAGGAACCACTGCTGAATTCAGCTGACTCAGCAGGTCTAGGAGGAGCGTGTACAAAAGGAAAAATTTTAGATATTTTCGTGGAGAATAGTGGAAAGAATATTCTTGCAATCTTAGTGACCTCTGAGCCAAAGTTTCTACTTCTTTATGTGAGGAATACTATGTAGTCCTCAGATCACCACAATAGTTTGTCATTTGAAATACCTAATTAAAAGCACTTTTTTAAAAAACATCTCTGTATGAAGCCCATGTGTTTGTTAATGTACATCTGAAGGAAGCTATTTCTTTTATTCTTTTTTTAAATACCAACTTGATGTCCTGCAGGCACAAGGGATGAGCACGGGGAATATTTTAATTCATACGACCACTTTGAAAAATGAGATGTGTGTGTTGGGTAGTGAATTATCTACATTCTCTTGACTAGGCTCAGGTAACCAGAGCTGTTTCTTGGTTGCAGAATCACTCCATGACTGCAGTAAAGATCTCTGCTGTTTTCACTTTTCTAAGAGACAACTGTTGAAGAAGTAAGGATTTAGCCTGGATTCATCCAACCTGTTTAATTAATATGCCTAGATTAGGGTCATGGTCATCAGAAGGCTTCCTCTACAGCCAATGGAAGCATCTCCAGAAAGTCATTGGATTGACATCATGGAGAGACCTCTGCCTCCCTTTTTTAATAGTTACAAAGCTGTGACTCCTGACTCACATGCATTTGCTAAATATCTACAGAGCCTTCCTGCCCAGTTCATGTGGTTGGACACCTACTGGGAAGGGAGCCTGGACGGAAGCCATAAGCAGACACAGCCTGACATTTGGTTTTAAAGGATCCAGGGAGTCATCCCTGTGGACTAAAGTTTTACATAGGTCAGGGATGCTGTTATATTCAATTTGCCTCTCGCTTTGCTTCTCGCTGGCAAACCTCCCTATCTTGGGAAGCAGGACTGCCAGCCTCAAGCACTCAGAAATCATGAGTCAAGTCTTAGAAAACCTATGTGACAAGCTTAAAAGCAAGGAGGGGGATAAGAAGAAGAAAAAAGAGAGAGAGATATGGTTGGATTCTTCTAAGTTTCCTTTTGGTCTCTGAGGCTTTTAGGTTTGACTAAGATTCTTGTTTTCCAAGACTTCTCCTGCAACAGTAAGGTCTGGAAACTTAATTTTCTTCAAGAGAAAGCTGAGATTCTTGTGCAATGCATGTTTCCAGGAGTAGGTTTTTTAAGAAAAAAAAATAAATTAAATAATGTGACATGTAATAAAAAACATTGAGGTTGGCAGTATCACAGAAGAAATGGTAGGCTGTGGCTCTGTGAGAGCATCAACGATGAGCGAAGTGCAGTGTCATTCTGAACTTGAAGTCTTGTGCTTATACTGAGCAGCGCTATGTGTGTTATGCCAGATTGGGTCCATAAGAATGTTGAATTTCCTCTTTTTCTATGTATTTAAACCCCTGAATTTTCCTTCACATCCCATCCAGAAATCTCAACGTTGTGTTTTTGATTATTTAAAGAAGAAAAAATGTCACTAAACCAGTGGTGCTCTATGTGGACAACCCAAAACTATTCCCTCACCCTAATTAATTGACTTTGGCTTCATATATATTGGATGTGTTTTTAATATTCCTTCCCCCTTTCTTTTTTTTTTCCAGTAGGAGTGGCCAAATCAGCTATCCTCACTCAGCTCATGTGTCATTTGTGGGTGGAAATTTACAGCTCCTGAAGCTGAGCAGAGATGAGACAGCGAAAAGAAGACAGACTTAGGACGTGGCTGGGAGAACACATCTTCATAGTAACTGCTTTGAGCCTCGGTGCAAAACCAGAGATGTCCCCAAAGGTGACCTCAACCACCTTGATCCTTAGTGTGCTGCAGGACAAACTTTTTGCAGGGAGGGAAAATAAAAGGAAGAAAATATTTAGATTTTTAGAGGATTTAATCTTTCCATCAGCAGTGCTGAGTGCAGTGCGCGGTCTGACAGGAGAGGCAGTAATGCTGCACAGCCCCCATAAAATCTGTGGCTGCATCCAGCCCTACAGTGCAGTACATCTCTATAAACATCTCTTCCCTGGTCTCTCTCAAGCAGTAATTGGTAAAAAGCACTTTAATCCTGCTCCAACTGGCAGTGAAATCCTACTGTTAAAATATTGGATGGGGCAGCTTATTTGTGTTTTGAACAATACTGCACGAGCAATAGTAGATGCTTTTGAGTAAAAATTACATTGTGAAAAAGCCCCAGAGAATCTCTTCGTGACCATTAGGATTTAATTGTGGAAGGCAGAAGAGGAAAAAAGCAAAGGACAGCAAGTAATGGATCGTTATGCCTCATGTTGCCTCAGAGGATTTTTTTTTCAGCTGGTGCTGTGTGCATAGTTATTAAGTTATTTTATTATTAAATTTGGATTGACTTCTTTTGGTAAATTTGGACTTAAAAATTGCCAGCCTGGTACCCATAAAATGTGTAAAAGGTACAAAATATTGATAAAAGGATCCACTAAGAAGAATAGAAGGGTTAAACTACTGTAGAAATAATTTTTACACGTTGAACCTAAAGACAGATAAAACCTTGGGGATTTACCAGAAAAAAAAAAAAATCTCTTTACCTAAAAGGCAAAATATCCTGCCTTAAGAAAAATAAAAACTATAAAAACTGTTTGGGGCTCCAATACCTCCCCTCCCTCCCCCCCAAAGCACAAGAAAAAAACCCCCAAACCCTCTGAAAATTAGCAATGCTGTAGTCTGGAAGTCCTATTTCAGTCTAGATCTACATGAAATGCTTTGCAATCTTACCACTGTTTAACCCCCCTCCCTTTGCTTTATTTCTGGTTTAAAAGCAAAGTTTTTTGTCTCTCAATGACTCTCATTTTGTGTCCTGGATTATTGTTCCTCAACATGCATTTCCCATTCTTTGGCCTCCCCTCTAAAGCCCAGACTGTAAATTTTTTTGAGGAAAGGGACTGTCTCTCATTACGTGCTATACAGACTTGAGCACCACTGATCTCCAAAGGGTCTAATTCCCAGGGAAAGATGCTGCCAAAGAGTTTGCTGGTGGCCCACTTCTGATTTCAGTTTTCAGCTCAGGACTTTATATCTTCTTGCAAATCCAACGAGCTATCCTCAGGCTTCCCAGGAGTTTTGCGGCCCCAGTGATGAGGGGTGGAGGTCAGGCTACAAGCAAATGGGGGTGAGAGAAGGCAAAAAAGTGAAACAGAACTGTGGGAGAGTCTGGAAAAACTGTACAAAGGGGATGGGAGGAATGAAAAATGGCAGATCTTCCTCCTGGGACAAGATATTCCCCTCCATCCTTCTCCCTGCTTAGTAGAAACTACCACCTTAGCAACTCCCAGATTCCTCTTGGATGCATTAATAATAACAGTAATAGCAGTAGCAGCACTAGCAACAGCAGCAGCAGCAGTAGTAATTAATAGTAATAGTAATAATAATGACAATTTATCTTCTTTTCATTGTCAGCTGAAGCCAAGTGGACTCTCACTGTGTTGCCTTCTGAGGACCTTCTGTACAGTGCCTCCATCATAAACCTTAGTGGTCCATCTTATCTGTTGCTCTGTCAAGTGAAGGCTACATTGGTGCTAATACTGAGGTTAAAAATAAAGAAGGCAGCAATATCTCAATTATCATTCCAGGCACATGGTGTAATTGTGCTGCTGGCTGCCGGCCATGCGGCTCTTGTGGTAGCACACAGTACTTTCCCTTAGCAGTCCCAGCCGCCCTGTTTTCATATGGGATGGGAAGGTCAGAAAAATCAATTAGTAATATGGGATGTTAACGAAAGCCAAGTCCAAATGCAACATCAGAAACACTTTTCTGAAAAATTAATGCATCTTTGGAAAACAAATGGACATCTGTATACACTTTTAAGAGCTGCTTGTGTTTGCTGCTCCTAGTAAAAAAAGCCAGTGTTCTGGCTCTGTATGGCCGCACTGTCACTTGACTGCCATACTGTCATACCTCAGAGGGGAATTGCTGAACTCAGTGTTATTGACACAAAATCCAGAAAAATGACCTCATCTCCAGCTGAGATAGTGTTCAGGAAGCAGTCAGACAGGGTGTGATTGCGAGAATCAACCACCTTATACAGCATGAGGAGCAGGTCTGACGATGTTGCCAGAGCCCAGGGTGAGAGTCCAAGCTGACATAATTCAGTCTTTATAGCTAGATTAGGAACCTCAGACTTGGGAGGTTTATGGCCAATGTAGTGCTACATTGGGCAAGTCACCTTCCTTTTAGTGGTCTCTAATAGCAACACCTGGCAGGGGCATTGTAAAGTTTAATGGACTGCTTCACTATCCTACTGTTAGAGATGCCAAAGACTGTAAAGTATTATTAAATTAATTGTCATCTGGCACGTCAGTCTTCAAATGGTTTAATCTAAATTGCGCCTCTGCTTTCTAAAATATATCTTTTATTTCTCTCATGCAGGAATGTACAAAGTAAAATATAATCTTGCTGCTCACAAGCCTTAATTAAATTCATATATAATATATTTGTTAGATACTCATACTCTTTTCTTCACAGTTTCCTTTTCTCATTATAAAGGAAATGATTTAGAACTGCAAAAGCTGCTAAAATTATCCCCTGGGTTCATCTCTGAATTTTCCTACCTAGGTGTATCATTCAATTAGAATTTAGTTCTTTAATAGATGTTTTATATTTTAATGTGATGAACACTAAGAAAACCACACGGGCAAAATTACAAGTTCTGATGATTTTCCAAGAAAACAGTACTACATTTCCTAGGCCAGGACCATGGTGGGTACACAAGCCACATTTGCTCCAATAACAACTACACTACTTCCAGAACATATTGTGTAAAGAACACAAGAAAAGTTGCCATCCAGCTGATGTGCTTCTTTTTCCTGTACCCTGCAAAAACAATAGCAAAAAATCACTTAAATTGTTTCTGTCATTTATTGAACTAGGTGGGTGTATGATCTCTAATGAAATGAGAAAGAAAAGATCAACTAGGTCAATCAGAGACCTGTGAGGACCCAGTCACAACCTTTTAGATCCCATTGTGCTGAGCACTGGTTGAACATGCCCATGTAAGAGGAAAACTTCTATTACAATGTAGAGTCACCAATCACACTAGAATTAGGATTTCTTAGCTGGAAACCAGTAAGCATTATCCAAAGCACCTGCTCTGTTTTGGGGTTTACTTGATTTTTCTTCCTTCAGAGTGTGGGATCTGGAGCTTAAAAAGTGTCACAGAGCAGGAAGATGGGGCCTAGGAATTACCCATCTTCAGATGTATCCCCATTTCTCCCCCACGTCACCAAGGATGAAGGGCACGTAGGACAGCATGCCTAAAGCAACCTGAAGAGTAATTCTGCAGCCTCAAAGGAGAGGAGTGTGCCCTTGAGTGTTGCACTTTTAGACATGACTCTAAGTGAATATAAATTTACTGAGCGCTTGGCACGGCCTAGACGAAAATTGCTAAGGGGAAAGTTTCATAGGAAGGTCATTGAAGGTTACCATTAGGTGGGGGGTGAGAGTATATTGTCTCTGGAAAGCTACTGTTACAGAAGGATTCTTTCCCCTTGTTTCTTTACCAGGGAAGTATGGAAAATAAATTAAATTAAAAAAAAAATAAAAAAAAAAGAATGAATTTCCTGTCTTTGAACCGCTTGATTACCATCATTCAATAGATCACTGTCTCAAGATGCTCAAAAGCGCTAAGCGTCTATTTGTCTCAAAGGCTAGAAAATGATCATTAGAAACACAGCTCATTTCTGTAATGTAGGGCCAACCCTGCTAATTTGTTATAGATGACATTATCCTGGCTGGGGAATAAGCAAGAACTGTACGTGGCAGCTAATTATCTTAACACCATCTGAAGTTAAACTTTTTTTCCTTACCAATCATGCATATACAAGGAGAGAACATCAGACTAGGAAAAGAAATTTAGTTAAAAAAAAAAGAAAAAAGAAAGAACTACCCCATTTTCACCCAGCAGGGTACAGATTGTCAATCTTCTTTGGCATCTCTGGTGCAATTTTGTTTTGGTCAGTCCAGTAAAACAATCGCTTCTTTAACTATAGCAAAGAGCAATTTACCGATTATCTGTTTCCTAAAAGCATTGAATGCTGAGTATCCTGTTCCATTTCCTGTCAGATATTCTCATGCAATTAGATACAGGCGGTGGGAATGTAATGTGAAATGGGTATTTTGTTCTGAAACATGGCACTGTGCCTGTGCTCTTCCCCATCTCCTTGAGCAAAGTTCAAGCGCCAAAATGAAAGGCATGTTTAATGCCAAAGGTGATTCAAGTTCAGGCCAAAAATAATTCCAGACAACTCAATTCGGAATTATTTTCCTTCTAAACATTTTTTCTGTGGAAATGGAAATACTGCCGGGTGTTTGAGGCTGGGATGCTAACAGCAAAACCTCTTGCAAGCTATTCAAATGTCAGCCACTATTGTGTACAAAGTCTTCCATATCACTGTGGAATTTGGAAGAGGAAGCCAACAGAGCAGACAGATTTACTGTGTACTTGCAGAATTTTCCAGAAACTCTAGCTTTCTTTAAAAAAAAAAAAAAATGCTGTGAGAATGTGTTTCTTCTAAGGGAAAATGGCTTCAAATTGCGCCAGGGGATATTCAGATTCGATATCAGGAAAAAATTTTGCACTGAAAGGGTTATTAAACATTGGAATGAGCTGCCCAGGGAAGTGATTGGGGCACCATCCCTGGAGGTATTCAAAAGACTGGCTGATGACATGATTTAGTGATGACATGGTTTAGTGATGTCTTTAGTATGTCTTTTTTTTTGAGGTTCCTTCCAACCTAGATAATTCTATAATTCTATGATTTTTGCCCTGCTTCCAGGAAATAGGTTGCCCACATAAAATGTATTTACTGATATTTGATTTTGTAAAATTGCACTTTGGGATGAAATTCTAGATAGCTTAAACTTGAAGTTAATAAATTATGGGTTAAATATTGGGTGGGAAATAAAGTACATAGAAAAAGCCAATTAACATATTTGAAAAGTTTTGCTTTTTTGTATACTATTGCAGACCACCTTTAGACCTTTTTCCCTCTTTTTTTCTCATATGTAACATTTCAGGCCAGTTATTTCAAATGGCTTCTGAGTCAAATCAGGGGGGGTTGTTGTTTACAATGATGATATTTTGAACCATGTATCCAATGGAGATGAAACATGAAGCCTTCTGAGCTTCTTCCGTGTGAATTTTTGGGTAAGTTTTTCCATTTGAATAGACTTTAAAAGCAAAACATCTTTAGAGACAGGGATGTGATATGTCATTTAGGCCAATCATGGTTCATGATGGGCCCTAAAATTAGATTTAGGGGGTTGAATTAGGTTAGATAGTAAGTGTTGGAATCATGAAAAGGACTGGCAGACCAGTGGGTTTGTCCCCAGCTGTCAAAAAATGGTCCTGATGACAGTGATGTATCTGAAATTTTCTGAAGAGGTTTAGCTGAAAAGAAAAATGGTTCTGTTATATCTCAAACCAAGATGCCAGATACTTTGATTCCTATATCTAATCACAAAAGTGGTGGTGAGAGAAAGAAAAAAAACCCCACATTTTTAAGTAGCTTTTTCGCTGTCAGGGAAAGGTGAAACTTTCTGCCCAGTTGAAGAGATTATAACTTATTTTGTCTGAAATGCAAAAATAGCCAGAATCCAAAGATCTTGCACATTCTTGATTGCAGTCAAGTATGGAAATGGAAAGGTACAGAATCATAATGGGGAAATGACTCTGTCCAAGGACTTTGAAGACAAATGCCCTTGAAGGCTTCTTGGGAAACAGCAAACTAAAGATCTGGAGGTTCAATGACAAAATATTACATATGCACAAACTTGGCCTGAATGGAAGGTAAAGAGATGTAAAAAGTATTATTGGAGTAACCACACTTAACAGAGACAGAAAAGAGTGATAGTTTATGCAATGCTGCTTGACAAAAAAATATCTAGTCCTGAAAGCAGCTCCAGATGATATACAGCTGTGGATGTTGAGAGGACCATGGGGATTTTCCCTCTTTGCTAATAACCTCAGGACTTGGACTGAGAATCCTGCAGGAGGTGTCTGTGAGGACAACCATTTCCTCAAGGAGTCTAGCTCTGAGATGAATGCCATGGGGGTGGAGTTGCGCAATGAGGGCACGGTCACTCTGATACTATTCTGAGCTGGTTGCACCCAAGCTACCTCTAGCAAGAAACTGTGGAGCTCTGTTTCATGCCATGCTGAGCCTGAGTGAAGATGCAGTATTGAGTGCTTGGGCTCCCAACAACCCCAATGAAAAAAAACAATTTGTGTACTAGAACCAGCTTCTCTCTAGCTGCCTAATGGCTTTTTACTGTCATCCTTCTACTTCTCTGAGACATACTGTCAAAGAGTCTCAGCAGGGAGACCTGTGAGAAAGGTTTATAAATAATAATCCATGGAAGAAAGATAGAAATCTATTCACAAAAATGGAATAGCAAGCATGAAACAAAAATTCATTAAAAATGTATGACCAGAGTAATAGGACTAGCTTTGTTTTAGCATTGGCAGCCTGCAGAAAAAAAGAAAAAAAGAAGGAGGGAGAGAATCACATTACACAGATGAAAAGGAAGGGAGGCAGAAAAGTGGATTAAATAGATAGTGATAGCTATATACTTTAGCTTTACAGATTATCATTGAAAAACATACAAATTTGAGAAAGTTAAAAATCAGGAATGCCAAAAGGGGCAGTAGGATGATGCAGAATTAATTAAAGAAAGTGAAAGACAAAGACAGAAGCTGCACTTCACAGAAAACAGAAAAAGGAGTGTGAAATCTGCTGACTTCAATGAAATCAGCATCTGGATCTCCTTGCCAGGAGGGCAGACAGATGAGATGTGAGCTGCTCTTTGGAGACTCTACATAGGCTGCATGGCACTGTTACTCTCAGGCTACTCTTGCAGAGCCCTGAGAAATGTTTCCCAGTCTTTTGAGAGCTGAGGCCCCCTTCAGGAAGATGTAGCCACCCACATCCCTACTGTGTAGCCCTGCCAGGTGTTACACCAGATGTTTTCCTCTTGGCATCTGCCCTAACTACACTTTCCTTTCTGTTGTGAGGAGGGCTGGCAAACTGGTGAAGGTATTTCCAAATTGTGACACTTGCTCTGATATTTTTAGGACAAGCAAATAACTAATTTTTTAAAAAGAAGTAGCATAATAACCATCTGCTTTTCGTAGATGGGAAGGTGTTTTAAGATCCTCTAGTCTGACCTGGGGCATACTACAAGCCATGAAACACCACCATTTCTGCACTAAGCACGTCATGTGTCTCAGAGATAACTGGAATTTCTCATTAGCTTTGCTCCCAGGCTCCTGTTTACTCCTGCTTATCAGTACGGTGGAGCAGGCAGCCCCATTTTACATGGCAAAAAATCAGCTCAGAAGGCATTGCCCTGTAAGCCTGGATTATGCCTATTGATGAAAAGTGCCAGCTGGTGGCTTCTGGAGAACTCCTTTAGCACCAGTCACTATTAGTTTGTCATGGTCCCTGGTGCTTTGACTAGAGCAGGGGATCAACAGGTGGCATTTTGATGGGCTTGAGGCTGCCCTGTAGGTTTGTTTCTGAAAGAGCGTGGAGCCAAGAAGTGTCCCCTCCCTCTGGTCTGCCTCCCTACTTCACAAAGTAGGAGCACCCCAGGGCAGGTCGAGCACCTAGCACCAAGGGCTAAAGTGGTCAGACAGCGCTGATGAGAGATGCAACCTTCACTCACTTGAGTAAGCCTATGATATATGAACCCATGGTATTAAATGGTCTGGAAAAGAGTGTCTATCCTCTGTTTTGCCTCAGCAGAATATAGCAGTGCTGTGCCCTTTGCTGTCCTCTCCTTCACACAGCTCCCTTCACTTCTGAGCTTTGTCAGGATAGTAGATGAATGTTTTCTTAATTAAGCCAGAGCCAAAGCCCAACTTTGTTCACATGGACAGAGAAGATTAAAACAGAACAATTGAGGTTAATAACACATTACCTCGCTGTGAACTTCAGAAACGAGCTAGCTTGATTCCAAAATACCTCGGTAATTCTTTGAATGGATTACAGCTTCTTTTTAGGAGAGAAAACAAACCCAAATCCTCCTTGACTAGGTTTAACTCTCTGTGTCACATTCTGCAATCCCATATTGAGCCAAAACCCACAAGTTTGCCGTAGTCAGATTATAGAAACTAGCTTAAATTTGGATCTGGGAGCTGAAGCCGCTGTGTGACTTTGATCTGACACTAGACTGCGCAAAGCAGCTGAAGGCTGGGGAACTGGAGAACAGATGTAAGGCAGGTTTCAAAAGCTGCAGCAGAAGTGAGTGGTGAATCCAAGGATAACAGCACCCGTCCTCACATCTGCTGTCACCAATGCTTGCCCTGCTGCATTGCGAGGCCAAAGTTAGTAGTTATCTGTCAAAGTAGTCTCAAGGAAAGCTTTCTGTCCTGACATGGACTGTGTTTGGAGGTCAATAAAGAAACACTGCATAAGATTTTACTGCAAAGATAAAAGGTTCTACAGTCTGTGTCTAGAGGAAGAATATCAGAAACAAGCTGGCTTTTAGGTTTTTAAATACATAGGAACTACCATAGCAATCCTAGGAGGCAACTTAAAAGATAGGGAGGGACAGTTTATCAGGAAATGCAGTGATAGGATGAGGGGTAAAGGTTTTAAAGTGAAAGAAGGTAGATTTAGACTATATATTAGGAAGAAATTCTTTCCCGTGAGGGTGGTGAGGCACTGGAACAGGTTGCCCAGGAAAGTTGTGGATGCCCTATCACTGGAAGTGTTGAAGACCAGGTTGGATGGGGTTGGAACTATGTGATCTTTAAGGTCCCTTCCAACCTAAGCCATTCTATAATTCTATGATACTAGCAGAGCCAGCACCCAGCTTAATAGTGCATGTTCAGATTGTCTTAACAAGAACGGATTCATTAAGGTCAACTCCAATCGTCATCTCTATCCTTGAAACAGAGAAGTATCATCCTCCGTTTTTCATTGCAGTGAGTCCTTGTGATGAGATGGCACCTGCAGCCTTGTCTGCCTCGGGATGTTTCCAGTCCCTACTCTGCCAGTCCTGTGCAGCTTCCACAGCAGCAGACACTCAGAGTTCTCCTGTAGAACGCATCATGCACAAACACCATGGTCAGAGTCCGGAGAGCCAGTTGACAACAGTTAGAAATAAATGCACAAGGGCATGATTTTAATAACATTACATGGGCCAGAAAGTCCAGTCCAAATCTGGCTCCTGTTTCTCCAGTTTTGCTGTGTATACAGGAATAGATAATATTTTTATTTTAGAAAATGAACTGCTGAAATAAGCAAAATAGGCAAGTGTTGGGGAACCAAGGTTTAGTTTTGTGGTTCCAAATTAGGAAAGACTGAACCTCCTGTTTTTCATCTTTATTCCATGTTGTTGCCCCAGCTACATGGCCTTGGACCATTGCAGTAATTGCATTTCTTCCAGCTTTGTCCACGCAAAGGCCCCAAAGTCTTTTCAGAAAAAATCAGTTGGTTTCCTTGTTCAGTTTACATTTTCATGTTTTTTTACAACAGTGAGAAAAGCTAACCAAAAAGGCACAACTCAGTCATCTCTGGTTAAGAAATGTTTCCTTGAACTCTTCTGTTTCGCTCTGCTCTTTGGTGCATGGTCTCCTGTGACAAATATGGTTGTTCACCAGGAACTTCTACTTGAATCAAAGCAACCATTTTTGAGGCAGGACTATGAAAAAGAAGAGATTTCTCATTCTTTTTTTTATTTGTTTGTTTGTTTTGGAGGAGGAAGGAGAAAAAGGAAAGAATTAAAATTCTGGGAAAAAATTAAGAACTAGGGTAAACTAGCTTAAATATTGTATATATAAAATGGTTGGCAATATCTGCAAATACATATTACCTATATATACATACATGCCACAATGATTTTTTTTATATATTTATATCTATATATACTTATCTATCTATCTATAGTTACATATATTGACAANTTTGTTCCTCTCTAAAATCTGCAGCTTTTTACCCAGGGGGCTGATTTATTTTGATACAATCTAGAGTAAACACTTGGACCTCTGAGAACTTTTTAAAAACTCTGTAGAATTTACAAATTTTTTCATGGATTTTGTAATTGCTGGGATCTCTGGTGGAATTTGTACATTCCGCCCTAAGAATTCCTTTGAAACTTTAGAGCTTACTAATACAGAAATTGAAAAACCTGGATGTAAGGCCTGGTACTGATGCCACACACATAAATTTTATAGCCATGTTTGAATACAGTGAAATTAATCCTGATTTATTTTCATATCTGTGATATAATACCCAGGCATTTAATTGTACAGTCTTTGCAGCAATTAATTATTTCATCAGATCTTGTTATAATGAAGAAGTTGAGGGAAGAAGGACTGTGTTGCATTTTCTGTTACACTTGCAAATGCAGCAATTAGGAGAGAGAGAGGCTCATGAATAAATAAAAAAAAATATGTACTGATGGGCCTCTCATCTATACATATTTAAGATCATTGTATGATTTGAAGGAAGCAATTGACTTGGACCCAAGTAAGAGACTGTGTTATGACCATCTCTGAAATATCTGCACTGAACATCCAGCTCTGCTCCAATGTGCCAAGGGAATAACCACAATTTAAATGCTGCTATATTGCCTTCACTTCAAACATGGGCTACATCTCAATAACCTCATCTAAACAAACCCTTTTTCCTTTGTTTTATGACTTCACAGAAAAAGAAACCAAGTTTTCTGAAGAAAAACAGTGCATGGAGATTTGTACCTCCTGTGACATTAATCTGTGGCTGTTGCCCTTCTGCTGAGCTGTCGTGTTCCCAGGTGAGATTCTGGGACTCCAGGTGTAGCTGTAGCCTGCTGGGAAGAGATGAAAATGCTTTTGTTTGCATTTTGTGTCCAAGACAGATGGCAGAGGAGTGCTTGGGTCAGGCATGATGTGGCAGCTAACAATGTCTCGCAGCTGCTTACCTACCTCAGCTCCTTGGCCAGCGGGGGACTTGAGGACACATTTAACTCTTCGCTATTAGAAGTGCAACTTACGTGTGTTCTTAGGTGCTTTGTTAATCAGGACTGAATTGAATTGCATGCCTTGCTAAACTAAAGCTGAAGAATTTTTTGTTGTTGATAAGAATCATAAAATCATAAGAGTTGGAAGAGACTTTAATGATCATTGAATTCCAACCCCATTGCCATGGGCAGGGACACTTACCACTAGAGCAGGTTGCTCCAAGCCCCATCCAGCCTGGCCTTGAACACTTCCAGGGATGGGGCATCCACAACTTCTCTGGGCAACCTGTTCCAGTGCCTCACCACCCTCACAGTTTACAGACTTTGTGTATAAGCTATGCAACAGAGGTCCAGTCCTTTTATACTCTTGTCATGCTCCTTCCCAAATGACTAAAGAAAGTAAATGTCTAGTTTTCTATATTAGGACTGGGATTTAAATCTTTCTCTTTGTTTATCAGAAGTTTTCAAGTCTATGTAAATGTAAGAAAGCATGGGACTATACCATCATGATTGAAAACATAAATATTTAAGATGCTCCTGTAGAAGCCATCTGTCATGGTGGTGGAATTGCAGTAAATTTTTATTTCAGTACAGATTGTCTAGAAACGAATGGCATGTTGAGGATGGATGTTCATCTTATGCTCCATAGATTGCCCCAAACTAATACCTTAACTGAGCTGTTTGCGAGATAAATCCTCTTTATCATCTATTTGTTTTGACAATGTTACTCTTTTCATCTTCAAAGCTCCATCTGTCTGTCCTCCATTAAATCTACCAGTGGGAAAAAATCAATAGTCTATTACTCTCATGATGGCCCCTTTGTTACATTAGAGGGAAATGCATGTTTCCCTGGGTACATAAGGGGGTGAGGGGTGTGTGCATTTGAGATTTCAAAATTGCCAAGTGCCATCTAGGTGTCACTTGCACCATGTATGCAAAATGTAGTTCACCCTTTAAGGAATGACCAGCATACTGGTGGCACTGTGAAAGTGAGAAATGGCAGTAGTAGTAAACAGCATTTTAGTTTGCCTTTACCTGGGGCCATGGTGGATGTCTTTGGCCGCCGTTAGTAAACAAAGCATAGAAGTTTTCCTACAAAGACTTTCCCTTTGATTATTTTCTGCGCCTTCCTTCACCATTACCACCTTCCTTCGGTCCCACAATTTCCACTTTCTCTAAGCAAACCCCAAAGCTCTGCCCCACATCTCAGCTCTCTGGAAGCAGAGGCAGCCACCATACAGCTTCTTTGTCACACTGTCACCTCATGACTGGGGGGATGTCAAATGGTGTAACTGGAAATTACACTGGTGAAACAGTCCAATGGTGTAACAACTCTTGCGGTCTTTGCACTTCCCCTTCCTGCCTCACTAAACCTACTCTGGCTGACTCAGCAACAGCGAGAATCTGCCCCTCCCCATAACTGAGTATATAAATATACTTTTTCTGCCTTGATTCAATGTGCTATGCACTGGTATATAGACTAAAACTTTTCAGCTACTTTAAGCTTCCTATGTGTCCTTTCCTACATAAGCCAAAGCACTGAGTATGTAGATAAGAAAACAGAGCCTGTTTGGATCATGGTGAAAAAAATTGTTGCTTCTGCTGCTGTTCCCTGCTGTACCTCCAAGAACTCTGATAGATTGTGTACTTGCAAATAATGCTTACTCCATGGAGAAAACTTTAAAAACATCTCACTGATTTTTATCCACAGTGAGGTTACTTCACTAACTCCAGGTATAATGAAATATTTCTTGGCTGAAAAAAAAAATAATCTGCTTGTTTTATTTGCTCAGATGCAAATAAGGACATAAAACTGTGGAAATTTACTAGTAAAAAAAAGTCAGGAGTTCACTCAGCTGGAGATGTCAGAATCATGCCAAAACCAAAAGCTGATATTCAGCACCCCTAACCGAATTCAAATAAGACTTCTCCTGATTTCAACTAACCCATTCAAGTACGTGGATGCAAACAATACTAACAGGTGCCTTCCACTGTGTTCCATGACCTTAACTCTTACTGAGATCAACATCTGCATTTACTGTCTTTATTGAGGTGGTGCTCAGCCTCCAGCCCAGCCCAGCTCCACTCACCAAACCATCACTAAAATTCTCTGTTGGATTAAGATGTAGCTGGGATGTGCCCACCAGAGCATATGGGACCACACAGGCAACTTTTTGGCTCACGTGTTGCTGCTCATAACTTTTTCTTCAACATGCGAGCTGCTGGCTACCCACAGGGTTGCTCTGAGAGTGGCAGGAAAACTAGACTTGGATATAAACATAGAGACCACACTCCAATGTTGCATAGACACAACTACTGAGACTTGGGCGCACACACTAAGGCTAAGTGTGGAAGAGTTATTCATTCCAATGACTATATTTCTAAAAAATAAACAATATTTGGCCAGGAAAGGAGAAAGAGCTTGGCTGAGTCTCAAGCCTTGTTTTTTGGACTAAGGTTCAAATTCCTACAACAATAATTATTCAGAAAATGCAGAATAGCTTTCTATAAAACTGAATGAGATGCTGAAACAGTCAACTGAGAGCAGCAACTGGGCTGCCAAGCTAGTGAACTAGGTAACCAGGCAGCCAGGTCCAAAACTGTGATCTAGGTATGGATTTGGGCTGGATGTCCTGACCTCAGCAGGTGCTCTGACAATAGCATATTGGCTTTCCTAAAGGAGGGGGAAGCATCTCTCTTTCTCTTTGGCATTTTAATGAGAAATCCTATCCTACCATGGAAACCTTTCTTATGAAAATTTCATCAAAATTGGCATATTCCCAAGAAAAGTCTCCATTTCAACAAACTGGCATTTTCCAGTGATAAACTATGTTTCTGGAAAATACCCAAATAACTCTACTGCTTGGCACCTGTTTAAGTTACTAAATATTGAATCAAGTGGTTTACATTACCGTGGAAAACCATAGCATTTTTCATTATATGATGCTTGGAAAAAAGGCAGCTATATGAGAAGGAAGATTTTATTGGAAGCCTCTCCTTAGTAGTACCAAAGAGGACTCTGAGCAGGGATGATCAGACCATTAAACATGTGAGACTCCCACTTTATGATCAAAACTCTCAGGCTTTGGCTGTCCAAGATGAAGCACTGGCAGCAATGACTGCTGAAGGTGTGCATCTGCCCCTTATTGCTCTCATTCTCACATAAACCTTGACATGTTTCAGCACAACTGTACTAGGGACATAACTGATTTTAGAAAAAAAGTGTAATGTGTTTCTGTGAAAGCAGGTTTGGATGAGCACAGTTTCACAGACAGTGCCTCCCACACAGCTGAGAAAGTCCAGCAACAGGTTGGGGCCAAATGCAGGTGTCAAAAGGGGAAAAGCAGCTTTATGAAGAGCTTAACCTTTGGAGGTAATCAGCAAGTATCTGGGGGAGAAGACCGATGATAAAAAGTGTGACATAACTACTACTTTAGGATGTGAAGACCTTTTTTGGCCTCTGCTTGTAGGCTTGATTCAGAACTCACAAATGTCCACAGGAGTCCTTTATAATAACTTCAAGAGTTCTCATCTCTAAAATTAATCTCTTTTCTAGCTTGTCTGTAAGAGCCAAACCAAATTATGTTTGCTTTTGGTAGGACAGAAATAGTAGATCCCTGAGGATATTTTCTTGTTTTCTTCAGAGATCATGAAGATTTCTTACTCAGATGTGAATCCCAAAGGTGAGTTTCATCCTAATGCTAATAATATCTTTAGATAACAAATGATTGAGCATGATTCATTTGAGCTATATGAGATGTGCACTGTGGAATCAAAGCACCACAGGCAACACTGATTCTGTTGATTACATTCCAGTCTGACCATTACAGATTAAAACTCTTTAATGTGTTGGAAGTGGAAAATGACATCTCTTCATGGTCATGTTAACATTTGTGTCACGGAGCTCTTAACAAGTTTCTTGGTGACTCAGATGTCACAGCTTCAAAGGGGTGAGGCATGGCTAGCCTGAAATGCTTATTTTCTGTCTGTTTATGCACACACGTACACACAGAGCTACTTAAAATACATACATGCAGCAAGTCCATTTTCTTCCATAATCTGTAGAGTCTCCACTACAAAGCCTTGACTCCTTGATGCCTGGCACCCTGTAGGTTCATTTACATGACTGCAAAGTGGATGCTTATTCCTGTTGTGAGTTGTATGCCTGCTTAGCACAGCTATGAATGGACACATTTACTATAGGGTGGCAGAGAACTCAGCCCTCGAGAGTCTTATTTTCTTTGACTGGAGACTGTTTATCCCCTCAGTGCACAGCCACAGCCAGGAATTTCCAGCAGCCAATCAAAATGTGTATTTAATCCAATGAAAATATGAGGAAACATCTTCATTGACAGCAAAATGTGTGACTAACTCAAGGCAGGTATGATAAAATCATCAAGAAATCATGAGATACAAGTGAATTTCCTTCCTCCTCTCTCCCATTTCACCAGCTACAAATTACACATAAATGGTTATTCTAAAAAAAAAAATAAAATTCTGTGTTACATTTATTTGCTGTAGAGCAGTTGGAGGCTAATGTTTTCTATTTATTCCCACAGCATATGGAAGACAAGCAATGGCATGGCAGGACATGGTGCAGTGGAAAGGCCCCCTGTTGTTTCCAGCTGGTATCCTGGATGAATGCAAATTCATTGACCTCTCTGCTATGGCTGTTAATGTGACTTCTTGTGATGTAGGTTCCTATTCACTGGAAATGGGACTCTTCTCTTCAGGGTGGCTTATTCTGTAGTGTTAGGACACCCCACCGAGCAAGAAATAAATGAATGTCTCTTCCACAGTTTGCACTCTCTCCCTGCTGGTGGGATAATTATAGTTTTAAATTACTATTATTACCTTAATGACCTGTTGCTTGGTGAGGAGAATAATGTGAGGAGGTTTACGTTGGTACTGGCAAACAGCAGGTGTCCAGTCTACCTCAGATGCCAGAGGCTGCACATGGTTTGCCCTTATGCTGGTGGACTTTCATGGCAGACAGCTTTCTCCTGCTCTTGGAAGTCTTCAGGGTTGTACCAAAATGCAGAAGTTCAAGTCTGGTAGATAATACAGGCCTTTTCTGCTTATATAGGATGAACAGTGAACAACTCAACTCTGCTCATATAGGATAAACAGTGAACAATTCCTAAAGTTTAGGAACTTTACCACAGAAACTAATACGATTTAGGGGCTACTGGTAGACTAGAGATTTTAAAATATTTTTTCTAAAACTTTGCAATTACATTTAAATTTGACTCAACATTAGTAAGCCCAGAGTAGCATGTCTGCAGAGAGCTGTGAGTCTGAGAAGATCTTTGCGCTCATCTGTACCAAGGAAATGTACCGGAAGATAAAAAGCACTGAAGAGATGAGCAAGGTTGAGGAGAAGGCAAAGTTGGGGTTCATGTCCGTTGAATTTGAATGTGGCACTTGTCTAATACCACACAGAGGTCAACAACTGGGTTAGTTCTTGTGGCTTGACAGGTTGACTTTCCAGCTTTGACACCTATTCCCAGATGAGACACATTGTCTCTTGGAAATTCCCATTTCTCTCCATTGACTACATGGAGAGTTTAAGCAGTTCAGCTGAAGACATCTACACTGAAGACCTGATGCTAGGCAAAGTAGAATTTAATATATAGCAAGTGAGCAAGCAGAAAAAGTGTCTTATGGAGACAGGAACAGGATCTACTTACCACTATTAGTACTAATTACTCAGTAAGACCATGCTGCCCCTTCCAAAAGAAACATCACTTTTCAATGCAAGAACTTGATGCAGAAAAATGCACCACTCCTGTAGCTGAAAACTCACCACGGTTTTGTCCTTCAATGGCACATGGATAATACATCAAACGCAGGACAGGCTGGAGTCTCTGTGGGGCTCCCAAAAGCAAGTGCAAAGTCACTTTCTGCCCATCATTTTCTGCAAAGACTCCAAACCACGTTAATGGTTGGCTTGTTTCCAGTTAGAAATTTGTAGCAGTTGAGTCATTGATGGCAGGCCTAAGTCTCAATCTGAAGGAAAGGTTTTGGGAAAGATATCCCTGTTAGTAACTACTGAAAAACCTCAGTCTCGGCAAAAAATAAAATCAAATTTTTCTGGGGAGAGCAAGGGTGAAACACACATGGAGATATTTCTTTGTCTCAATGCTTTCTTTGCAACTAATTTTTCCTGCCATTTACAAGGATCTCTTGGGAAGGACTAGATGCATTTTCCTTGGAAGTCAAGGCAGAAATGTGGAAACATGAGCATAAAATGAAAAGACCTTCATTCAAAAGATTAGTTAACAGCGAGAGTGAGTGGAGTACATCCTAAACATATAAATATCAATGAGACCTCTCTAAAATGCCTTGATATGCAGTCATACGCCATCTATCAAAGATGTTAAAGAGACAGCTAAAGTGAGAAGAAAAATCCTTAAGTTGAATAAAGGAAAATTCACAGATCAAACCTTATTAATGCCTGTCAATTACCACACCCACGTCAGAGGAAGAAATTAGCACCTCCTGACACAAATCCCACATGTACAAAAAAACAAGTAATGCACACGAAAAGGTACAAAAAGGGATGAATATTAAAGCAATCACTCACAGGGAGGATTCATCTCCTGCTCCTAACTACGCATGAAGCAAAAAATAAAATGCCTATAGAGAAATTTTATAGGCAGAAAAGCAGCTGGGTACACCAGGGACCAGAGTCAAAGTGTGGAACCTGTGAAGAGCAGATGAAGAAGAAATCAGATTGATCAAATATAGATGAATAAATATCAGTGAACTGAGAAATAATGAATACTTAGATGAGTAATGGGGCTAAACACGGATTTAAAACTAAGCACCTGTTTAGAAGGAAAAGCAGGCCTTTTAACGTACCAACAAAAAGCAATCAGCTGAAGCCAAAGCAGTGACAAATATTGCCATGATGAAAAGTGCCTACAGTACTCTGGCTGGATTGAGATAACACAGGTAAATAACTTTAACGCTATGAATTTAAGGGATGTGTGTGTTTGATTTTCTCTCTCCTTCAATACAGGTCAAAAGGACTGGAGTTTGCAATCCTGTTGATGGTAATGAAAAGAGCAGAGGGGAGGTAGGGAGGAGAATTGTTCTGTGTCTAATTTACTGTGAGGTGAAGGGAAACATAGTGATGAGCCACCAACTCATGTTTATCTGTTTTGCTGCTCCATACAGCTGCACTATTAATACTGATGCCTGGTCATCTGTTAACTTTTTTGTGCCTATAAATGTATCACTGGCTCTTGCTGGCAGCAGTGATCAAGTTTCTGAAATCCTCCTGATCTCTAAGAGGGCTACTCCAGGGGCATCCCACCACTGCTGGTCCCCCCACTTCGATTGGCCTTATAGCCCCCAGTGTAAACCCAAACCAACATTCTACTATTGAGTTTGGGGACCTGACAGCCATTGGGGGTCAGCTTTCCTAGCTTATCTTGGCTGGGTTTGCTGGAATTCTCCCTCATCCAGGGCTCAGTTGCTCCTGGCCATGTGAGGTGAGTGTGTGTGTCTATAAAGGGAAGGCTGGGACTTTGCTTTTTGTTGAGGCACTTACAGATGCTGCAGCCTGCTCACTCTCTCTCTTCTCTCCTCTTATACTCCTACCCCCGCCAGGAGCTAGAAGTACTCCAGGGACTGCAATAACCTATGATTGCTGGGAATGGTGCCAGAGTGGCTGTTGGCTAAGAGTTGCTGGAGTCTGCTTCAGCATGGCCTTTCATACCATCTGCACGACCCTCCTAAGCTCTGGGGGATTCATACCCCTCTGAGCCCCATTATACCATCCATCAAATAGCTCCCAACATGAGGGAAAATCTCAGCTGGTCAAGGAAAGCTGGAAGCTGGGCAGCACAAAGACCTTTATTCAGTCCTCAGCGGAGGATTTTAATTTTTAGACTCCCTGACTGCTTATATACAGTGTGAAATACTCAAAGTGACTACTTCCTGGGATTAGGAATTAAAACAAATGAGTAAACAGAGAAGCAATGTTCGCCTGCTTCTGCCCTACTATTAAAACCAGTTTTATGACCTGAAAATTATACGCCAACTGATTTTGGCAGTGATCTCTCAACTAATCTTGTCCTCACATATATGCATCTGTCTCCTTACTTACAGCACTAGCTGTCACCACAGGACTCTGTCTTTATTTTATTCAACAGATTTTTAGTGGGTTCTTCAGCCCTAAAAATAAACAAGCTCTCCTAGGGTATATGTTTGTATCTTCAGCTCCCATGTGCAGGTTTCTGCACAATTCCTGCTGGCTGTATGGAGATTTATATCCCAGAGCTTTGCACAGACCTGCCATGTGGAAGAATGGGAGTGGAAGCCAACAGATGAATTATGGAAGCTGCTGGGCCTTTGCAGCTAAAGGAACACTGTCTTCCATAGAAACACAGGCACCGATCTTGGTTATCTTTTTGCTTTTCATACTGAATTGGTCAACCTGTTTTGGGGTACAGGGCCTTCTACACCAGGACACCCTGATAGCTGAGGCCTCAGGACCAGCTCTGTGGCAAAACATGGTGAAAAATAAACCGACCTGAGTCACTCTGTGAGCACCTGTCTTAAATATGAAAAGTAATTCCTTTTTAACAGTCCTGAAGACTCTCAAACCATTTGGGCCTGCAGAACTCAGAGTGTTAGGAAACAGACTATAAGCCTTACGTCACCATCTGAGCCCAGTTGATAGATTTAGGGAATTTTACTTTTAATTGCTGTGCTTGGAGAGTTGGCCTACATGAAGAGCGCTGAATCACAGAATCACAAAAAAGTTGAGGCTGGAAGAGACCTCTGGAGATCATCTGATCCAACCTTCTGCTGAAAGAGGCCTTAGATTAGGTTATTCAGGGCCTTGTCACACCAATCTGTGAATATTTGCAGTGAGGAAGACTCCACTGCTTCTTCGGGCCTATTATAAGATTTCATTGTTTTCTTAGTGAAGCACTTTTTTCATAACCAAGTGGAATTTCTCTTGAAGTCAGCTGTGCCCATTGCCTCTTGTCCAGTCACTGTACATCCTTGTGAAGAAAGTACATTCATCTTCTTCATAACTGCCTTTAGGTATTGGAAGGTTGTGATTAGATCATTCTAGCCTTCCCTTCTCAGGGCTGAACAAACCCGGTTCCTTCAGCCTTTCTTCATATATCAAGTTCCTCGATCGTCTGATCACCTTGGTGGTCTGGACTGCCTCAGATTTTTAACGGCTTCAAGACAAACTACATTTGTCTTCATTTCTGTACTGATCTTGGCACTTACTGCCCATGTTGGGTCAGGCAAAAAACACAGCCATGTAGGAATATGCCACAGAAAATGACCTGTCTCCTTTACAGAGCCAGAAGCACCTTTGCAACAGTGCTGTAGGAATCTTTGGCTGTAAAGCCTTCTGTGAGTCTGTGGTGGATCAATCCTGCACTCGGTCGGGTCTCTGAGGGCACTGGGCTAGTCCACAGTTCATCAGTGCTAAGCATGCTTACAGACACACACGCACACATGAAGTCCCTCTCTCAAAGCTGGTTTAACTGATCTGTTTGGAATGCTCGGGCCATATGGTTCTGATTATTTCTATAGATAAGTGTGTGTATTTTTCTCTGCCTAAAAATAACCAGACTTAGGGAAGGAAGATGCTTTTGTATAAATAATTTAAGAAAGGGAAAGCTGCTAATCTCCTTGGAAAACCCTCACTAGTGTTGCAGGCAGTGCCAGGAAGCCCCTGAGATGGCAGGACATGGGCCCTGGCTGCTCAACCATGTCCTTTTACACTCCCAGCATGACCACCCTGGCTGCTCCCTCTTGAGTTAGCGCACATTCCTGCAGAACAGCTGATGAAAGGCAGCTGCAGGGCAAATATAACTCATGGCCTTCTGTGTTGTGGCTCCTTTTCTCCCCCTGTACTCTGAGTTTCCAACAACCCCCCTTAAACTCTCACCTAATGAGGCTCTAATGAGGCTGGAAGGCTGAATGCTAACATCTGCGACTGCTCACCATCTAAGTTGACATGGTGGAGGTTGCTCTAAACTGCCTAGCAGCCCCAGGCAGAATGAGCAATGTGGATATATGTGGTGAAGAAAATCAGGTCTAAGCTGGGGGTGGGCCTAAGGAGTAAACTGGGTTGGATGAGGGGTCCCCAGGTATGGCTGAAGAACATGCTCCATCCTCTTTTCTGCTCCTCCTTTGCATGCTTTGAAGTTGGTGTCTAAAGCAGGGAAAAATACTACCCACGTCTCCTTGCAGCTGCCGTGTAACCTTCCATTTATCCCATCTTTGGCTGGCTATACTATCTTGGCATAATCAAGGAGAGCAACTAGGCCATAGTTGCCTTTTAACTGGGGATGTTTGCTGTTCTTGGCAGTTGGCTGTCCCAGAAACCATGTCCTTCAACTGTACCTATGCCTACTGAAGGATTTCGTGAGGTTGAACACACTTGACAAGGTCTCAGATACAAGCGTGAACTTGGTGGAAAATGTGCACACTGTTCATTCTAGTACAAATAAACAATTAAACTTTGAGTTTCTCCTCAGTTATGGCATCATTCCTTGTGACATTCTTCACAGTGTTGCCTTTTTGCTGATGCTGAACAAAAAATCCTCTTTACAAGATTTATATTTATATAGAGCTTTCTCTAACAAGGACTTTCTATCACACAGTTCATAACCTTCCTTCACCCACCTCTATCCCCAGTCCCATCCTGTAGAAAAGTGTTTCTTGAGGGTGAAATTGTGAGGCGACCAGCTATTTTGGTCTCCATGACATTTCTCATTACAATCTTCCTCATTCCCCTAAACGGTTTGTTTCTGACTGTCAGCATTGCACAATCTCTCATGAAAGTGGAGGAGATCTGACATTTAGCTGAGCTTTGCATTGCTTATTTGGGTGTAACAGTGCAGTGAATGGTTATTATTATTTTCTGAAGTTGCTGTGGGAATGTAAAAAGTCATCGTTCTGCATACCAGTTCCTCTCCTGTGGGAACCATTGGCCTGGCAGAGAGCTGATTCATGCTAGCTCTCCCCAGTTTCACAGAAGATCCAGACTTGTGTCCCATCCAGGACTTCAGAGCTTACATGCTTTTGTGGCTGTCACTGCTGCACTCTGGGAGCACCTCCCTGTTTCATCTTCCCAGCACTTCTGTAAAACAGGGAAAATAAATGGCATGCATGCTGTAAATGGGAACCTAAAATGTAAGAAGACCGTATTAATTTGTCTTTGATTCCACACTGGAAGACTGTGGGAGGTCAAGAGCTTAGCTCAAATTCTCCCCTTGGAAGCAAGTGGTCTCACCGCTGGATGACCTCTTCATCTCTACAGCTACCTCCTTCAAGCCTACAGAGACTTCATCTTTTGCTTCTGTTTCTCAATCAGTGTTTTCACAGAAAAGCTCAGGCTCAGAGCTTAGCTCTGAGCTGCATTACAGAGCACAGAACTGGCACTTGGTTAAGGTAGATGACTGCCAACAAGTAGGGACCAAAGCCTCTCAGCAGCCCAGTGGATGCCAGCCAACCCCAGCCATGTGGTACCTTCTCCCTGCACTTTGGGAGAGGGGATTAGTTCCACTTTGCCTTCAGGTGGCCAGCAGTATGGAAGTGACCTCACTCATGTCTCATGAGAGACCAGATCCCCTTGTGTATCCAATCAGAGCTTCCTGGGTTCAGGTCCAGCAGGCAAATGGCTACACCACACCACGGTGATATATACATGCATAATAATGATCAATACGGTGCATAGAAGTTTTGAGAGAAAAATCTCAGTCTGTGGCTTGATCTGTGGTAGGGTTGAGTCACAATCCCAAGCTCATTCAAAGCAGGATGACAGGGGAAAATGTTTCAGTTTGTACCTTCTCCTCCTCTGATAGGCCCTGGGGTTAATTACTGATAGGGAGTCTGAAAAAGAGATTTCATCTCTGCTGAACAACAACTAGACTCTGTTTTCATGTAAGTGGCAGAACTGGTGTTATTGCTTCAAATCCTCCAAGGGTATACACTAATTAATAACAACAGTGAGTTCCACAGATCCAGAGCTCAGCTCTGACCTATTTCTCCAACAAAAGGACTGTCACTGGAAGTTCTCCTGGGAAAGTTTTAAAAAGCTCCAAACAAAACCAAGCCTTCTAAGCAAGGTGTTGCAGAGATATGTTCAATGTCACAAGGGGCAAGTACTATTTCTGTGGGGTTCTGAGAATCATTCTGGAACTGAGAGAGCATCACAAAAATAGTTAAAGTTATTCCTTTGAGATGACCTCCTGGTTACCTTCTTCCATCACAAGCAATTCTTAATTGTCAGAAATCATCCTTTTTTGTAGTTGCAGTTGATTTCAAGGGCTAAGAAGAATAAAGAATTTTCCTCCAGGCAAAGAAAGGTACCTGGAGATTTACACATGTTTTTAGTGGAAGTACACTAAATCCGCATGTCTGCATTTGGAAGCATTCTCTGTTGTCTTTGGACATGAAAATAATGAAGTTAAGCTTTCTGTTCTACAAAAAAATAAAGTCTAATGGAAGGAAATCAGTCCACAGAGCCAATTTTTGGATTTTCTCCTACTCTTTTTTTTTTTTTTTTAATATTTAAAGAACTTCGAAAGGTAGGTTAAATCCAGCTCAGAGGCGACAAAAACCCTGATTCTTCTTCAACTTCCAACTAACTAGGATAAAATAAGACTGCTTTGTTTTATTTTTTTTTCCCATTATATTTCCCATATTCTTGTTTTCTCAAATATTTTAGGATGCTTTTCTTGCTTGAAATTATTTTTTGTGGATGCGTTAAAGCCTATCATTAGGTTCAAAAGTGGTATGGGATCCTGCTGTTCCCAGACAAGCCTCAACAGCTTTACTTGAAATTTCTGTTTAAGGGCTAATCAACTGCAGGGTCTGCAGGCTGGGGAGAAAACATATGCAGAAGGATTTTTCGGAAAGTACACCAAGAAGTCAGGTTAGAGCTGAATTTAAATTCTGCGAAATGAAGGTTCAAACCAATAGAAAAGTTTCCGTATTTAAGCATTCCAATGAAAACAATTTTGATTGGAATTATTCCCTTGCTGGGTTTACAAGCCAAACACTGCATCATTTTGTTAGAAAAGAAGAGCCAGATTTGTTAGCTTCCATAAGTTTCACAGTCTATTTTCATTCTTTATGTGGAGTGAAATACAGAAAGTAAGTACAGAATGATAAAAATTGAAATGCAAATTAATTTTAAAAAGTTATTTGCTGTGAGCAACATAGAAATGTAAATGCACTGAAAAATATAATCTCCAGGTTGAACATTTCCCCTGTTTAATTTCAAATCAGAGAGGAATTTTTGTACTTTCAAATTGCATTTTACAGCTGATGTTTGCAATGATCTCCCAGGTGCATAATACAAAGGAGTGTTAATTATTTAATGATGTGTACAGGCAGTTCATGGGAATGGGGAGAGTGGGAAATAAGCAAGATGAGTGGAAAGAAACAAAGAGAGCAAGATAATGTAAATAATGAAACTTGTAAAGCTCTGTCCTAAAAAAACTTTACAATTACCATAGCAACAGAATACAGGAGCATGGCGAGGGCAGCATCTCCATCCCCCTCAAAGACAGCTAGTGCTGAAGGGAAGTGAGCTTCTGAGATGAGCTTTACAGAGGGTTTTTTTTTTTGGGATCCTTTGCCTAGGAGGCTGGAATCTATTCCCTTAGATTCAAATGTCTTCCAGGAGATGCATAAATGTCCCTTCTGGCACTCACTCCTTTTTTTTTGGCAGAGCTTAGACCCTTCCCAGTGACTGCTTCTGGGAAGAGTACTGTCTATGCCAGTCCTGAGAAATGATCTTTCATACCTACTCCAGACTTAAAGCCAAAGTAGAGCTTCGGTGCATGTAGTTTCTATACTCAGACCATAAATATCATACCCATGCCCTCTCTCAGACCCCAGACTGCATCTAAGCTAGAGTTTGGTGGACCACAGAGAGAACTGGAGAAGGTGAGGTTCCAGCAATGCTACAAGAGCCTGCAGTGGCAGGAATTAATTTAAGAAGTTACACCAGGTTGTTCCTTGTGTGTCTACATGGGTCTTGAAAGCCAGCTCTGTAAATAACATGGTAAGTCATCATGGTAATGAAGTAATTTCCATTTAAACAATCCAACAGGTTCATGCAGCTTCCACTGAAATTGCCAGGGCCTGGGTTTTTGTCTTTAGTGGAAGAAAGTCTAGATCTTTATTGCTTCACACTATTTCTTCATACATGCTAGAGCTTGGGAGAGGTAAATAATTCATATACCAAATGAAATAATAAATAATCTGTGAGGGGGGCTTAAGATACACAGTACATAAGGAAAGATGAATCATTATAACTTATTATAAAGTTCCCCTTATAGCCAAGCCTTGGGGTTCAGTGCCATAACATAATAAAGCCAGTGAAACTGTAATTAAACTCTACTTCCCCAGCCCCTTGAAATTCAGATGGGAAAAATGCAGGAAGGGGATATGATTCAAATGGTGATGGGAGGGAATGGTAATAACACAGAGTCAAAGAGAGGTCACTCTGAAACACACCTTGGGGACAGCAGGTGTGGTAATAAATTAACAGTATGTACTCTTTCAAGGCAGGGCAAAAGAGACGCAGAGGAATTCCAAGGAAGAGTAAATTGCACATGGCAGAATCAGCCAAGCAATAACCTGCTGATTTAGGGTCTGTTCTTGGAGGTGCTCCATGCTCAAAATATCTGCAGACAACTGGACAAACAGGACCAGGCTTGTTCCTTTGCTGCAGCCCTTTCCCATACTAGTGCCTTTCCAGCATAGTGCATTGATCTACCAGCGAATGAGGAAGTTCACCCTGGCCAATTGAAACACAAGGTACTCTTGGAGGTATTTTGGATCCATCACTCCTTCCATATGTATGCTGAAATAATTACAGTGCCACCTAACTTATGTAGTGACCCATGGCTGTGGACCTGACCACCTGATCTAGAAAATGGCTTTTGGGGAACTGTGGTAGCCTGCCTTCCCCAACTAATCCAGGCAGGGGGAGATTGCATTCCTTTCTCTTATCATGGAGGGTGGCTCAAGGGATCAAGGCTTTTGCTGTGCCCTCCTGGGTGCCTTGTCCAGAGGGAGAGGAACACAGAAGCCTGATGGTGCAGGCACTTAAAAAGAACTAAGACTCCAATAGCCTGATATTTTCACTCAGGACTCAGACAGACTCAACAACGACCGCAAATAGGCTCATTACTGCTCATTTCAACCTCCTCCAATGTTTTATAAACTAGATATTGAAAATCAATGTATGAGTTGCACAATTTTGAAAATTGTGTGGACAACCCCCTGAACAATCCAGTTGTTGGAAACCCAATCCAGTGTCAATAATTGCCCAACAGACAGTTTTATGGCTACAGCCTTCAGGCTTTGGAACAAAAGAAAAGATTCTACTTGTAGCAGTTACTGCAGTTGAATGTTAATCACCCCGGACTATCAAGTTTTGTTGACATTTGCAGTCTCTGAAATTACATGACCTAGATTCTTCATCTCCTTTTTTCTCATTTCAGAAGTCCAGATTTGAGAAGCAGATTTCTGTGTGTGACATTTTAATGATCTGCAATTCACACAAAAGAATGGGAGACTCAGTAGAGAGATTTTGGCATGAGAGTTTTTGTTAGGAAATATTACTGTGCAATCCCTCTTTTGATTCTGCATCCATATGCTGAAAATGCATGAGCTTTTGTGCATGCAAAGATGATAGAACTGAATATTAAATGGAAATCAGAGTGCTTTTCCATCTCTTCTCCCACAGTGTACGTTGTTTATATGGAGGCTATGTTATACTGTAGTATAGTCTTCTACTTGATAACATTTACAAAATATATCCCAGCTGAACTGACAGAAAGTGGGTAATTTGCCTGTCTGGTTTTCTAGAAATAATGAATTTTATAGTGAAACAAGCTCAGATAACCTTCTTTAAGAGCTACATTTTGCTTTATGTCTGAAACATCAGTAGTTTGCTTCAGTTCTCTTGGAGAGAAAAAGACTATTTAATATCTTTTTCTAGTCTCTCCCTGCTGAAGGATGTGAAAAATAAGATCTCTTTAGCTAATGGATTCTACACAGCAATTACTGGGAGAAGGATTAGTGGCCTTATTTTCTGTGTACAAGTTTATTTCTCTATCAAGGGTTGGTGGAGAAATCAATGTTTGTAATGTGTCTTGCACATTCCTGCCTAAAGAAGAAGAGTCTTTGTTTATGATTTATAGAATGATTATGTTCTTGAGGAATAGCTAATCATCTTTATATGTGTCAGGAGAAGAGATGACTTCTTTGACATCCAGATCTAAGGAATAGCACAGTCCATCCTGTCACAGGTATGGAAGTCATATAAGGACAGGGAATAAGAAACATCTTGGAAAAGGACAGGAAAGGAAATTATGTTTCTATATTGTTAGATAGAATAGAATCATATGTAATAACCTATTGGAGCACAGGTTAAAAAAAATGGGAAAGAAAATAACTTCTGTCCAACTCAAACTAAGCAACTCAGAAACAAGCTAGGATTGTCCAAAAGAGGAGAAAAGTCTTTGGTAAATTGAGCGGGTATCATGCAAGGGGAAAAGTAGAACAGCCCAGCTACTGTCCAGGAGAAAGAGGGAAAGCTTTTGTTAACTATTATGAACTGGAGATGTCATAGAAAGGTTCATTGCACAGATCCTGAGACATTGCAAATGTAATGAGAGCTGTCTCTCAGTAGCAGAGGAGCAAGATGCTGAGGAAGACCGGCAAGCAATGTAAGGAGGATACTTTCAGTTCTATAACATTGGAAGGGAAAAAGAAAAGAGGAGACACTTTGTATTAGAGCTCATGGTACCATTACGAGACCATATATGATTCCAGGTCAGAGAGAATGTTTAAATACTTACAGATTTGAAATACTAAAGTGTAAGATATTTAGCAGTTGCCGCTGCTGTGCAGCTTTCATTGGACAACACAAGTATCTTCTTAAGTAATCTGTTTGCAATATGGGAACGTAAGTGGCAAATCTTAATTCACACTGTATATTGATTATCTCAATACTCTTGAAGCATCATATAGACAAAAAGCCACAAGAAAGTTAGTTTTGGGGAAAAAAAAAAAGAAAAAAGACATCCTGTATCCTTCACAACCACCTGTGAAGCATAAACATTTCCCAAATAAAAAGAACACAAAAGAAACGGGAGTTAATAACCACAAATGTAAGTTAAAAGTTTAAAATATAAGTGGTTGATAGAAAAAGTTAAAGAATTAGTGGAATAGCAATGATTTATGAGATTACAGACTGTAAGATGAAACATTTAAGGAGAGGGAAAAAAAAGCTAAGGCCAGGTATAAGCTATTTACTGGATATGAGAGCTGGAGAGGGACTCCGTCAGGAAGTGTAGTGATAGGACAAGGGGTAATGGTTTTAAATTGGAGAAGGAGAGATTTAGATTAAATATTAGGAAGAAATTCTTTCCTGTGAGGGTGGTGAGGCTCTGGAACAGGTTACCCAGAGAAGTTGTGGATACCCCATCCCTGGAGGTGTTCAAGGCCAGGCTGGGTGGCCAGGAGGTGTCCCTACCCATGGCAGGGGCCTTGGAGGTTGATGATCTTTAAAGTTTCTTAGAACTCTAACCGTTCTATGTTTCTATGATTCTATGATACAGATGCAAAATTGCTGAGGTGAAAATTACCCTAAACCTCTGTGATTAGTTCATAATTTGTACTCCTAAATAAGGTAACTCCATATCATCAGAGAATACTCCTGCAATTCCTATAGTTAGAGAGAAAAGTCATAAACCAGAAATCAGTCAGCCTGATGTTCCTTACAGGCCATACAGTGGATCAGTGAATTCAGGACTCTGTCAAGGAAGAGTTAGAGCTTAAGAAGGTACTTGACGCCAGGCAAAATGCTTTTAAGGGAAGGTACATCTTGGTAAATAAGTCTGTTATCTCTTTTTGATAAGATTATAGGTTTGGATGATTAAGACAGCTGTGCTGAGGTGGTACCTTTGGATTTCTCCAAGGCACTTCACTTAACAGTGCCCGACACACTGATTAAAATCTTGCATTAAAGGGAATCAACAGGGCACAAAATAGATGGGTGAAAAACTAGCTCACTAACAGACCTTGAAATAGAGTTGTTAATGTAGCTGCTCCTGAGTGAGGCCATTAGTCCAGGACTTGTCTGGCTACCAGCTCTTGGTCTGGTACCATATCTTGTTTTCATCACTGATTTAAACTGATAATAATTATTTGCTGTTTAACATGCTGTGAGAAGAATGATTGGAAATATCCACTCTTCTTAGTTTTCATCCAGAAAATTAAATCTCATATGGCCCAATCATGGTACAAAGGCAGGAAAGACACAAAACAAATGTCTCTATGGGGGATGTATGAAAAAAAGAGTTTGTCTGTATGGAAGTGATACTTTTGACAAAGCACCAGGTAGTTCATTAACAAAATATTGCAGCCAGTGGAGCACACAGATATGGAAATACCAGAAAAAGTCCAGAAGAGGCCAAAACATTACCTGGGAGCAAGGAAATTAATCTTCCTTTAGATAGTTTAAAGAGCATGATCTATTTGGATTATTAAAGCAAAATTGGGAATGAGGGATTTGGTCCTGTGTCCCTGGATATGGTTAAGAACAGATGTCAAATACAGCAGCAGTTTAGGTAAAGCCGATCCTTTCCTGGAAAAAGATGAACCAAGTGACCTCTCAGCATCCTTCACAGCCTTGTCCTCTATTACATCGTGACATGGTGTGTTATAAATTAGAAAAAAAAAATGGCAATGTGTTAGTTGTGAGATTAATTAAACATTGGAGCAGCACAGCAAAGGTGCTGAACTCAACCTCTCTTGAAGGAGACTAGCTATCACTATTAAAGAAATGGTTAGTCCAGCTTTTGGGGAAGAATGTAATGGCCTGTGCCACCCTGCACGATCATGGTGGCCTTCTGTCTCCTGGCCTTGAAACCTGACTGTTATTCTAGAGAATGGGAGTATTTTTGTCAACATAGCTTTGCTACTGCACCTCCACACATCTTCCCTGACAGATTTTTTTATGTAGCACCTGAACAGTTCGCTGTCTTCTACTTCCCTGTGCCACCCTTCTGTCTGGCTTGGTTTTTTTCAGAAATCAATGTTGAAGCTTTCTTGTAAAATGCTTGTGTTAGGGAGAGCCAGCTACAACTAGATGACTGAGACCTTTTACATGTTAAAATGGAGAACATAATGTTAGAAAGGAATCCTTCTCATTTAACTGAAGGTGAAGGTTTGGTTTGGGTGCAGACCTTGAAAGGTGGTTTGGGTGCAGACATTGGGGCTCAGTGCTGTGGGGGGAGAAGGAGCTGCAGCCAAATGTCCACTCTGCACATCTCAGCCTCTCTCCAGCCCTGTGATGGGCTGCCACAGAGGACCACTCCCAGCAGGTCTGGTTTCCCATTTCTCAAAATCCATTTCTGCAATGAGGGCTTATCACTGACACATGAAGAAAAAGCATTCATACTTGGTAAAATTCCAAGAAACACAGTGTCTTCGAAGAAAATTAATGCATCTTTATTTTGAGCAGTCATGCAATTATTATAAGACAATCTTGTTTCATAGTTATAGTTTACTATATTATTTAATGTTTATAAAACAGTTTAGAAGTAAAGTGCACACTTTTATTACTTTACAGAACCCAATGATCAGAAATATTCTTACAGTCTAGTTCCAAGAAATAATTGTCTGGTTCTGGTCTGTTTGGAAATAACTCAAACCTAAATTGTTGTTTACTTTTGCATCAAAGAATTTTCTCTTCTTCTCGTGCTTTATTTTTTCAAGTCTCAAACTATGTCATCCTGTAATAATTCAACAAGGCTCGATTGTAGTGCTAAGAAAAAAGTAAAGCAGGTTTGAATAATGACACACAAATTAGGTTGCAAAGAATACAATAAATGAAATTCACCCTCTCTGAAAAAGGTATTTAGCAATATTTCCTCACAGAAACTCCCGAGACTGAAATATTACTGTGTTACTGATACTGATCTAGGGGTCCAGCAGCTAGGACGGACCATTTTCTTTTCAATGCAGTTCCACTTAAGCCCTTCTGACTCAGCAAGAGAAGCTAGAACTGTTGTATTATCATCAGTCTTATGCCTTACTTTTTTTGTGTCCTCGTATCACCATTTTTCCCCTTAGCAAACAGGAGATACAACAGAGTGCTGCTCAGTTAGTAAAGCTTTTTTAAAAGAATGGATGCTGTCAAATCAGTGTGCATGCTCATTTTGTTTTTTGAATTCATTACTAGGTCTCTAAAGGCAGTTTCTGATTTATTACTCCAGGAATAATTATTAGAACTATTATGGCTCATGGTATCTGGTCTCCTGCTGATAATGTTTCTATTGTAAACATCTTATAGAAAAGTTGATAACTTAGGCTATTGTATCCTACAAAATGTCATTCCCACTGATTTCAGTAGGAGCAGGGTAGATCAGTCGATTCCTACAGATTTCAGCGGGATGTTAGGAGCCATCTAAATAGGAATTAGAAACCTAAATACTTTGTTATAACAGGGGCTTATGGAGTAATAAGATGGATTTCTGTTATAAGCTGGGAGCTCATCACCAGGAAATAACTAAGGAGGAGAAAGACTTGTGTGTAACAGCCAGATAAAAGCTGAGCGTGAGCCACAAAAATGATTCAGCTGTAATGAAGGCAAAGACAGCCCTGGAGAGTCTCAAGGAAAGTATTTCCAGCAGGAAAGCATTAAGTTGTGCCGCATACTGCACAGTTCTCATCACCCATACTGCACAGATCTCATCAAACAGATGAGTTTGTACTGCAGGAGTCACAGACAGAGGTCATGGTGATGACCAGGGAAGGGAGAGTTCATCATCTGCAAAGAGTCTCTCTGAGCTGGGGGCTTGTCTGGTCTTGCAGGAGGAGAGAGAAGGGATGTGGCTGTTGGCTACAAATACACCAATGGGTGAACACCAGGGAAAGATCAGAAAGAATTAGTTTAAGGGACACAACTAGAAGAACAATTAGGTACCAACTACTTATGGATAAATCTAGGCTGAAATTTAGAGGAATACTTCTAATTGTTGTGGCAGATAAATTCTGGAACACCCTCTGGTAGCAGTAATGAGGACAAAAATCTCTCCTCTTGTTAATTTTTTTTGTTTAACTTGAAATGTGATCAGCTTAAAAACTGAACTTCATGACATGTGGCAGCTAGGGATGACACTTGGACCAGGAGATCCTTCCAGTCTCCTTCTCCTAGGGGATGTTCAGGATTATTTGTCCTTTAAGCCTCAAGGAGGCAGGGATTTCCAGTGGGGGTTAATTCCTGCCATTGTTTTTTACGTGGCAAGAGCCTGGATCACAACAAAGCCTGTCACCACCTCCAGTGTGCCCAGTCTGAGATCTCCCAGTTTTCTAGGGTACAGTCATCCCTGAGGATGACTGAGGAAAGCTCAGGAATATAAATAGAGGTCAGTACCATTTTTGAAAGTCTCAACAAAGATGCTGCTGCAAGAAGTAGGACAAATGGATGAAAAATGATGAAGCCAGTTCTTTTGCAAGAGATGGGGAAAAAAAAAAAAGTCTGTCCTGCATGTCCTTTTGGGACTACTTTTCTTTTGAAAAAATGGTATTTTCTGTAACTATTTATTACTGCTTGTTCCTGAAATAAGAAATACTGAATCTGGAGCCAAGGTGATAGAAAACTTTGTGTGCATTGAAACAATCACATGGCTATCAGTCTGACCTGCTGGTCTTTGGTCTGTCATTTTGAGAACGTCACAGAACGGTCGGGTCAGCCCTGGCTCCCGGGCCAGCTTGCTCAGCTCCAGAGACCTGTGGGTGCCTGGAGGGACGCTGCTTATATCTTAACAAGCTGAATATAGCTTGTGAAATCTCATCATTTTCACCAAGCCTTACAGCGCTTAGACTTTTACAACTTAGGGGCCTATCAAATGAAGCATTAGGCAGATTTGCTAATGACCTTGAGAGATGGACAGTACTAAAGCAGCACTGAATGAACAACATTTCCCATTTCAGTCTGGGAGAGTTGGGGTTGTACAGTCTGGAGAATAAATGGTTCTCAAGAGATCTTACATTCGCCTGCCTGTACCTAAATGGGGCTCACAGGAAAGATGGATAGGAACCCTTATCAGGGCGTGTAGTGGCAGGATGAGGGGTAATCGTTTTAAATTGGAAGAGGGAAGATTTAGATTAGATATTAGAAAGAAATTCTTTACTCTGAGGGTGCTGACACACAGGCACAGATCACCCGGGGAAGTTGTGGATGCCCCATCCCTGGAGATGTTCAAGGCCGGGCTGGATGGGGCTTTGAGCAACCTGGTCTGGTGGGAGGTGTCCCTGCCCATGGCAGAGGGGTTGGAACTCGATGATCTTTAAGGTCCGTTCCAACCCAAACCATTTGATGTTTCTCTGATTTCAACATGCTGCATTCTGCAGAGCACAACTCTGCTGTGAGCTCTGAGTTAAGGAGACTGAGGCAGAGTGGTAGCTTACAAGAGCCCTCTTTAATTAAAAAGAAAGTACCCATGTTGAAGATGTTATGGTTCTTGGTTTGTTATCTACCTGCTGTCTTCAGTCATCCTGAGCTGCATCTCAGACTATTCAGATTCCAGAAGCTGAAATTTGCCTTTAGTAATATCAGAATTATTAAATTATTTAATATTCATTGTAAGGAGGACATTTACAGAAGGTGTTCACGGTTGATCATACAATCAGACACGTAGAGGCAGTGTGCCTGACCACTTGAGCTATATTTAGAAAAGAAAAAAATCCCATTTTTTTCTGCTATTATTTCTTAAGTCACACCCAGGGGGTGCTTAAACAAACTGGACTCATTGTGCTAGATTCTGTATGCATGTAATGTAGCAGTCAGGAGTCTGTCTTAAAGGCTCCCACACTCAAAGCAAGAAAAATGTGAAAAGTGGGCCGGAGATGCTGGTAATTAGCCTGTTTTGTCAGCCTTGCTTAGGTGGTGTAAGAATTCCCTACTCTCTGTGCAGATTCTGGGAAATGATTCCTGATCCGACTTATTTATCATCCTACTCTGTTTCAGATGTCAGAGTAGCTGCTATAGCTGAAATGGGGCATCTATTAAACCTGTACATGACTCTGAGTGGGGCTGTAACTGGAGAGACATAAAATGGGATTCATCTCACCCTGCTTTAGACACATACACTGAAGAGCGCTGCCCACTGGAGAGGCAACCTCTGCTCCTGTCAGCCAGTGAAGAGATTAAGCATCTTTAGGGCATGTCATGACACTCTCCACAAAAGTGCCAATTTCTTTCTGTTCACTATAAAAGGAGTCCAGAAATTGATATCTGTGTCCTCCTTTTCTTTGGATGAACTGTGCACTGTGGCAGATCTGTATCAAAATTTGGTTTGTTCCTTGATGGCAGATGTATTTTTCCTTAATTCCTTATAATTAACTGATTTTTGTAACAAGGTGATCACTCACATTGCCTCAGTTGAATGCAGCTCTTATATGGGCTAGAGCTTCTATGCATGCTAATGAAACCAGAAAAATAAGACACAGAGAAACAGGTTAGAAATACAGAACAAGAAGTAACACAGTGTCAGCAAAATGCTAGTTGCTCTCATATAGTGTGTGGAAAATAGTTTGAACACGGGCATTATGATGATAGGGGACATTGTCAGTTTGTTATCAGCATTATCAGCATTAATTTGTCAGCTTGATATTATCAGCAAATAAAGCAAAGCAGAATTGCAGTTAAAGACAAAAGAGGTAATTGAAGCTCTTTGTAGCTCTTAGAGGCTTTGCTGTAACTGCACTGGGCATATTGCATTAAGTTCCAACCACTGGAAATTAGAAGGGCATTCAGGGGAGCAATAAAAATGATTAGGGACCTGAAATTACTGACCTAGGAAGAAAAGATGAGGTAGATTAAAGCGCATCCTTGAAAAGATGAAATGATGAGCTAATTGCACCACAAAGAGCTCCACATGTGGTTTTCCACACCACCCAGAGCTTCAAAGGACCACAGTGTAGGTGAATGCCAGTTCTGATATGTTAGTTAGTGATATAAAAATCCAGTTTAATCCAGTAACACAAGCTCTATTCATTTCTGATGCCTTCTGAACCTGAAATGCTTTTTCTATAACCACAAACCCAAGGGCTGTAAAGTCCCTTTGAATTTCTTCCTTCAGCCTCTTCTTTTCTAAGTACTCAGTGCCTTTCTTTTAGGACAGAAACTCAGATCGTGTTGGTGAAACACAATGCTTTGAAAATCTTTATGCAATACTGGCACAAATGGTTTGTCTCTCTTCAGGGCCTGTGGGCAAACTTCCTGTATACGTCAATAGAAATTCAGTGAATAGATTGAAGTGAAAATATTGTCCAGAGCAAAGAAACTTTCTTCACAACTACAAATTTGTCACTGCTCTATTTTGAGGTTTAATTGCCACCTAGAGCATTTGGATGCCAACAAAAGTCAAAGAATTAATCTGTAAATATTTTACCAGTGCCAGTGGCAAAAGCCTCTAAAAATACACAATAGAGGACAAAAGGCTCGGCTGAACATCAACATTTTGTCTGAAAATGCTTGACAATCCAGTAAATTATTTTCCCATTTGGTGGTGGTGTCCTGAGCATTGACCAACGTGCAGTGAACCAAACTGGAGGACTAGGTATTGTCATGGTGCACGCTATCACCACAGATAGTAGGAACAGACTGATAAACAGACTGTTTTTCTGGAGGGTGAGCAGAGTAGGGCCAAGAACTTGAAGCTGACTATGAGCTCTTTGAAGCAGGAATTTTTATTCGCAAGAGTGAGCTGTTATAAATAAACTAAACCACATCAAAGCTGCGGAGGTTATATAAGGATCCTAACATACCCTTGGCTTTCCAGAACCCACAGGATCTGGGCTGAGCAGACCCGAGCCAAAGCTGCAAGTGCAAACTCAAGCTGCTCTTAATGATCATACTATGTTTAATGATGATGCAAGAAAGAGAAAAGGACATTAGGATCCGGTTCACCAGCATGGTTAATCTTGCCTTTAACATAAGTCAAATTCAGACTAACTCTTTTGCATGTACTCATGTCACCCTGGAATTCATAGGATTTAAAAAAGAGTTATTTTGCAGAGTAAGCATATGGTTAACTGCTCTGAAATAGAGATGCTTTCCTGGGACAAAATTGAAATTAGAAAGAGAAAATGCCAAGACTGAAAAGAAACACTGTGATAAAATAGTCCAATCTTCTCTCTACCAGATGCCATAAGATGTCACCCATGGAATCCTGTGTCACACGTATACTTCTATGGAAAACTGGAACATTATTTTCTTCCAGGATGGATCTCCAGCCTTGAGTTAGTTATGCTAGTGCTTGGTTATTCTGCCAGAGCATTAAAAAGTACCTTATCTTAGCAGTTGCTAATAATTTTGATAATTAAAAAAATAGAGTCTTTAGAGTAGGAAGGAACCTTAAAGATCATCAAGTTCTAAAATAAATAACTAAATAAATAAACTGTTACAAAACCCTAATGCCTTTTGGGGACAAATAGGTAGGCTAAGGAATTGCTTGAACAGAGTCAGTTAACCTATCCTTCCCTTCATCCCTCCCACTTCTTCTCTGGTCACACCTGTTAAAATCATTAGCTCCTAGACCTGGGTCTGTTCCTCTTGCTTTGGATCTAAAACATCCAACATGTTTGGGCTCAGCATCATAGCTCTAAATCAGGAAAACACCCTAGAAGAGGGATGATCTTTTACATTAAAAGAACATTAATTAAAGAAGGGAAAGTCTTCTGAGCTCCATGTAATAGCTACCAAATTTTTGACAGTTTTACTCTAACCATGGTCTACAATGTACTTGTTCCACACATCTGCTGTGTGGAAATCATGGACTGCCAGGCTTCTCCCAGGTAGTTAAAATTCAGTATTGTTCTGTAAATTTGAAATGTCAAGTCAGATCAAAGAATCTAAAGCCGTCCAAGGAGAGCGCTGCAAATATTGCATGCTAAGTGCCCGGAGGTTTTCACAGCCCTCCAGCCACGTATCTTTTACCTGTGCACACACTCATAAAAGGCAGGCAGTCATTAAGAAGGTAGGTGGAGGGACAATTCTCTGCCAGGTCATTCATTTATTCTCCAGGAGTGACAACTTTGCAGATGCTATCAGCAAATCAGCTCTCTTTTGCAGTATCTGGCATCGAGCAAAGTGACAGCAGTCAGAAAGCCAACACATCACTGTAGTTCAGCATCTTTAAAATGACACCTGCCCTGCAGTCCTATGGCACTGAATAACAACAAATTCCTGTAGAGGAGAAATAACAAAGAGTCCTTGTATTAATGTTACCCCTGAGCTGGCTCTTCTGCACTATGTGTGTGATGGAACTGCTCCTATTCTGTCTAAGGCATCAGCATAGAATCTCTCCATTTTCCCTTTGGAAGAGGACGTGGTGAAATCCTGGCACCTGCAAATGTGGTGGGGATTTTGCCAGGGTATCCTGCAAGACTTTGGGACTAGGTGAGACAACAACCCAATTCTATTAGCTGTTTCTTTCTAGTTGCACTTCTGAAATACATTGGCTTAATTAAAGGTACCAGGTATCAAAGGGGCACTGCCGGTATCAAATGTGTTGGAAAAGTGACCTTTACCACTGCATCAGCTGGGAGAGCAGACAATGGTCTGGGTGGCTCCTGTGGTCCTTTCGGAAAGCCTAGAAACTAACTTTCAAGATGACTCAGGTTCATGGATCACCTCTCCCCCTTCAGGTGCCCTCAGAAATTAAAATAATTTAAAAACATCAGTATGATTTTCCTAGCGTAACATTTTTTTATCTTCACACACAGAAGAAATCTTTAAACTGAACATGATAAAATTTGACTGTCAGTTACTGAGATGTTATTTTATTTGACACTCTGTTCTATCTCCTCTGTTCTTTCCTTTCCTGCCCTGTCCTTTCTTTTTACTTCAATTTCTCACTGGATTTCTCCTTTGATTCTTTCCCTGTTCCTCTTTAAATTCTCTCCAAAGTAAAGACTGAACACAAAAGGTCCAAGTTCTAATCCAAGAAGATGACAAGAAAATGTTCTCTGAATACATTAGAAATATAAAGGAGGAAAAGGGAGTGCACAGTGGCCCACTATCTAATGGGAAGAACAAAAAAAAAGGGGTTATTGCAGAGAAGGCTGAAAATAATTGCCATTTTTGCTTCACTTCTCTCTCCCAAAAAGATTACTTTTGCCTAGATACATGACAAAATTAATTTTAACAAAGAGATTGAAATGCAAATGAGATCAGGGAGTGAACTGGAAGTCAACGGTTATTTATATAAAATAGATGTGTTCAGCTCAGCAGGGCCTGATAAAATTGAGGGGATTTAAGGAACTAGCCAAGGCAGCTCTGAATTGTTGGTGATTATCTCCAAGAAATCAGCAAGGGCACTGTGCAGTCCCAGAGGACTGGAGGAAAGCTTACATCATATCAGGGATTTCAAGATCAGATGGTTTAACTTTGTTACCCAGGTAGGTACCAGAAAAGATTATTAAATAATCAATTTCTGCAGGTTTGTAGAATAGTAAAAGATGTTTAAAAGGCAATGAGCATAAGGGTATCAATATCAAATTTGGCCAAACTACTTTAATTTCCTTTTTTTTTAAAGAGAAGTGGAAAACCGTGTGGATACAGAAGATGAGATCTGTTTAGCAAGTTATAGATCCAGCTTTAGTGATGCTCTTGATGGACTCCCAATTGCCAGTAGCACGCAAACTAGGAGAATGCAGTTTAGACCACTGGCAGCCAATGTTCACTATAATTGGAGTTGGGCAGCACAAATAATGGATTGTATTAGTCTATTCTCCTTCATTTCCACCCCCTCACTGTCTATTAAGAGAGTCCTAGATTAGACATCAGGGTCTAAATGGTGTCAGTGGATGTAAATATGGACTGAGGAGCCATGGGGAAAAAATGGATTTTCACAGTGAAAAAGGGGTTCAGTAGGGCTCAGTCTGGGCTTCTGACCTAGTCACTATTTTTGTGAGTGGTTTTGATGCTGAAGAGAAAACATGCTCAGGACAGCTGAGGATGGAAGCGAGCTTTAAGGTCTTGGTAGAAGGTTAGGCTTGAAAATAATCTTGATGAATTAGAGAGGATGTTTGAAACCAGTCAAGTGAATTTCAATGAAAGTCAGGAGCTAAGCGCTTTACCTAGGTAAGAAAAATGGACAAATACAAAGTGGCTAATCTTGTGTTAGTATAGTAACTGCCAAAAACAGTATGGTGAATATAATTGATCATGAACTGAATCTATGTTAAAGTAAGGCAGTGTTGCAAGGTTGAAAAATTTTGTTCTGAGAGGTATTGAGTAAGATTTTGGTTGTAAGACCGAAGAGGTAGAAGTTCCAGAATAACTTAAAAAAGGTATAGACAATACCAAAAGAATCCAAATTAAATCCATGGAAACAAATGACATTTGAAAAGGCTGAAAAAATGTTGTGTTTCTTAATCTAGAAAAGAGAAGATTAAGTCAGGCCAGTCAGTGTGAAAATGGTGTGATGGAGCCAATGAGAATTTTATCATTTGTGCTTGTAGTAAGATAGGAAGAAATCAGTTCACATTGACCAATTTAATCAACTAGAAGAAGGTAAATTTGCATATTAGGAAAATATTTCAAAATATGAAATATGCAAAGCACAGACAGCATGCAGATTTTGTGGAATCTTCTTCACTGGCAATTTCTGTGAGCGGCAGGACAAAAATTTTTCATGGACATTCTAAATATAAATACCCATCCTTAGGAAAACATGGTCTACTGTCATTCCTTCTGGTCCTATGCATGCTTGATCAAGTGATGAGGTGAATTTACCCATCCGTGCTACCTGCATACATGTAACACATTGTCAGGATGGGCTGAAGCAGGAAAGGGGGTGGAGTGGCCGTGGTGTAACATCAGGAAGGAACTGACTCCGGCTCAGAGAGATAAGAAATGAAGAGCTCCGTTTCTTGAAACTTTTTAAATATGGCTTGCAACAGCACAACTTGTCCTGTCTCTTTAAACATCTCATTGAAGCTATTTGGTTGGGAATGAAAAAGAAAAGGTGTTGGAGGAAGTAAACCTGAAAGTTTAAGAGAACAGAGTATACATACAAATCCTAAATACAATTTGCAGTAAGTCTTGAAAGAATGAAGGAAATGGGGTAGTACAGTACAGAAGAGAGGATGAAAACAGCAGCCTTCTGGCCATGAGATGGCAATCAGAATTCAGGACATGTGGTCCTGAAGGAGCCACATGTGATGTCAATGTAGAAAAATGGTAGTGATTCAGAAGCTAGTAAATTTTGGATAATGAAATAAAGTGCACCCAATTGTTCCTTAGAGCTAATCTTCTCTCTGTTACCCAGCTTTGCCCAGCACCCACAAGTGTTAGGTACACTTGGGTTCCTGAAACTCTACATCTTGACTGTCTGAACCTTGTTTTAGAGAAAGGTTAAAATAAGTTTGGAAAAACTTTTTAAGCACATGACAATACTAAAAGCAAAGTACAAATGCTGTAGTCATGTCTTGAGTTCAGTATTCCAGGCAAAATGGGTGCAGTTCTCAGGCTCTTCTGAAGGCCAAATATCTCTTTAAATACCACCATTCAGCCTTGCTGACACCATCTAAGGTCTTGCGATGGAGGGGTCATGAAAAGGGATATAGAGATATGAAGGTTTTAAGTAATTTGTCACATGGCAGTCTAGAATAGAGTTTGGATCTCCTTAATCTGAAGTTTACCTCTGGTATTAAATTTTCATCTGTTGTGAAATAGAACACATCTAGATTTTTATAATTACTCCATTCTAGCAGAGCATCAATGAAAATCCTTCATGACTGAGCTCTACTGACCTAAACTTGTTAAAATGTGATTTCTATTTCATTAACGCTGGAGGTATTACTGCACTTTTACTAGTTCTTTCATTGTAAGACTTATGTTTCAAGGCAATTTTTGAGAGCAACTTTTAATCCACTCTATTCCATTTTTGCATATATTTTTCTTTCTCTAATGAATACTAATGCTGACAAAGAAGGCAAGTCTTGATCCAGAAATAAATTTATGCAAAACCAGTTGCATGCTCTTGCTTTAAACCTAAAGGGACAGTAGTCAAAGTTGCCTCACTTTTTTTTCCATGGTGCAAATGAATTCATTCATATCCACAAAGTGCTCAGAAAATTTTGGCTAATGGTGCTTATATAAGTGATAATATTAATATTGTGAACAATTTTTTTCCTAGTCTCTTTCAAGAGACATCACTGTTAGGAGGGATATTTACAGAAATTAGTGGCCAATTTGCCAGTATTCTCACTCAGATTATTTACTGGAAAAGGAAAGAAGGGTCAGATAAAGTTTTGCTTAACACTTTCATTCTTTTATCATTATTCACACATGACTGACAGCTGTAACAAAGGTCTGAGAGGGATCTAAGTGTCTTCTGTGTGCCACACAGGTAGTGTTTGGGGTAGAGTAGATGATCTTCATTTACCATTTTGAGATGGGGTGGAGTAACACAGTTTCCTTATCAAATTCATCTTTTCCATCACACAAGCACTGCACAAAGGGTCAAGCAATGTTTTCACTAGTCCCAGAGGACTGGAATTTAAGTGAGTTGTGAGTTTATACTTGTTGGGTAAATGAGGAACAGACACCCCACCATGATGCCTTCATTAAAGACCCTTTGTGGGAGAGAATGGTGGTGTTGGGATGTTTCTAGTGTCAGTCTTTACTTAGAGACACCCTTGTTCCTTTCTTCAAGCCACGGTCAACTTTCATGGATAATATATTTTAAGTCTACTCAAAGCTACAGTGTCCAGATCTTGCAAAAGTCAGATTGAAAGACCACCCAGGCTGTGGAACAGTGGTGTAAAACAGCGTCTCCTTGGCCTCTCAGTAATGCAAGGCTGATTCACACAACTCTGATAAAATAAAACCCCAAAAGTTTCAAAGTACAACATAGCTAAAGAAATTCATCAATGTTTTATAGGCAGACATAGCTCATTTATCAGACCTCACAAGTATCTTCCAAGTGCACCAGATCATATGCACTGGGTCATGGGAGTTGGACCATATGCTGGGTTACATGATGCTTGGCCTTCTAGTGTTGTATGTTCAGACAGCCTCGATGGTCTTCTTCAGACAGGATCTTTGACCCTTCTCACTAGGATATCTGTTGTTATGTTGTCTGTTTTTTTATTTATACTGTCTGACTAGCAAGACAGTACTTGCATACAGCTGGTTGGAAACCACCCATGAAGCAGCCAAAGGACAGCAGACCAGAACACAAAGACTGTCAGCTCTGACTTCTTTTACTCATTGACCATTTCATTGTGTTGTGTTGCAGATTAGATAATTGGCTTTATAATTTGTACCTACACTTAACAATGCACATCACACTTCTGGTATACCCACACCCATACAACGGTTGTTACCAGTGTTTCAGAAAGCACATAAAAAGGTCGGTTGCATTCCAGCTTTTCTGTTTCTGCTAGGCCCTAAATTGTGAGTTAATTCCTGTCCATGTTGGACTTCTCAGAGTTTAGCTTCACACAGAAGATCTGTATAATCAGCTTCCCTGTTTGAGGAGTTCCCCTGATGAATAGGTTTGCTTGTCGCCAGGACTTATGGCCAGGTTCACAACCAGGCCTTCTTTAAACACAGCTTTCCATTTTCAGGGCACATCAGCAGCTGTGATACAGGCCAGTGCTCCTCTTCCATGCTGTGGGGAAGCAGCGCGTCCTGCACAGTCCCCTTCACAAGAAAAGATGACCCTGGGACCTGTAGGGTAACATGTGGCAGAAACCAGTTGCAAGCCTCATATTCAGCATGTGAGGCTCTAGAGGTCTGTTTTAAATGTTTATTGCCTTGTTATTGCATCTGCAATAATTGCCACCTGGTCTAAGTGAGCTGATGAAGCTCATCTTCTCTTACCTGTTACCTGGGGAAGACATGCCCTCTTCCCCAAACTTTGCTTTCCCCTTGTGCATTTCTATAAACAACTACTTTCATATTTACTAACTTAAGTGCTGCACTGTTAAAGAGCATTGTAGAAAATTCGGGCTTATATTTTCCTTGTATATAAGTGTGGTCTCCCTCACATAGAGCTCCCAGGAAGCTCTTTCATGTGTAATATGGAACACAAAGAAAGATTGTTCTACTGTTACGGTTTATCATCAAGAGGTAGAAATTTAAAAGATTTTAAAAGATCATCTTTAAACTGTCCCAATGATTATTCTATTGCTGTAAACCAGCAACAGGGAACAAGGGACAGAAAGTTAGGAAACCATTAGAAAAAAAAAAAAAAAAGTTGGTTTTCCCTTAAAGAAAGAAAAATGGGCTCAGGCTTGTCAGCATGCCATTTATTAAACACTATCTTACTTTTGTTTTGCTATTTACTTCAAATGCCAAAGAACCTCTGAATTGGCGGCGATGAATGGAAGTTTTCTGGCATGCGCCACCACTGAGTTCAAAAGGAACAAATGTGGCCAGACCCAGTGAAACATGTTCCCTGTTTCATTGTGTGCAGCCTCTCCCGTGTGTTGATTTAACTTCCCTCTACCTCTACACGGCACAAATGATGAGATGCAAGAGTACCCGGTAGCCTCCTTGCAAAAACATTGCTATTTTGACCCATCTCAAGAATGTCTTCAAAACAGATCTTTGGCTTAATACAATCCTTGCTTTCAAGGTAGGCCAATGTTATAATAGCAATGCTTGAATCTTGTATGGTGAATTATCCCCAAGCTTGAAAGCACTTTGCAAAAGAAGAGTTCTTAACATTAGTAAATCTGTTCTCAGATGGGGACAACAAAACAAAAGTGAAGTAAGTTTCTTTGGTAAGCAAGTCAGTGGCAGAGCCAGGAATTAAACTTATTAGTATTATAATATGAGGAGCTTAATTAACATTGGCCTATAAAACTCCTGAAAGGGTTATTAAATTTTAATTTCAGTAGTGCTATGAGGTTATGCAACAGCTGAAGAGCAAGGCACTTTGCAGAAGTTTTACCTTGCATTTTGCACTATGGAACAACTGGTTAAATGAGATCGTTAGAGCCTGTTTATATTGAGTCATAGCAGACTTGTTAAAGCTTACCTGTTCCTGAACTTCAGTGAACTAATAAATAGGTGTTCTGGAGGAGCTAGACCATGATCCGTTGGGCATGGACCGCCCTCAGGCAGAACAGACAGTCAGAAGGCTCTTGGCTGTTGCTATAAATAAAAATGATATTGCAAGATGTTCTCTGTGTTGTTTTTGTGTGAAGGCAATGCTATGAGGATAGCAGCCCTAGTCTCAGAAAATCTTCTATATATATATAGGTATTACACAATAACACCCCAAATGCATGTGCATTTGCAAATGCAAATGCATGGTTGGGAAAGGAGCTGAAGTATTTGTTTTCCCCTGAAAAACTAAAGTGATGGCCTTTTTTATGGGATTTGTATCTGTGCAGTATAGCGAACTGAGAAATGAGAGCTTTCGGAGTGAAATTCAGCATTTCCCAGACAAGGAGATAGTAGTACTGAGAGCCTTCAGCTGTGAAAACAGCTTTTTCTTTCTTCCTGAACTGTCTGACATGGACTGTGTTATATCCCTGACAGTATAAAGCTACAATTAATTGGCAATTGATAGATAATACACTCCTTACTCCCACCTCCAACTAAATACAAATGTGGAAAAACAGTGATTAGATTAAGACTATGCCCTGTAAGGCCATGGCAAAGGGATGGAGTGACAGCAAGGCATAGTTAGGATGTCCTCATGCAAAGCCACCAAGTTTTGGGCTCTGGACTAAGGAAGTATTTGCTAAAGGGAGCAGTAATGGATTAAAATGCTTGGAGCAGGCAGAGAGGTGTGAGAGGAGGCCTGGTTATGTGGTGGGGATTGACCGCCATGGAAAAGGGCCCCGGGGAGATTACCTTGGTACACCCTTTCCCATTCCATTTTTTCCCTGCTCCCCACTGGTGTGGCCTGCTACATGCCACAATATTCTGATGAGTGTTGGAGGTGGAAAGGGGCTGATATTTCCAAATCTGGGCCCTGGTAAAGTGACATAGCAACTGCTGTCAGTTGAACACAGGGATCAAACCCCATGGTTGTTGTTTAAACCTTGCCACAGTGTGCCATCTCATGCAACATTCCTGGAGGAAGGTGGCCATGGAGCAACCCACAGGCCTGCACAATATCCAAGGCTGAAACTATGTCAACCTACATCCAGCCACTGTCTCAGCCCACATTACATCCCATGAGGCTAGTATGATACTGCAGATGCATGGCACTTGGCCACCTGATATTTAATGTAAGGCTTATGCAGTGTTTGACACACCCTACCAGAAGGTGGCAAACATGTTTTGATCCTTCCAGTCCATCTGCCATAAAACAAGTTGCATAAAATGCAAGCTACTTCTTAAAAAGTCCATTTTGGATATTTTAGAGGAAGGTTTAACTCTGAATTGGTCACCTGGAAATCCCTGTCCTCCACCAGCTGTCACCCTGGTCTCTGACAGCCAAATCATTTCAAATCCTTAAACAGAGGTTAATCGGCTCTTCCAAATCCTCTCTCTTTAGTCAGTCTAGGGCAACTTGGATATTAAGACTGTGCCAGGCAATTGCTTGTGTGCTTTACGGTCTTGCTGAGTCCCAGACCTTGGCAACTTGCTGTAGTACAGAGCAAACAGCTTAATTGTATGTGATGTATGAAAACCTTACTGGTTTTGAACTTTCAGTTTGCAATTTGGATGAATACCTCCTTATTCCTGAATAAGAACTGGCAGAATGAGCTTCTTTGGATGGCGCATTATTTCTGCTTCTCACCAGGAATGATTTTCCCAAGGACAGAGAGAGGCTAAAGAGCACCCAGCTCCCTTTTGGCAGTGCTGCTGCACCTTGGCCAGAGTCTGCCAATAGGACTCAGTGCAGACATACAGATACCACCTTGTCCAGCCTGGGAGCCCTTCAGATTAACAGCCCCTGCCTCTTCAGCATCTCTTAAGGTTAGGTTTGGATGTGTATAAAAGGAGGGGCCACTAAGAGATGCCCATTTTCCCAAATTCCTGCTTTGTGGCAGGGCAAGAATGATTGCAGGCAACTAATGGCCTGATTTGAGCAACTTGATGGAGAGGAATATCTGCCCTTGTCCTGATTCACATGAACTCTGTGTGTGGTGGCCCTGCAGCAGTGCTGGTAGGTTGGAATGGGAGTTGGAATGACTCTCACTAGCAATGAGGGGAAGACACAGGAGAACTCGTGGTTGTCTTTTGTCACAGAGGGAAGGGAAAAGCATTTATTTCTCAGTTGGCCCCATCCTGTTCTAACTACAAAGACAGTCTGTTTGTCTTCCCCCCCCCCCAGTCTTTAGGAAAACTGAATGACTGTCACCAGAGACACTCTAAAAATATCCAGGCAGATCTCTGGACTGCTCCAGGGAGGCAGTGAGCTCCCTGCAGGAGATGACAAACCAGGCTCAGATCACAGCAGAACCCAGGTCAGGGCTGCAAAGCACTGTCTCCTTCACTCCTCGCAGCCTGCTAGCAATTCAGAGGTGCTAATAAAAACTTTGGAACAGTAACTTGTCCTTCAGCTAGGTGGGAGGAGATATGAGGATTAAACAAATTTCTCAGGCCATTGCTTTCATTTAGGTAAACGGTGATCTTGTGTCTGTCTTCCAAAACTGTTGCCTAAATGAGCAGTGATTTGTGATCACTGGGGCTTTGTCTTGCACTTTTTTCCCCTTGCCCTGCCCTTGTCACTCTTCTTTTCCTTGTATAAATAGAAAGGGCAGGTTTGTGTTTAAACGAACTGAAATGTCAGCTTGTACCTGTAGTTCTTGGCCTCTACAACTTTGCATTGATTTATACCAGCTGGTAAATTGATCTACTTTTCTAATTACTAGATTTAGATACATGAAACTGGTTTGTAAAGACAACATTTTTCTGTATTATTATCTCTACTTGGAGAAGAGTTTTTTATTTTACTTTTCATATTGTCAGTTCTGCTTTTTAACAGATTAGTACTATTCCATATTTTATTTTAATAGATTTATGCATGCAGAAAAATACTTTAGAATAATAGTAAAACCTGTGAGGGAGGGAAGGAGAGAGGGAAGTAGGGAGGAAGAGAAAGAAAGAACCTTATATTTTAGCAGATGTATCCAGAAACTGTTTTATGCTTTATTTTTTTTCTGCAATGAGTGATGGATAAGGTCTTCATTTAAACATTTTGACTGATGAACCAAGTCATAGGCAGTCTGGCAGAAGTGGCAAGTGGAGCGGTCACTCTAAGCATGCCCTGCACAAACAAACTGCCCCAGCAGAATCAGGGGGAAGATGCTGCACTCCCATGTCTTTTCCCAGTGATGATCCATGTACTATTTTGCTGCACTGGCAGGCAGCAAGGTTTGTATTTAGGACTTTCAACCCTGCTGAAGGAATTCCCTTGGAGTTCTGAGATGATGAGACATTTTCATTTGCTAACTAGGCCAGGAAGATAAGAGCCGTAGAATTCAACTGATAGCTCTCAGTGAGCTGGAAGATGTGAGGCTCCCTCTGGAGTCAATGGAGAAGAGCATGTCTGGGAAGGAATCATGAAAGAAAGTCTTCAATTTGGTGTCTGGTCCCACTTTTCCAATGACTGGAAGGAACCTGGGGTTTGAGTTGAATGGATACACGGGAGCTGAATCTCACCTTGTTGTTAAGGTTGCAAGAACTTTTGTCTCGGTTCTCTGCCCCAGCCTTCTGCTTGGGACAGGTCCCACATCCCCAGAACTCTAGGGCTGACATATACTTCATCAATGTGCTGAACCTTTCCTCTCCCGTAAGCAGCTGCACCTGCTCTCAACTGTTTGCATAAGCAAAACATGGAGCTCATCTATTACTCCAAAGACCAGCATGTTCTGTATCACAGACTCAGGCTTGCTTTGCTTTTTGGAAGTTACTTTCTCATGGCTGTCTAGATGTCAGCATGCAACAGCTTGGCAAACAAGAAGTTTGTCGAAAGGAATAACAATGCATATATATTTAGAAGGAGGGCACCTAGATTGATGATTCTGACCCAAAGTGACTAATTGCTTCCCCTAAAAGACTGGGATACACTTGCACCAGTGGTTTCTGAAACTGCTGTTCCTGGTGTTGTACTGACAGATAATGAATGAGGATGCTTCTGAACAGGATGTAAACAACAAAGATGGCTAGATAAACTTCATCATAGTTAAAAGCCAGGAGAGAAAACAAAGAGAGAGCAGTGCTTTGGAAAGGTAAAAGGACAAAAATGTGCAGAGAAGAGAAATGTTACTGTCTAGCTTCCAGGACTGCAATTAAACAAGTGATAAAATGCACAGATACTGTGTCATTAATATGATGTTCCAAGTGCTCTACAAACATTTAATTAATAGCTCACAGAATCATTGCAAGCCAGAAAAGTAGCATCAGCCTTTCGTAGCTCACATGGACAGGAGAATTAAAACTGCTGTTTGTCACTTTAAAGAGGAGAGAGAGATGAGAGACACAAATCTTTTAAGTTTGTGGGTTGGTTTTTTTTTGTGTTTTTGTTTTGTTTGTTTGTTTGTTTTAATCTACAAAACCATGGTTTCCTAAACACAGGAGAAATGAAATAACATCCCTATTCTCTATACAAGAACCATCCCAGCTCTTAACACAAATGTTCTTTTCTCTCCAGAATGAGCTCTTGAACTTATTCAGTGTGAACCTTCCTTTTTTTATGCCCTCAGATTTCTTCCCTTGATCTCTTGCTCTACACTGCCTCTTGCTCAAACAGCCTTAGCGTGAGTCAGTCAAACCACTTCAGTCTACTTCTCTGCTTCATACAGTGAAATATTCATGGTGGAACTGTTACTGTTGTATCTTCTTATTTCTGCAGAGAACGTAGCTGTTCCTTACCAGTAACCTGCAAACTGAAAGATGATGAAGGCCCTATAATTTTTAGTGCATCAATTGGTTTCCTAAATGCACAGATCATATATTCAAGCTTCTTGGGTTTTGAGCGGCTTGGAAAGTGCTGGGATGTCAGCTCTTGGAAGATCCCTCTTCTTTCTCAGTTCTCCAGCTTTCCACACTTCATGTTGCAGCCACACAGCTGCTGCAACTCCTGGGTGCTACTGGCTGTTTTCTGCCTTTCCACATCTCTCCAAGACCTTTTCTTTATACAGGAGCAGTCAGATACAGCTATCCCTGCCTCTTCTTGTGCTCTCTGTTACCCAACAAGTTCAGAAAACTTGAAGTGTTCTTACACCTTCCTTTAATCATTAACTCAGAAGACCAGACTAAGACAACCAAAATGGAGACCAAGATCCTGGCTCAGAAAAGCCTTTGACGTCAGCAAAAGACTTGCTTTCAACAGAGCTCAGGGCTGTTTCTTTGCCCCCTTCTTTAAGGCAGTCTTGAGATCAGACTGACTTTCTACTAGTGAGTTATCTGTGTGGTCCCAAAGGGCAATTTCATCTAAATCAAATGTGATGGACAGTTTTTAGGAATGACAAAACCAGTGTATTTCCTAGGGGTGATGTTCTCATCTGAAAACCAGAGTCACAAGGGAAACAGAGTCTTAAAACAGGGACAAGATGCTGCTGTGTCCCTCTTCAACCAAATAGTGCTCACTCACCTCACACATTGGAAGACACCTAAGGATTCAGGACAGGTTGGATGAACCATGTCTTTGCCCCTCTCAAGCCACTGCCATGGCCAGTAAATCAAAAATCTTCCCAGCGTGTGGGTCTCAGTCTTACCAGCTTTTTGGCTTAGCAGGGCCTGAGGCACACAACAGGCAACATGAAACAAATGATTGCTGAAACGCTGCTTTCAGGGACCCCGTATCTCAGAGCTACACATTTTGGGAGTGCAGCTGAGCAGCTGTGTAGCCAAATACAAATGAGATGTTAATTAAGTGGGAATAGGTAGGAGAACTTTTCTCTCTCCTTCTTGTAAGTCCAGGAGGGTGGATGCCCTTCACCTTGGTGATGCCTTGGCACCTTCTTAATTCACTATACCCTGTGGTGAAATGACTGGGATTGCACAAGCTCAGCACCTGTGAAAATACGAACCAATTATTTTTAAAAGCCAGCAGTGAGTGCCTATCAAAGAGCTTTCTGACAGCAGCCGTGTTGTTTAGGAAGGGATTTGTGTGGCACAATAATTATGTCAAGTTGTCCCAGCCCTGTAAGGATATTGCATACAGAAATGGCTTTGAACGTGCTTTAAAAACGCAGCTGGTCACATTCCCCTTCCCAGCAGCGCTCTCCAGGGATGCTGGAACTAGAGGGAGATGACAGTGAAATGCTGGTGCTGGTGTCAAGATGTGATCCACACTTAGTGGATGTCAGTAGTGGTGCCAACCACCATGCCAGGAGATGCCTTATGATTAAATATGAAATGATTGTGGGGCATTTCACTGTTCAGAGGTGTTTGCTTGGGTGGAACAGCATGGTTGTTTCAGAAAAATCAATTTTCTAACTCTGTCAGGGCTTGCACGGGAATGGGACTTAAGAAAAAAACTGTCATACCAGTGTTTCCCTGGTAAGAGCTCACAAACAGCGCAGGAACAGTGGCAGCACACCCAGACGGGGGGTGGCAAGCAACAGAGATCAGGGCAGGGCTGAGCCTTTAATGGAATCCCCTTCCACAGAGAGAGCTGGCAGCATCCCCTGAACCTGGCACTTTTGGGCATCCCCCGATCTCTGGTAAGGAGGGCCATAGGGCTCCCCGCTGTGCAGATTGCCTCCCCAAGATCCCCATCTCTTCCCGGCAGCAGAGAGGCACATTTATCTGCGTTCCAGCCTGGGCTCAGCAGAGGAGCAGCAATGCCAAGGCTGGCTCCAGCGGCTCACTTGCGAGCCCTAGTGATAGCAGGACCTGCCTGCAGACAGACAGGGCATCTGAAATGCAAGTCTGTTCTAGCAGCCGGCACTTGCTAGTTAAAAACAGACAAAATGTGTCATTATGCTGAGTAAGTTTCTTTTTTTCCATCCTCTTATTCTCCCTCTCTGTCTGAAATGCCGGCAAACATCACTGATCTCCACACAGGTCTGCAGAGCGGTGAGACTTGTATCGCATTCATCCCCCAGACAGAGAGAAAAAAGGGACTGCGACAGAAATAAAAAAGAGAAGAGAGAACTATTTGAAATAAAATTAAATATTTCTTTGTACAACACCTGAAATCCCAAGACATTTCCATTCAGCAGGCTGTGGACCTGGTAACAGCTGTTTAGCCTCCCTTACACTAAGCAGTGAAACACGCTTTCATCCGATGGTTGGGAGGGCGTTCTGTGTTCTGAATGGGGCTGTAGTTCCCAGCCAAAATCCTGGCTTTCTACTAAAGCTCAGAGTGGAAACACCCTATGTTTTTGTGAGTTTATTTATTCCTGAGGCCTTTTCTCCTGCATTTTTTTTTCATATGTTGACTGCATCCCTTAGAAATTTGTGTGCTGATTATTGATACATGCACACAAGTAGCTAGGTAGCTTCCCTCTCAAGTAATGTTTTTATAACTGCAGTTTTACTTTACAAGCCAGTCTGGTTCAATGGAAAAGTCAAATGCTAAGTGATTCAAATACAAGCTTGTATCCCTAGGCAAATGGTGAGGAGGAAAACAGAACACGGAATGTGTTTCTTAACTTGGGCAATGTCTAATTTGCCATCTCTAGGTTAGTGCAAAATTACTTTTTAATTGGAAAACTGGAATTAGTGACAGGCAGGTATTGCTAAGCACAATAACTGTTCCACACATGCCCTTAGTGAGTGTGCCTCTGCCCTACACAGGTCAGATCAGAAGACTGTGTATTTCTTCCAATCCAGCAGCAGTCTCTTATTAAGTGAATTGCTGAGACCTGTCAGGATATTGCTCCTGGAGTTTGTGAACAAGTAACATTTAATTCATTCTTCTTCTCTCCCATCTGATGAAATTAGAATGGATATGACAAAGGGAGAACAGAAACCAGACTCAGACAAGGATCTAAAGTCATCTGTGTGTACTTACGTATGTATAGATACACATGTACACATACATATATATGTATATGTTTATACATACATATATACATATATATATACATTATGTATAAACACATATATGCATATATACATATATGTGTGTATATATATACATATATATATATACACACATATACATGCATATACATACATGCACAGCTAATTTTTATATTAGTCCTCAGAAGGTATTTTGAAACTTCCTTATTTTGCTCACTGACATGAAATGAGTAAACTTAAAAAGATAATTTGCACTTGAAGGGGTGCTTTCTGGTCTTTTGTCATATTGACCACTTTGTTTATATTTATACCACAATAAAACAAAGCTCCCACCATTTCTCTACTTATATTTACATCATAATAAGAGAGGTCAGGATTTTGCAAAAAAAAAAGGTACTCTGAATATGATAAAAATACCCCTCTCAGTCTTTTCTAAATAAATAGATATTTTCCACCTGGCTAGTACTAGTTCTGAAAATGCAGGTTTTTTCATAAGCAACTTCCAGAACTGATAAGTCTGAAAGTTGAGAGTTTCCACCTTGTTCTCACCCAGTTTCTTTTTTTTTTTTTTTTTTATTGACAGTGTCTGGGCAGCTATAAGAAGAGAGCAACAAATCTGTTCTTCCTGGATTTCTAATTGCTGCAGTCTTCTAAAAAGCTGTCTGGCAAGGGTACTCAATATATTTTCAAGAGTGAAATGTGAGTAGTTTGGAGACAAAACAGTTGAACAGGCCTCATTTTTCTTTTAGCACAGGCAGCAAGAGGTTTCACACTGATGTAAAAACAAGGAAAGCTGGATCTATGTAGATCTCTCGATATGCATTATCTAGGTTTAGACACAACCGTCCAAGCAGACAACTCATCATTCCAGGAAAAATTACCCTGTTTACTCTAAACTGAATGCGAAAAGGAAGCCAAAGAAACAAAAATGTCAACTTCACCCTGTGTTAAGATGATTTTCTTTGCTGCCATGACCATACTGTACCTTACCCTATGATAATCCAGCTCCTGGTTCAAACCACTCATCTGTGATGTTCAAAATACAGACATTCATTTTGTCTCTCCAAACTTGTTCATGGAAAGCATAAAAGGACAGAGAAATTTCAAATTCTTAAAGCTATCTGCCTTCACAAACCTTAAATTAGTGGGGAAATGCCGGGTCTTTGTTCCCAGATACTCTTCGCAAATAATCATCCTCTCCCTGTAAAGAGGAGAAAGTAAAGAGGAATGTAAAGCTCATGTGAATTGCCTTCAGCCTACAGAATTCCAGCTAAACATCACCTCAGGTTCTCAGCTGTGTCTTCCACAGTCAAAAGCAAATCAGCCCAGGTGGTTCCAGGTGAGGGACATCTTAGTCTTGCTTTCTTGCACAGTGATTACAGTGTGCAACAGCTTCCAGGCTGGAATCAGGCCTCTGGTCAACACCTGGAGAAGTGGCTGCTCACCTGATGGCCAGTCTGGGTGACCATGGAGAACAAGATTTGTGTGTCCTTCTTAGAACACAGTCTGGGTTCCTTTTAAGTTTATGGTTATTTTAAGATAAGAAAATGAGTGATGAAACTTATTCTCAAGAAACCACTATTACCTTGCTCTGGTGAAAATATTTTTGTGAAATGGTACATGACAAGACTGAAAATACTCGATAGCTGGTAACATTTAAAGTTCAACCAAAGACTGTGACATATGGGTAATAATACAAACCATATTTATCATCTAATATAGCACTCTTTGCTTTCCATGTACTCTCATAACATCAACTCATTAATCTTCATAACTACCAAAAAAGTGTTTTACAGTTGAGAAAAGACATGAAGAAACTCTGTTAAAAGTCCAGACTAAGGTTATAAAATGACTTTTGGCTTTTCAAAAGAACACTAAATATTCAGGGTGCTGTGGCAAAATTTGCAATTGTACCATAAATAAAACAACCCCCTGTATAGAGAAGTGCAAATATACACTTACATATGTATACAGGGAAGAGAGAGTCTGAAGAGGAGGAGGAAGGAACAACATTTAAGAACTTGTAACTCTCCTACAGGGTTGTGCAGAGCAGTGCTGCCTGCCTGGTGGCTGATTTGAAGAGAGGCCAAAATCCATGTGCTGTCTTCTCTGCTGAAAGCCAAACCTAGGAACCGCTGTCAAATAATAAAATGGCTATTAGCAGGCAGCATGAAGATCTGCTCAGAAAACCGGCCTGTAGTTTTAACATAGTTTTTGGCTTCTTTCTTCTTGTGGGATTTATACTTCTGCTAAATTAAAGCCTGATACAGACACTTTGGTATATTAAGTCACAGTTTATTACAGAAATCCATTTGCCTCTTTCAAAACATGAAATATTGTCTCAGCTACACCTGTTATCATCCATTATTTTGGCTATTCATTAGCGTAAGGTTTTATGTGCTTATGGTAAGCTGTGTCATGAATTTCCAAGGTGTTTTGTTACGCAGCTTTAGGCCTGGACAAACTTTTCAAGATCTCGTACTTCACTTAGCAGGTTGCAGGGGGGTTGTTGGAGTGCTAACCCACAGCTTGCTGCTTTACTTTCTCCCCATGCCCCCCCAAATAAGAGCTATTTCAGAGTTCTGCGTTTTTCTCAGTTTCCCATCTGAGCCAGGTTTTCTTTAGCAGCCAGATGGCTGCTAGAAAACAGGAAGGCCTGTAGGTGGTCTTTATGATTAATATTTTAGTAGATTGGTACAGCTGCTTGTTCGATGGTCCAATAGAGATTATGTAAGCCTACAGAAAATATGCAACTAACTAACAAACAGTGAATATAAATAAAAGGATGCATTTTTAAAATTTGTCTTCATTTTGATCTGATGTTTGTAGCAGGAATGAGAGCAAAGGACTTTATAACACACATCTTTTTAAAAATGGTTGGTTATGGTCTTTTATAGCTTCAGTCAATAAATAGACTGAACCAAGCTGGTCTCCTGAAGTCATATTTATAAAGTAATCGCTAATATTCACCAAGCTGTGAACCACTTTGAAATGTGAGAAGTATCACATTTAATCCACTGACAGAACCAGCAAGAGAAGGATTATTTTACAAGTAGGTATTCACAACATTATATGAAGGTTGCAAAGCACTTCAGTGCCCTCCCTAGTACAGATAGTCCTCCTTTAACGTCTAACAGGTGGCTAAATTGGATCTGTGGCCAGTTGGGCAGTCCCATAAGTGGCCAAGGCAACACAGTAAAATACTAAAGTGCTACAAGTAAGAGAGAAGTGCCAAATGCAATCGATGAAATACAATCTTTTCACCTCACTGGCAGATTCAAGACAAAAGCAAAACAAGAAACTAAACCAATTTGCTCTTTGGAGCTCCAGATGAGTCTTACTCTGGCAGATTGCAAAACATAAAGCCAATGCTCCTATAATATACTTGCCTACCTGTGTTTTGTTGATTTTCTTAAAGTAAGAATTCTGGAATGGGTAATCTTAATCTGAATGATTAAGACTAATGAATATGTCATTTGTTTATACAAAATTAATATTTTTAATTTAGGACAATACACATTTCTAATAATTTTTAAAGAATATTTACAAAGGTAAACTGGGGGAGAGGAGTGGTAGAAAGTACAATTAATATTTGTACTGAAAAAAGACCCTGGTGTAGCAAAGCATAGAAAAAGGCAGACAATGCACACAAACCCCATTATAGCCATCTCTACCATTAAGTAACTATGGAGTTATGATCAATGAACACCACTGTTAATGAGTCTCAATTAGAATTGATTGCTAAAGTGGTGCTTCTGAGGCATGTGGTTTCATGGTAGAACTAATGCTGAGGTTGTCTCCTGTATACAGTTTCACATCTTTTGTGTTTTTAGACTACAATTAAGATTAGACTGCAGTTAGGTTTAACCCTAATTGTTAATCAATCGCTATGCTGGCTGTGGGCTGTAGCTAAAGCAGTCTCAAATATAGGAGCAGTTCTAAGTAGAAGAATAATATCATTGAAGCCAGGGAAAGGACCTGTGTGTAAAAGCAGGTGTGTTTGTAGGTCTGAGATATATTTATATCAAAGTAGGACATCTGGTTTTTTTTCAGTGGATTAATCATGTTTCTGCCTCAGCCTCTGACACAGATATTCGTTATAGCTGCCTGCTCAGGAAATGCAAGCTGGGTGTCCTGTTGATGAATAACGTGGTGATGCCCTCAGGGTGTGATGACTTAAACCTGAATGGCTGCCTGGCACCCAGCAAGACGTTCTCTCACTCTCCCTCCTCAGCAGGAGAGGGGGGAGAAAATGAAAGACTGATGAGACAGTTTAAGGGCAGAGAGATTGGTTACCAGTTACTGTCATGGGCAAAACAAACTCGACTTGGGGAAGACTAAGTTAATTTATTGCCGATTAATTGTAACAGAATAGGATAGTGAGAAACAAAAACCTAAAATCACCTCCCCTGCTCTCCTTCTTCCCATGTTCACCTTCATTTCCAAGTCTTCTACCTCCCCCTTGCCTCCCTGACTGGGAGGCACAGGGGGATGGGGAATGGGGGTTCCATCCATATTACTTCATCTCTGCAGCTCCTTCCTCCTCATGCTTTTCCCCTGCTCCAGCATGGAGACCTTCCTATGCAAGACAGTCCTTCACAAACTGCTCCAGTGTGGGTTCTTCCCACAGGCTGCAGTTCTTCAAGAATGGCTTGAGCATAGATCCTTTCCACAGAATGCAGTCCTTCAGGAATGGACCGCTCCAGGAACTGAAGTTCCTGCCAGAAGAGTGTGGTCTCATCTCCACAGGACATATCTACCTGCTCCAGAATGGGGTACTGCATGGGTTGCAGATGGATATCTGCTCCACGATGGACCTCCATGGGCTGGCTACAAGGGCACAACCTTCATTGCCATGGTCGTCTTCACAGTCTGCAGGTAAATCTCTGCTCCAGCTCCTGAAGTACCTCCTCATTCTCCACTGAGCTTGGTGTCTGCAGGACTGGAGTGTTTTTATCACTTTTTCTCACTCTTTTCTCACAACTGCTGCACAGTGCTTTTTTTCCCTCTTACTTAAATATGTAAGCATATGCTGCGGCAGCAGCATTATTGATGGGCTCATCTTTGGCCAGCAGTGAGTCCATCTTAGAGCCAGATGGAGCTCTGTGTGACATGGAGGGCAAGCCCATGGTCTCAACCCACATTTTGCCATGTAAACCTAATACATAGGGAGCAGTCTGGAAATACCAGCTTTGATTGTCCTTCAACTGCTTTCTCAGTCTTCCTGAATAAAAGGCTGTCTATCCAGTGGGCATTTGGAAGATCTCTAGGTTTTCAGTCTGGACACATGCAGACATGCTAGAATTCAGATCTGAGATGCTTCTTCAGGTGGAGTGTGTACAGACTTCATGTGAATAAGAACTGGTAGAAAGGGAGAAGGGAAGTGGCACACTATGCAGCCTGAAAGCTTGGAAGATTTATACTTGTGAAGATGACTCACTACACAAAATTTTGGCATTAGGATTAGATTTTGGCATAGGATTCCCGTTATTTTTTAGATATACACATACCTCTTTCCTGCTCTGAAAGAAAAAAATGTGTGGTGTTAAGATACTGCTCTGCTGTGTCATTGCCCTGCCATGTGGCCCAAATCCACAACAAATTGTCCACTGAATGTAGAGCTGGCCTACATTCAAGGCCTTGAGAAGTTTAGGTCTTCTCAGGATAATAGTCCATGTGCACCACAAGCCAGCAGACACAGATTTAGAGATATCCTCTACAGTGCCTGCAGAACATGTCCTGTCATACCCAAATGATGAGTATAGAGTCAGTCCTCAGCCCTTTCTGAGGCAGCTGCATGGAGACAGAGCACTCCTTGATTGCATCTGCAAATTTTCTGGCGAATAAACGTAGTCACTGGTATCACGTATGTCCTTGCATGGCTGGGTTATGGCAGCGTGCTTAAGAATCCACTGAATCAGAGCCCTAGGGTGGCTGCTGTATGAACTGAAAATATTAATAGAATATGACAGCACAGATCTCACTCTGAAACCCACTTTTTTTCTTTTAGCAATGACTGTTTCAGTTCAAATTTGCAAACTGTCAGCTTTGCTGGAGAAGTCCTTTTCTTGGATGTTCTTTAGCTTATCATTTTCCATGACATGTGTTGCACTGTAATGGTAAAAGCGTTATCATGAGAACAGTGTTCTGTGGATGCTCTCCTGCAAAGTGAATTTTCCTCAGCCTCAGTTCTGCTGTTACTTAGCAACCAAGAGGATAACCGGTGAAATTCTAAATATTATCTTGTCAGAGAGATCAAAACACAAAATGCACATTGAAATTGTTGGGGAAACTACCACAATTTTTTCTTTTTTTTTTTTTTTTTTTTCCCTTGCTTCAGTACCTCTTGGTGGCAGATGCACAAAAAATTGCTAGTCATAGTTAATATATACTGAAGTCTAAGGATCTAAAAGACAGTTCCAGGGATGGATGCCTTTTAATACTCTTTAATTCAAAAATGGTCCAAGGAGATAAGGAGGTGGATCTGCTGAAGACAGGGCTGTGGCTTAGCATAATAGCACTAGTAATATCCTTTACCTCCCGATGTTGCAATAACATCAAAAGTTTTGTTCTCAGAGATCAGTGAAATTTCACCTGTATAAAGAACACAGCAAGATTACATCTATGTAAGAGTTTTAAAGAAGCAGAATACCATTGTAGAACAGGACTGTGGACAGGGTTGGAAAAATTGTGTGCCACTGTCTTCACCCATTATTATTGCCTTGTGATTTGACTTCCTGGATCACTCGGGCCACAGAGTATCACACAATGATTCATTTCACATGACTGACTTAGAAAATATCTTTTTAGAGAGGCAGAGTGGCACAGAATATGCATTTAAAGGGTGATGGCTATTTAATTGCATTGTAAAATAAGGTTTTCAGTGATTAATTATCCATTAAAGCATGCTATTGTATTTTCAGTCTGAATTTGCCAAGCTTTAAAAAAGGCTGTATTCTGTCCTGTTCTATTACATTGTACAATCTTTATGGTGGTCATTTTTCCCCCGTGGAGGCATCTATACTCTCATCAAATCATCTTCTCACCCTCATTTTATTAAGCTTTGCTATTGACCTTCTTTAATCTCCTTCTGTAATGTAATCTCCAGCCTTTCCTTAGACCATTCTGGAATTGTTGTTTTGTAGAAACTAAAGAAAATTAACAAAAAACCCACAAAGTTTTTGGTTGGTGGAACCCATTGTACTCCAAGTGCAAACCTTAGCACCAGGCTCAGTATCCTAGCACTGAGCTTCTCATGCAAAGGTCATATTGTCTTCCTTGTCCTGATTAAGTTTTTTTTTTTCCCACAGTTGGGTATGAGGCTTGGTCTGTTTAGTCATTTGGATGCAAGAACTCACAGGACTCACAAGTCAACTCACTTGTAAACTCACTTTCCTCCACTTTTTTGGAGGAAATCAGACTTCCAGTATCTTGTCCTGATCACTTGCCACAAAATACCTGTCTGATCACTTATTCTTTACTTATTTTCTGCTGCCTAACTTTGGGATTCTTACACCCTAACCAGGAAAGAAGACCATGCTGACACATTTCCAGAATATCTGGATAAAATGCTAATGGAGAAGACATCAGTAGCGAAAAATAAGTACATCGCAGTATTTTAAGCTATCAGTAGAGCTATTTTAACCCTTTGGCTACTTCTGTCTTCTCACCATTTACTATTTCTGATGGGCTTATATCCTTTGTGTAAAGTTATATCTCTTCAGACTCTTCACAGCTCTGGGGAGCTCCTGGGTGCTTCATAGCTCCATAGGACCTGGAAGACCATGATTAGCCTATAGGTGATAAATACTTATTTTACCACATAAGAGACAACTCCAATAAACTGTACTTGTATAAAACTCCCTCCTACTGATTGACTAAAGTGACTCTTACAGTGAAATAAGAGGAGACAATTCTGTGGCTTCTGTCATTTCTACATCTTGATGAATACACAGTGAAATTGTAACATGGGAGCAGATATTCCAGATAAAAGGACACAGCAAGTGGCAAGGGTTTCGTGTGCAGGGATGATCCTTACTCCTGTTGTTTATATGGCAGCTGCACTTTCCCCAGGGTGACACATACACCCATCAGCCAGTACTTCCTAAACCTGGTGGGAGGCCAAACCTTCCCTCCTGAGATGATAATTTGATGCCTTTGTCTTCCCCTGCAGTCTGTCATCCTGTAGCACTTGTGATGTTGAAAGCTGGGGTAGGAATTTTAATGTTCCCTGTATTTGCATTTATGAACTATGAAAGAAATTAAAATTGGCATTTCTGTGCCATTGGCTGCGGGCCATAAGTTGGCTGAATGGTACCCTCATTTAAAACAGTATTGGTGAAAGTACCCAATATGAAAGCTCATAAACTGTTTCCGCCCCTTCTTGATAATGGCTGAACAACAAAGAAAGAGCAACTGATGTTCTCACATTAAAGATTTTTGTTCAATATTTAAACATCAAGGCCTAAATTTTTAACATGGTGTGGAAAGCTTCAGCTGTGTGCCTCCCATGAAAGGTAAGAGGAGGCATGGAGCTAAATCCCACCACACTACATTTAATATTTATCCCTAAAGGCTTCTGCTGCTGCTGAAGAGATTTGAGCACATTGCACTTGCTGAGGCTTTCAGAGGCATTCCAATATCACCTCCCTAATTATGCTGCCTGCAAAGAGCATATTAGTTTTTTTGCCCTGCAGTACATATGGGGAGAAAAAAAGCAAACAAGTTATGCCCAGCTGCGGGCAACAGAAGTAGTTTGTATGATTTAAAGGAAAATCAGAGATTTTAGTTAATTAATCCAGCCTAAATAGTTTAATATACTAATCCAACAGGACTAGATAAAGGATAAAAGAAGAACAGAGCCCGTATATTTAGAATTCTGTATTTTTAGGTCTTCTTTGCAAATATGTTTTTATGTTACCATTTATTTAAGCTCCTCTTTGTGCCTATGCAACTCCAGTCATGCATAGTGATTTTCATCAAATCTCTGAAGAGGCAATGGCACATACTTTTTCAATGCAGGATCATTTGCATCAGTTTTCCAACATGCTCCTTGGTTCCCACACTTGACTGGGAAAAGCTGCACCAGTTTTATATTCATCAAAATGTCCTTTACCCTCTGCACTTCCTGAACTGTGCAATCCACTTGCAGGAGGAAAATCTATACCCATTGCCATCCCCCAGACTGCTGGGATACAGAGAAAAAGAAACCTGGTGCCCTCCAGCATGGTTCTCCAGTCCGTGATGCGGTGTTGGGCACAGACCATGAATTTGAGGATGCAGAGGAGCACAGAGCAAGATGAAGGATTGTCCCAATGGGGACAGGCTGTATGTGGAGGTTAAGTGAGGAAGTTTGCTGTTGTACTAGTAGGAAGTCTGTGGATACCCTCACTTTTTCTTTTAGCTTACAGATATACTGCATGAGAAGTGTGGCTGTAGTTTCTTGCCCTGTGCTTTTTTGCCCCAAACTGTTGAGTGAATAACATTCATGGTGATGGGAGACTTACCTGGGCACACCTGAGGTGTAAGCTCATGGTACGGACTGTTTATGAGTCTAATCTTGAAACTGCATTCAGCAGTACAGGCGTAGCCTATTTTCCTTATGCTGTGAAAGATCCCATGTGAAGTCTTACCTAGCTTTTAACTCCTTGGAAGTAACTCATCTGAATTACCTTGATTCAAACAGCTTTTGGCCTGTGCTGTTGAGACCAGTCCCAGAAATAACCATAGAATCACAGAATCATGGGATGGTTCTGGTTAGAAGGGACCTTAAAGATCATTAAGTTCCAACACCCCTGCCATGGATGGGGACCAGGTTGCTCAAAGCTCCATGAAGCCTGGCCTTGAACACTTGAGGAACAGGGCATCCACAGCTTCTCTGGGCAACATTTTCTGGTGCCTCATCACCCCCACAGTAAAGAATTTCTTCCGAATATCTCATCTGAATCTTCCCTCTTTCAGTTTAAAACCATTACCCCTCATTCTATCACTACATCCTCTGATAAAAAGTCCCTCCCCATCTTTCCTGTAGGCCCCCTTTAGGTACTGGAAGCTGTTATAAGGTCTCCCCAGAGCCTTCTCTTCTCCAGGCTGAACAACCCTAACTCTCTCAGCCTGTCCTCATAGGAGAGGTGCTCCAGTCTACCTGATCATCTTTATGGCCCTCCTCTAGACTTGTTCCAACAGGTCCAATCAGATAGCATTTGCAGATTCTTGAAGAAACCTTTATAGGGCTACAGCTGATTAATGAGATGTATCAATCCGAACGGTATACAGACTATTATCTAGTAACTAGCTGAGTTAGTGGTATATCAATTAAGAGATTTCAGGAGTGAAAGATTTCCATAATCTGATTAGGATTATCTGTGGTTTGTTAAATTATGATTAATGGAAACTCTGAGACAGAGTTTATAATTATGATGAATTTTCAGTATAACAACAAAAAAAGTAACAAACCCTGAGGCATGTGAGAAAGTGAGAGAGGGCATTTAGTGGGGCTACTTACCACACAGTATTTAAGCATCATATTTCAGGGAATAGTTACTTTTTTATCATTATGATTATAATTTTCTAAGACATATGAGGAAATGAGCATATGATTCATATGTGATCCCACAAAGTTAGTAATTTTAAATGTAAATAAAAATTTTTAACAAGTTCCTTTGTTGAAGTATCCAGTCCACAATGCTGGAGAAAAAAACTGTAATGCAAGATGTTGGATCTTTTTCCCTCAGAAGAGAGTCTGTGGGGCTTGACTCCCAGTGCAGAGTGGCTTATATGAGCCTAAGGTGGGAAGAGGAAGGCTGTTCTCACATGTAGGTTCTGGAACAAGACTTCCTTCCTCCCTCCTGACTTACTGTCTCCACAGTCTGGTTGTGCCTCTGAACCAGGTCAGCCTTTTCTTCATCTTTAGGTGGAGCCAAGAGGCCACTAAGACTAAACTTGTAGTCTGACTCAATTATGTATAGAATCTGATAAAATATTTGCATCATTATCTTCAGTGGGAACACTTGCAGCGATGAACCAAGAAGGGTATGAGCTGTATTCTGCTGCTATGATAGAGACTTGATATGGGATCTATCAAATAATGAAAAAGTAGCAGTGGAAATCAGATTATACCTGTGCAGCTGTAATTTTCAGTCACTGCTCATAACTGTTCTATGTACTTTATTTCCTTTTGCATATCATCTTCCTTACATATTTCCCTTAGCAAATGGCAGTATGTATATATGCTGATTTTGGCTGGGGTAGAGTTACTTTTCTTCACCGTAGCTAGTATGGGGCTTTGGTTTATATTTGTACTGGAAATAGTGCTGATGGTGCAGAGATGTTTTAATTTTTGTTGAGCAGTGCTTGCACAGTTAAGGCCTTTTCTGCTCCTCACAGCACTAAACCAGTGAGTAGACTGGTGATGTACAAGTTGGGAGGAGACACAGCTGGGACAGCTGACCCCAACTGACTAAAGGGATATTGCATACCATGTGACGTCATGCTCGACATAAGAAGCTGGGAAAGAAGGAAGGGGGGGACATTTTGAGAGATAGCATTTGTCTTGCCAAGTAACTGTTCTGCATGGTAGAGCCCTGCTTTCAGGGGATGGCTGAACATCTGCCTGCCAGTGGGAAGTGCTGAATGAATTCCTTATTTTGCTTTGCTTGTCTGCTGGCTTTTGCTTTACTTATTAAACTGTCTTTATTCTGGAGTACTGGGTGCAGGTCTGGAGCCCTCAATATAGGAAGGATATGGACCTGATGGAGCGGGTCCAGAGGAGGGACATGAAGATGATCAAAGGGCTGGAGCACCTCTTCTATGAAGATAGTCTGAGGGAACTGGGGCTGTTCAGCCTGGAGAAAAGGAGGCTCCGGGGAGACCTAATCGCAGCCTTTCAGTACCTAAAGGGGGCTACAGGAAGGCTGGGGAGGGTCTGTTCACAAAGGCCTGCTGCGATAGGACAAGGGGTAATGGACTTAAGTTGGAGAAGGGTAGATTTAAGTTGAATATTAGAAAACATTTCTTTATACTGAGGGTGGTTGAGCACTGGAACAGGTTGCCCAGGGAGGTGGTTGAGGCCCCTTCCCTGGAGATATTCAAGGTGAGGCTCGATGAGGTCCTGGGCAACCTGGTCTAGTTGGGGGTGTCCCTGCAACTGTGGGGAGGTTGGACTAGATGACTCTTTGGAGGTCCCTTCCGGCCTGGAGCATTCTATGATTCTATGATTTATCTCAACTCATGATTTTTTTCACTTTTTCTCTTCTGATTCTCTCCCTTATCCGCCCAGTGAGGGAACTAGTGAGTGGCTGTGTGGTGCTTAGTTCCCAGCTGGGGTTAAAGCACAACATAAAAAGATAGGGCTGTATATATCCTACTGTTAGAGCTTCACCAAGATTTTACAGGTGCATCTGTGAGAGCACCAGCTTTTTTTGGAACAGCCCAATGAACAGTACTCCTGCAAAACCTTTCAGTACCCTGCACAAAGGCAGCAAAGGGTGTGCTGCTGTGGAGGAGAGGCTGGAACTTTAACACTTTTATGGGTGAAGTTGCCAAACGGCCATTATTTTGCATTTGCCTCCCTACAATGACCAAAGGCTGAGGAATTACAATGGCAGTGAAAGGAAAAACCAACCCCACACAGGCTGCCTCTGAAAAAATGTATGTGTGAAACTGGAGAGCAAAATCCCCTGCTAAGCCCATTACTAAATTATTTCTCTGAATTTTAATTGCTGTGGTTGGATTGAATCTTTTGGCTCAGCCATATGCATTGAAGGCAGTTCTCTGAACGCTCTCCAAAGTGCTCTGAGAAAGTTGTCATGTTAATTGCAATTCCTCCTTTATTCCTGCCTTGCTCTGCACAAGAAATAAGTTGTCACATTCCTTTCTGGCATGTGGCATTTCACGGGAGTGGAAAATCACTATCAAGTGGAAAAATGTGTTCTTTTTGATCCTACAAGTCACAAAAATGTCCATACAAAGTGAGGTTCCTTATGGTCTCATGAAGTCGGAATTGAAAGTAACTTTAGAGATCTAGTACACTGATAAGCAATTAAAGTGTTCTTTTGCACAATCAATTATAATTTATTGTTTTCACCTAAAATCAATCACAACAGCCAAGCAGTCACTCTTGAGAATAATGCCATAATTTCCTCCGCAAGCTGAAAAGATGTTACCTATCTGAGGAAGTGCTCTGAAACAAAGCCACCATCTGGAAGGATAACACAAAGATAGATGGATGGTTACTCTTAAGCCAGGTTTTAATTTATAAAGTAGCAAGTTCTGCAAACCAGGTGTGATATCCATGTAAGAAAGGTGAGCTGTCAAACGCCAGGGAGGAAGTAGCTCTGACATACAACAAAGGGACCAAAAGTAGATCAGTCAGAGCTGGCAGCAAAGATTAAGGATGCTTCTAGTTGCAGTATCTTCTCTTAAGGCTGCTGGTTGGAGATGTGGAAAATTATATTAAGGAAGCAATGAACAATTCAACCCTTAAGGGAATAAGGAAACTATAAATTTTAAAGCTGATTTAGTCACAGCCCTGATGAAAGCTGATTCCTTGTGCTCCGTAGCTATCATATAAGATTCCCTACCCATTTTAAACCCAGTTCATTTATTTTTATTTGTTTTACATGAGTTGTTAGCAATAAATCATCATGACTTTCATCTACAGCAATAAAAATAGTACTCCTGCAATCATCTGTTGGAATTGTCATCCTATTTTACCTGTTTTTTTTTTTTGTTTGTTTGTTTGTTTTTTCCCCTGTAGGTATTTACAATGACTACAATAACCCCTTGTTGCCACCAAGCGTAAATACTTTAAGGTACTTGTCTGTCTGTCTCTGTATCACTGGAGAAAAAAAATAATACTAAGCTGGAAGGATCTTAGGACTAAAAAAGTATCCAGACTGTTCCTGGCAGGCAGTACTGCAGGAGCACAGAGAGAATGTGGACCAAGTTGTAATGGACATAATGGCAGAAGATAAGCTGTTGCCCTAGTGAGGGGTTGAACTTTGACCATCTCATGGGAAATATGCTTTTTACCCAGCCAGGACTCAAAAACACTGTGGAAGGAGCATCCATGGCCTTCTGCAGATACCTTCTTCCCATGTTTCACTACTCATGTTGTGGAAAGTCTTTCTTCAGATTTAATCAGGTTTCCCATGCTGGAAATTAAACTCAGGATTTCACGTGGGACCATATGGAAAATAGAATTAAGAGCACTGTTAGCAAACAGCTGATCACAATTCCTTCTAGTATAAACTCATCTGCTTCTATCTTTCCTTCCCACTCTTTCCTTTTTTTCCTCCTCTTCCTTTAGCATTGATCTTTTCAGAACTTAATACAGTAATTCCTTAAAAATACTCTCAGAGGCGATATTTTGCAGAGTGCTTATCTTTTTTGTTTCTCTCTTCTAGGCTCTCACTGGCAACCCTGAGCTCAGTTCTGTAACTGCTGCTTCAATAATATGAAGACTAGACGAGTGATGATGTCCCACAGCTTACACACATCACACCTGTTCATTTCACATGGAAAGAAATTTTTCCTTGTGGACAGCAGCAGCACCAAGCACTGCCCAGATGTGGCTTCCAAAGTCAATTTTTCCCATGTTATCGCTAAGCTGGTTGATGTTCATGTTGCATTTGCATATTTTCTTTCTCCTTCAGAAATGCAATGTGACATTTCTGTTTACTGAACTTCAGCTAATGTATAAAAAATCAGGCATACTCTGTCCCTTATCTGAAGTGCTTTCACAAGAGCGTGCCACTACATCAGCCAAGCTGTTAATGAGAATCCTGATTAGGACAGGGCAGAAGAGACCCTTTTAAACCTCCACAGGAAATGCTCTTTCTGCAGTATAGCCAGCTAATGGTATGGAACTTCACAAGGCAGCTATCAAATGATTGTTCAGACACCTTAAGGTGAAATAACAGAGACTATATTCCATTTGTTTATGAGAACGTCATGCGAAAAAGTTTCAAATAGCCTCCTGATTTTCACATATTACACTTATGTGTGTTTTTCTTAGGTGCTAATTCAGCTGGTCATCTGCATAGTTGCTAAAAAAGTAAGTCCTTTACTAACTAACTCCAGCACTTAGCCTGCTACAGTTATTTGCAATGGACATCTGGCAGGTTCATTTCCCACATCAATGCAATAACGTCTCCCCTTTTCCTTAAAATGCTTTATTTCTCATTGTTCTTTAGCTTATGTAAAATCATTTAGCTCAGTAATTATAGTCATTTTGTATGCACTTTTATTGCATTTGAGGCATCATTAGCCAAGTAGATCTAGTGAATTGCTTACAAAATTTAATCTCATAAATTTCACTTTGCATAAAATATGAATTTACATTAGGTTTTCAAGGTGTGCATCTTCTGGATAAAACTACCATTTCTTTGTAAGAAAGACATTTGTGTACTATGAGCAGTTACACATCTGAATGTGATGTCTGAGGAGAGGTTCTAATATGATGTTGCACAAGGCATTGCCTTCATAAATTAAAGAGAAGAAAACTTAATCTATTTCATCTGAAGATATAGCAATGTCAATCACGGTTACCTTGATTAGATGGCAAGAGTATAATTGCTATTCAAGTGAAATGTCTTCATTGATTGCTGACTATGTAATTGAGAGGGGTTGATAAAACACCCTGGCAACATAGACATTAACACTATGCAGCTTTCCCGGGATTTTAAAGAAGGTATAGGTATGTGGTTGTTAAATTGTGGTATTGAAGTATTCTGTCCTTTGTCGTACTACTCCTCTTGGCGCTTATTCAAGGTAATAGAAATGTTATTAAAGGACAGATTTGCAGATTCCTCTCTGTGTGGGCTGAGGAAGCAACCCCATTAATGATTTGAAACAACTGGACTTTGGACCTTTTCTCTTTGCATAGGTCAAAACAGACACTGCAAAAAGTCAGAGGGAGCTTCCCACAGGCCAGACCTGCGAAACATATATTCGAGGCTGATCCTGTGAGCAAGGCAGCATCTCAGGCCTCAGGTCAATTACAACTTCTAACATAGTCTCTGTGGTCTTTCTCAAATTAGGCTTTTCATACATTAACACTCCTAAAAGCACGTAAATATAACACTTCTTCAGTAGTCTTCTGTTTACAGTGAAGCTGCTTCATGGCCTCAAAATGACAAAAGTCAAAGGAGACTAATATAATTTGGGGGTTATTTGGGTTAATTTGGTTATTTTTTGGGTTAATATCCTGCTGCTAATGAAGAAAATCCCCTGAGTTTGTAGGCTGAAGGGTCCCTCTAACATACCTCTGCAGGTTATTTCCCTTGCTGAGGGTTTGACAGACAGCACAAGCTAAAATCTTTCTATCCCTAGGGGTGACCTGATTAACTTCAGTTTGAGAAGCAGGATATTTTTAAACCTCATTTTACACTACTTCTTGTCAGTGGTGACAATTCATTATGATAATGAAGGATAATAGAGAGGAACTTTTCTCCAGCAGCCGTGAGAGATCATCTTTAATTCTCTGTATAGTATGCTTATGAAAAACGTGAATTTTGCTTGAAAGATAAACATCATATTAATAACAGTGATAAAAAGAAAGATTCTGAAGAGAAGTATATTAATATAAGCTTGAATATTAGCTAGAGAATTAAACAGTTTGCTTGATGAAAAGCAAAGTGGGAAGATAATGAGCCATCAAGCCTTGAGAAAGCATAGTAGGATTTTATCATTACATTTTATTGAGGCCATTAAAGAGTGAGGGGAGGTAGAATGACTTTGGAAGATCTTGTGTATGGACACTAAGTACTGAAATGCCAACCCAGCTCTCTCTGCAGAGGATGGAGTCATACCTCTGCCTTCGCAGTTCTCCTTGAATGGAAGAGCTGACGTCCTCTGCAGGATCCTAGTTCACCTTTGCATTACATTACCAACAACTTTGTATGACACCCACTGCCCTCAAATGCCAGGAAGGAGGCAAGTGTAGAGGGATTAATCTTGCTTTGCTTTAGATTTTTATAATATAGACTCCTGTATGGCACCACAAGAGCCCTTTGTAATCATTAGAGATCTGTTCAGTAAAGTCAATGGAGTGTGGGGTGTGATTTGTCTCACTGCAAAGTAGGTACCCACATTTGACTGTAGGGGTCACAACTCAGATTTCACTGATGCACCATTGACTATAAGGACAGCTGGTCAAGATAGATGCCAGCAATCAGGATGAATTCCTTCCTGGGGTCTGGCTTGCAAGGGGCCAGTCCCTGAGTGAGCATACAGACACACTGTGGATTAAACACTGTTCTTAGCACTTTGCTGTGCTCTCCTGTAGTTTTTTGTGCCTACTCACGTTAGCTATAGCTGCTCACATTAGCTGTATCTCTGGAGGTCTGGTGATTTGACACAGTGCATCTGCATGGTCATATGCATGGTTTAACATAGAAATAAACTAGGCCCAGAAGTCTTCAAGTACAATTAATTTCAATTGGTTCCTTGTGGGATTAAAAACTCTCAGAGTCAGTTTCTACCAATCCTGCTGTTTGTTTTGAACTTACCAATGTTAAACATTAATCACAATGTCTTTGTAGCTGGTTGGGGGCTAGTCAAACTACAGAAAGGCTCCAACTGGTTTTAATGAGATAGGAGAGGAGCCTTTAGTTAGGCATTAAGTTTGAGACTTTGCAATGAGCTGACAGGGAAGTCATGGTTTATATCCCTGTCATGGGAAAACTTTTGTTGGAATAAAAATGAGTCTTCTTCAGGGACTGTCAATTATTCATGTACCTCTCTAGAAAACATCTGTTTTACCAGTTCTATAAAATATAGATCCTTAGTGTTCTTGTTCGGATCTCATTAGAAAGTCTTTCTAGACTTGAGGTTCAAAAATGGGAGCTTGTATGTGAAGACATCCAAGAAAGAGGTCTAAAGGAGTATATGCAAGTTTTTGCAAAAATTTCTCTCATTTTAAAGAGGAAAGACTTATAGCCTTTGTGCAAGGCTGGATGAGTTCTCTGTGGATATATGTTGAGGACTAATTCTAAGCAGATGACAATGTATATCTGATACGTTTTTAGGAAAGCACTATTTTTGTTAATGGTTCCTATTCAACAATAAAAGAGTAAAATATAACTAACTCATCAAGAGTATGAGAAGAAGTAACTGTTAAATCAGAGACAGTTTCTGGATATGAAATGGCTATTTAAATATCTTTAACTTTTGAATTTGGCCAGTGGTTTCTTCTTTCTGTAAACCTATGTCTCAAGGCAGTTATTTCGATGTTAATTACATTCTCTCCTAATTAAGGTAGGTGGTTGAATTAGGGGTCTATTACACAGATCATTTCCTGTTCTAAGACTGGGAAATATAGAATAGTGCTGGTGTTCTTTAAGCTATCTAACTGCAAGTTTGGAATACTTTTTCCCACTCACTGAGCCGGGCAAAGATCTGTGCAGCTCCTTATTCCCGGAAATAAATACTTTGCTACCTGAAAATCTAAATCTCTAAATTTCCTTAAACATAAACCCAATTAAAAGCATAGAAGAATATCTCCCAAAACTAATTAGCCCTTCTTAGCCAAGCTTTTAAACCATCCAGTTTGGAGCTAGTGAGCCAACTCAAGGCAGAAGCATCTGCCAGGTCTGTGCAACCATTAACATGCAGCTTTGCAGCTCAGGTATTGCAGACATCAGCTAGAAAGCAAGTTTTGAATCTACACTCACTTTTCCATAATGGGCTGACACTCCTGGCTTTATACAACAGTGAGTGAGGGTCTGGGAAGAACCAAATACCAGAGGCACCTGAGGTAAGCACGCACCTTGAGTGGTTCAGCTGCTGAGACACGAACACTCAGGTCCTCAGGTGTGTCACGTTTCTGAGAGCCGTAGATCATACATCAACCACCTAAAGGTCATGGGATCTTCTATAACATCTCAGCAGTAGAAAAGAGCCATTGTGCTATTTTGCTGAATTGTGCCTCTCAGAGCCATGACTGCCTTTCAGTTCCCACGCGCTTGGTACCCAGATGCACGGTCCAACTGCACCACCAGCTATAATAAAAGAGGCTCTTTTTCTTCTCACCTCCCTTGAGCTGAGATACAATCTGAGTGACAAAGAGCTACATTAATTCAGGTGAACAAAACCATAACTTGACAAGCATCAGACAACTGGGGTAGCTTTGAAAATCTAGAGAAGAGTGCTCAGAAGATGAAAGGGAAAATGATCCTGGCAATTGCTGGTCTTTAAACTGTGAATAAAGTGATGAGAATGTCCTGAAATAAAAAATAATACTGACACTGTGTGCGAAAAAGCATGGGACGTGTTTTGAAGACTTGACTTTTGACGGCATTATACTGCAAAGGTTTGCCCTCTGCACCTCTCCTTGAACATCTGGATCTAGGTGGATGAAAAAAATGTGAGAATCAGCTTTGGGTTTCAAGAAGATATTGTGAATGGTGTGTGAACCAATCTTACCCAAAGCACTAATTAAAAATGTCTTTACAGGCAAGTTGGCTAAAGACTCCTGAGACAGCAACATCTTTGAAGAGGTGACTAATGGGTTACCATTAGAGTTGATCTTGTTTAGCACCTATGTTAATGGTTTAAGAAGGCTGAGTAGGCTGCATGTTAATGGGACTATTAGACTATTAAATTGAAGGAAAATGTCAACACCAGGCAGGAAAAAGTAACTATAAAAAACCACAAAGCTGCTAGAAAATAATAAAATGAGGTTTGGTTTAGAGAAAAAAAAGAAAAATGATCCAGTGAATTTTTTTTTTTTGTTTTAGTTAAAAATTAATGGTGCAGAATAAAATGCGAAGACAGAAATGTATGTATGGGAATGTTACAGGTAGAGCTGACAGCATCTGGATCAGGAAGGTGGCTCAGTTGCTTTCTTTCTGTTCTATTTTCTAGAATTCTGCAAGTTTTCAACAAGCTATTGCTGAAACTTTTTGGTCTGCATAAACAAACTGAGGAAAACAAAGCGATCATTTAGCTGAGAGGTATTAGTCTTATCTGTGTATCCAGAGCATTATTTTACATCGGGCCATGCATTCAAATGGTGAGGATTCAAAGAACAAACTGTAAGGCACTTGGGGAACCAGAGGAATTACATAGAAAAGATTAGATGCTATATTAATCTAGCTAAATAAGGTCTTGTAACCAGGGCTGAGTGGAGTTGCAGAGCGGACGAACAAGAGCTGATTTTCCATGCCATGGCACTGTGGCTCAGCTGTGGTGTTTCAGACATGTCAGTCTCCTGTAGTGAAGGTCTCCCAGACACAGTGAGCCCATGAGAGATGGGGTAGGTGGGNCAAATGAGATATCCTGGAGAATCAGAAATGGCACTATAGGTATCTGAATTGCCCCTAGAATATTTGGGGATTGCATAAAATGAGACATACATTCCTGCCTTCCTTGGTAGGCATCTTTCCCAACACAAAGCATCATCTGTATTTGGAGATGCAGGACAAGAGTTTCTTATTTCCCTTCATTTTGGATGCTGTGCAGGGGACTCCCCACTTGGTTGTAGGGCAGAGAAAACTGTAACATGCAGAGATTGCATACTCTTACAAAGCTGTTTAGTTTTGTGCACCTGGCTCATAACCCTGCAGGCTGCTGTCCTGCCGTCACAGGCAACTGCAATCCTCTTCAGCCACCAGCTGAGATGCTGCTCAAAGGTGGGTCTGTTGATTAGAAACCTCCCAGGCCCATCTCAGCCTAATAAATGAGGCTCTTCTTAAGGTGCTACTGAGCTGTTTTTCTCTGAACATTTCCAAATCTCATCAGACATGACTATTAGATCCCCAGCAGGGCGTAAACTATGGAGTGGCTTGTGAAGGTAAGTACTCCGTCTTCTCCTGGAGCTTACAGTTACATGCAGAGATGACCTACCCAGTATCTCCTTACAATGAGATCTCTTTTCAGCACCATGTGGGCATAGGGAGGTCTCCAATGAGAAGCTCCCCTGATATCTGATCTGGGCCTACACTATGGGGTACAGCAGAAAGAGCTGCTGTGAAAGCTGCTGAACAGATGATGTCAGCTTAAAGCACTGGTAAAATAGCTGAGGAGCAAAGAGTGGAAGACTGAGGTCCTTGTCGTAGAGTGCATCAAGCTGTTCCAGTTCAGGGTGGATGGAGGAGTTTGCAAACCTAAGAATCTCCTTGGCCATGGTCACTCATAAAGCAGCTTATTTATGGCTTGTTCTTGAAAATGAGAACTGGCATGATCGTGTGGCAGTTGTGGAGTGGACAGGTGTCACAAACAGCTCACTCTGCTTTCAGGAGGGGCCTAGGAGTGAGCAGATGCACAGACAAGTCAGACAGGCCTGGGGCTGGGATTGTGTCCAACATCCCTCTCTGCAAGAATGGGTAGCCCCTTCTTAAAAGCAGTGGCCATAAACGGCAGAGACATTTTGCTGTATGCTCAGACTGAGTCCCATCCATCACTCCAAACCTACTCCTGCTCCTGTTTTTTCTCCTTGGTTTAATTTCTACATTTGGCTGTTTCTTTCCTACAAAACCTCACATGCCAAGACAAACACCATCATCATAAGGGCAGAAGGCACCAGAGCTGCCTCACCTCACACCTCCTCTACTCACCCAAAGCTTGTGCAGCTCCTTCCCTTTTAATCTGAAAATTTCGGAATTAAGATTATCCTATACTTTATGTTGTACTGCATGAATAGCACATAAAGGATATAGTTTACAATTGTATAAAGCTAAAAGGGCCTTCATCTTTGTTGGTGCATACACAGGACAATAATAAATGTATTTAATGAAAGAAAAATATATGCTTCCTTATTCCCATGAGGAACAGAAGTGAGAAGTTTTTGAAACATTAAAGTAAATAGAAGAAAATTGTAGTGAATTTTCCAGCTGTAAAATAGTACAATGTGATTCTGCAATTCATTAGATTTTGACTAATTCCACCAGCAGGGGGGGAAAAAAAAAATTAAAAAAAAAAAAGGAAGAAAGAAGCAAAATAAGTAAAGGCCTGGAAGTGAGAAACATTTTTTTTTCCACAGTGAATAAGTGTATTGTTAGTGCTCCCAGATATAATAATGTGGTGAATTTACAGAGTATGAATAAGCAGGGCAACAAGGACTCTTCCATGTGTCCCTGAATTGCTGCAGAACTGAATGTGTTGCTCATTACTGAAAATCAACAGGTCAGATACTAATTGGCATCCCTTCCTTCTCTCATCATTTATGCTGTGTGTTGTGGGTGTTAAATGTTATCGTGGGGCCAGTGAGTGGAAAACTGTGATTTGACATTGAGTTCATCCATTTTGCTATATTCTGTATAAGGATATAAAAAATTGATTGCAGAAAATTGGAACTTAAAGGTGTTAAGTTTGTTTTTAAAGCTCAGAGCATGAGATTGGTTAGGTTGTTCCTTAAATTAGACATGAGGAAAATTATGACTTATGGGCTAGAATTTCTGTAGGTGTTAATTAATGCGGCATCAGTTGATACACTACAGCTATACCAATTTGCACCAATTGGTGATATACAGAAATTTACATTGGCTTAGAACAGCATCCTGATTTCCTTTGCACACCTTCCCTACATGTCAATGCAATTGGTATTTTCGCTCTTCATGTTTGGACTGTTTGTTAATTGGATATGTGACAGGCAGTACATGAATTTATTGAAGTGACACTGATTTAAACAAAACAGTAATTACTGTAGCAAATTACTGATGATAACATTTGCCTGGCTCCATCATAAGGTAGCACTGTCGCTTACTGTGTGCTGTTACACGGTCAGAGGAGGTAAAGAGAGCTTGGAGTTCACATGAGTGGAGAGCATTGGTGAATTGCCAGACTATTTTGCACACTGCATAGCATTCATCACTTGTAGAAGTGCACTCACAGCTAGTTATGCTAGATATTACATGAACAAATAGAGCATTTTCTGGCCTCAGAGAATGCAAACATTATGCAGTGTGGTCAAGTGGGCAGATTACTGGTCTCCAGTTTAAAAAATGGAGTTTTCTTGCCTGCTGCGTGACCTTGAATAAATTGATTTGCCTCTCTGTGCCTTAGTTTTCTCATCTGTCGAATTATGGCTACATTGCTGATCTCCACTGGAAAACATTTTTGAATAAACTGCTGAAAAGAAACATCCTAGTGATGCTTATTTCCTTTTCTCTATCAGACCCTAGCTAGAAAGCTTTACATTTTAGTGCCAATCTCATAGTAGATTAATCCATTCTATTGAAGTGATTCACCCTCTTGAACTGAGGTTCTGGCTCACAACACTTACCACTTTTGGCAATATAATTTTATTGTTTCCTGCAAAACTGAGAGGGATGTAGCTGATCTACATTACTTCAGCATCATGAATGAATTGCTTGATAAATAACTTTTCTATTCCATTCTGCTTCATGTTCTCTTCTAGGATGTGTGATCTCCTCCTTTAATCTTGTTTTAAGTAATTCAGTGAATTTACACAGAGAACGCTTGTGGTTTTTTTTTTCTCTGAATGACCACAGATGCATGAACACAAAGCATTCATAATTGTCCTGGGTGTTGGAGTTCACATGTATTAAAAACTGAATGCAGTTTGGACCAACAGGAAGACCCATAGTGATAGTCTCTTCTGAAAACAGCAGCAGGCTGATGGGGATCTTTGAAAACTTCTCAGGTGAACTCACCGTGATTCAAATTGCCAACATTTTGTATAAAATTCTAACATTTGGCCTTACTTCAACAGTGACTGTGAAGTATCCCCAAGAATGCACTGGTTTCATGAATAAATATACTTGGGGGAGGGGAGGTGGTGTAAGCCCCCCGAGTCCATCTCCATTAGAGCTGACATTTAGTGTACCCAAGGCTCCCCCAAACATCTTACCTGGCCTGCTTGTAGGTGCCACTGTGGCCCAAAGAGACATCTGAAAGGGGTCAGTAGTGAATTTACAGAAGAGTGCTCCTTCTTCTGCTTGGGTTAACGGCCACTCCAAAGCTTTGGCCTGGTTTTGTTGTCAGGCTCACGACAGGCGACGCCCAGGGAAAGAGACTTGGTGTGTCTTGCTGAAAACTCATGGGAAGAGTTTAGTGTAGGATGGAGTATCTGAGTTTTGGAAATGTGAGACACTTCTGAAAGATCTAAATGTCTTTCAGAAGACAAATGTCTAATATAGGATTCAACCTTTGTCTTTCTAAAGAGAGAAATTTTAATTGGAGAGGAGAAGAGAGGCAGAAATTATTCTGAGATAACACAGTTAAACACATAGCTGATGCTATTTTCAGCGCCTTATTGAGAGACCACATCTCATTGCAAAGCTGTATCTACTGAGCCCTGCAGCCCCACAGACTTTTACAACACTGTTTTACTGAAATCACATAAAGACCATCAGGCCTTGCAGGTTTATGTCACATAGTCTGTGGATATTTTCCTTGACAGTGAAGCAACCTGGAAGCAGCCTTGGCTGCAGTTCATCCAGAAATGATTGCATTATCTGCTCTGCGCCACCCTGTATTGGATAATAACATTAGGTTACTCATAAATAAAGATCACATGGCACCGTTATTCAGAAATTAAACATGTTAATAAACTAGTACAGTGCAAGGGAACCTACTATGGCTCTAAAACATTCAGGTCAATTCTTGTTATTTACCACAATAAAGCTACAATTTATGTTTGTGACGTCAGAGGGAGAAGACAACCTAAATCCTGTGACTTTTGTCATTCATAGCAACTTGAACAGTCATTACAGGATCTAGCTTATGATTATTCTGTGCTTTTTTGAGGATTTTCTGTTCTTTCCCTATTTTGGATAAGTAGACTGCATGGAGAACCATACAGTGTACTTATTATATCATATTCATATCTGTGCAAATAAAAAATACTTTCCTCACAATAAACAAGGACTTGAATAATCATCAGCATTCATCAGCTCAAGTAGTTCTATGAACAGATAAACCCCCAAATGATCTTTCTTCATCTCTTTTTCAGGGATAAAGCTGCATTACCCCAAAGAATGTATCTCATCTTAGAAAATATCGGATAACGATGTACTTGTGGAAGTTAAATTCATCTATGATGTCGATTCATGCCCAGTGCAAGTGCCACTGAGATCCTCAGAACCGATGGGCTGCAAACTTGCCCTGTGACCTCAGCTTCCAGAAAAATGCGTGGCTTTCGAATGAGGGTGTGGGAGATCACTCTTCAGCTTCAGTCATTGGGAACTGGTGAGCATTTAATGTCTTTATTATATATTAGCTTTTGACGTCAGCATTTTCATATTTATTGGAATGCAAAATTTGGCTGTTTATCCCATCTGACTCTTTGTCTTCAAAATCTGAAATGGGACAAGTCTCTCAAGAACAGGATTGGCTTCACATCTAGCCCAGGAACATTTTATTTAGCTGTCCTAGAATCACGGCAGGGAGAATGAGGATTCTGCTTTAGGTGCACTAAGTAAACTGTTATCTATATTTTATTTTCTCTACAGATGAGTATATACACATACATATATAAATATATATTCACATAATGCTTGTATATACAATTTATAAAGGTATATGGTCTGTATATGCTTATATGTATATTCTCCTTATTCAAGGGAAAAATGCTTCATGCTGGTCCTGAATGTTGTTCTCCGACGTGTATTTTACATTTGAGGTATTTCACCATACACAGAATGGCACTCAGAGAAAGCATCCACATGTGAAGAAACTGTATGAAAGAAAACAAACTTCTTTAACAGACGTCTATCTCCAGTCTATGTGAAAAGAGGTCAGGATACATTTTGGTGAATGAAGCCTTTTATTTTTGTTCTGAATGGACGTTTTGTCTATTACCCCACAAGAGGGCAGCAAAGGAAAACGGTTGTCAAAACACGAGACAAAAACATTCAAGGACATTTAAGCATTTAAGTTTCCTACTGTGTTTAATAAGATACTGAAAATACCATTGTGTGAGAGCTAGGAGAGCTTGTAGAAAGCCACCTGATGAGAGAAACAGAGATTTTTTTTTTATTATTTTTTTTTTCTGAAATACTTTCCAAGCTTCCTAATCTATTGTGAGCTTAATGAAGTTACTCGCTATTACCTTTAAATACGCTCCCCGGTCATGTGATAACGGCACAGCAGCCATGCAAGGTCTCCTGGGCTTCAGCATCCTCCTCGCTAGTGCTAATTGCTCTATTCTCACAGAATTTAAGTGCTTTTGCCCGATCCCTCCCTTCCTTTCTGAACCACTAAGCACTGACTGAAATGGGGAAGGTTACACTTGGAGAACAATCTGGTGACAAGAAAACCATCTTGCTTTTGCCTGTTTTAACCCAAGATCCCAACTAAGTAATAAGAAAATCCTGATTTTGGGGGCTTTGTTGTTCAGCAGCCTTAGCTAGAGCTATTCAGTCAGGAGCCAGGGTGTTACAGATGGTTCGAGTTGCCAGGGGAGTGTCTGTGTGCCACAGAGGCTGTGCTGAATGCAAATAGAGATTTAGTCAAAGAAGTGATTCTTTGCTGCATCCTACATTTTCATTCATGCGTTCTGCAGTCCTGCAGGCAATTGGGGCACCAGTGCGTTAATCGCCTTTGAAATATACAGGAGACTTTTCCACGTTTTGAATGTTTCAGCTTCTAAATGAATGACAAACAGAAGGCAGAGAAAAAAAAAACCAACCCTCACATAGGAAAGTGAAGGCATCTTTCCAAGGGCTGTATTAGAGCCTGAATGCAAACCCAGATCTCAACCATTCTGTCGTCTCGGGATGGTGGTGTTTTCTGCTGCCCTTGCTGCTGTATTGTACCTTAACAGAAAGCTTGCTCTGGGTGACACCAGAACACAAGTAAGAGGGACCACACAGGGGCAGGTTTGTTTATTCAAAGCAGGATGCCACTCCATGCTGATTGCTCCTACTGAATGTGGTAGGGTGAGACGTAAAATGCAGCAAGCTGCAAGTGTAACATTACAATTTAGCACTACAATTTAGCTGAGGCTGAGGACACAGATAAACTACTGCTTTAAATGAAGCCCAGGAGCTCTTGGGCCTGGGTGAAGAACTGAGCATCCCTCCACCACGTGCCTAATTGCCAGTAAGGAAACCTGAGTATCTGCCCCAGGGGAAGCACCAACGTGCTCCAACTTGCTGCTCAGATGGAGAAGTGGACCGTGTCCCCACTGCCGTCTGTGGTAGATGCAGCCATACGGAGCTGATGTCTTAACTGGGACTGAGACAACTCTGGCTGCCTGGAAGCCTAAATAAGGCTGTTACCTCTCTTACCTAAATAAATCTGTGTGCCTCTGACACTCCCTCGTTTGCCAAAAACTTGCCTATTTCGTATTTCCTGATGAAACCTCACTCCTCAAACTTAAACTGGTGGTGATAGGATGATTTGTTCAAACTGGAAAAGGGTAGATTTAGGCTAGATATCAGGGAGAAATTTTTCACTGTGAAGGTGGTGAGACACTGGAACAGGTTGTGGATGCCTCATCCCTGGAGGTGTTAAAGACCAGGTTGGACGGGGGTTTGAGCAACCTGATCTGGTGAAATGTGTCCCTGCCCATGACAGGAGGGTTGGAATGGGATGAGTTTTAAGGTCCCTTCCAACATAAGCCGTTGTATGATTCTATGATAACAACCGTATCCTGTCTGCTGCTACTCACAGCCTGACACGGTACAATACTTACTGCAGAACTTCATGCTTTACGCCCTGCTGTGAGCAGAAGGCTGGGTCCTGCTGGGAGCTTGCTTGCAGCTGTGCACAAGTTTTCTCAGTACTTCTGCCTGACACCAGGGCACCATGTCTTTATGTGGTCTTTGTGTCACACTTCTGGCATGGCTTACTGAGATGGGGTGCGTGGTCCTGTCCAAGAATTAACCCTAAATCTATTCCAAGGCAGGAAAGGCCCTGGCCAAGCCTCAGTTAAGACCAAACAAGTAACACACATGGGATACAACCATGCGTTCAGTACAACACTTTCAAGAATGGGAAAATGAAATCTTTTCCATGTTAGATGGAACATCTGAAATAGTATGTATCGCTCTGCTCTCCAGAGTTCTAGCAGATGGATGGACTGGGAGTGATTTTTAAGCCAATGTGCATCTCTCCAAGCAAAATACCATTCTCCATTATTCTGAGCTGGAAGAATAATGGAAGAATCAATCAAATCCTCTAACAGTGACAAAAACCAGACAAAAATCCATGTGAGTTTCCTTTGAGGCTCTAAGAGGATTAGACTCCTCAGGCAGGAACTCTTCTATAAGGGTCTGTTTATGAGGAGAAAAAAAAGTTTGACAGATGTGTACGGTCAGTTCAACAAAGCAGCCTGTAAAAACCTTGTACACTATCTGAAATGGTACAACCCGACTCTTTAGGCCAGGTTTAAGACTGTGGACCTGAAATGCAATTTTGACTCTGACATGAACAGGCCAAGAAGAATCCCACAAATCCCTGTGGTGCTGAGGGCTTTTGATTTCCTTTCCTCTTCATCCTGTTTCTACTTCAGTTGCAAACTCTTCAAGGCTGTCACTTAGACACACTTTCAGAAGCAGCTAGTGAAGTGATTAACACAACCTGAGACCCACTCGGGGACTCTTACGGAGTCCCACCATGCTCAGTATTTGTGCAATGGTGGAGATGAGAGGTACCAAGGAAGCCTCTCTCCCCTTAGCAGTGTCTTGTGCCATGCCAGCACCTCATATGAGCTTGTAGTAGTGCAAGAGCACTGCTGAATACTTTCCCTCATCCTCAGTGTGACTGTGTCTGATAACATTTCCAGGGGCACTGAAGAGAGAACTAACTCCATTTACAGCATACAGAGTAGAGTAAAGTGGGATTACAACCTTGGATAGAGAATATATTACAAATCAACAAGAGTCCGGTGTAATATAAAAACACTATAGAACAAATTAGCTGGATGTCTTGGACTTTGCATTTTCTTCATGGCAAATAATGTTTTGGAGAATTAAATGTATAGAGTAGAGTTTTTAGGATTTTCTGGTACAGTAACTTCAGTAGAAGAGTTTTTAATGCCAACCTTCCACTTCGGCATTAGAAAACACTGGGTTACACGGGGTGAAACTACCAAGCAAGATCTATTTTTCCCAGATGATTGAGATGATTTCCAATGGCTGATGCTATTCGCAGACTTGGGCTGGGGCTCAGGCTGTGTTCTTCCGGTCAGAAACAAGGGAACTTCACAAGTTCCAATGTGTCATGAGGCTTGTTTTAAACAGACTTTGCAGTTGCCAGGGGCTGTCAGCAGGCACCCAGTCAATGGCAACTGGTACCTTTGTGGGGCACAGCAATTTGTCTGAACATCTGAGGGATGGCTGTGTTCACTACTGCAGTGTCTTGTGTCAGACATACAGAGATATATATTCACTGGATAGCTGCAGTCCTATAAAGTTCAGGGCTTACTGAGGTCCAGCAGGGAGAATGATGATGCCCAGTGGGCTGTTGCTCTCTGCTATTTTCACTTATTTTTATGACACATCTGGCTGCTTCATAAGACAAAGCTACTAAAACAATCCCTGTCCCAGGGTGAAGAAAAACACAGGAAATTCTAGGGATTTCTGGGAAAAAAAAAGGTTAGAAAAGTCCATCTGTTCTCCCTATCCTCCTCCTTCTCATTTCAATTCCTCTCTCATTCAAAGCATGATGATTTCCCATCAAAACCATACATTTCCCAATTGATATGCCTTACAGGTGACCTGAAAACCTCAGAGATGTTATGTGACTTTCTGAGATACTGATGCGATCATTCAGCAAAGTCAGATGATTTCCACGCACTTTAATTTGCACTTTAAATTTCTTGCTCAGCTATAAATACAGTAGCAGTATATTTTGGGTATATCTGGCTTCCTAGTTCCAGGCAGAGGGTGTTGAGCGTGAGAAGAGCATCTGATGTTCATTTGTTAAAGGCCCATGTGAGTTAAGAGCTCCTTTTAAAAAATGATGCACTGTAGAGGACTGAAGGCAGCTGACCTTTTTGCACATTAGCGTTCTGTGCTGGTGAAAGAGTGAGTGCTATTTAAAGGTGTCACAGGAAAGCAAGAAAGAGGGAAAGTTGTTTGTAGCTACTTAAACAATGATTACACAGTAAATGGATCTCTCAGAAAATACTGGAAATATTTCTAATGCTAGTGGTTTTCCTTTGCAAACAACATGACAGATTTTTAGATGAATTAGACTGCAATAGTCACCAGACGTGATTGTTTTCCAGAGCCAATTTTTAAGACAGCTTTACTGATATTATTTGATTTTTTTTCAAGCTACTTTTCTCCAATAGGAGCTTGTATTGTCTCTCTCTCTTCCTCCCAGCTCCCTGACATCTTAGGTGTTTTGGTCTTTATCAGCTTAAAATGTAGGTGAGACTTAAAAGTGTCTTGGTTTCATGGCAGTTTGTTTCAGATATCCAGGTCTGAGCCTTTGTTGTGCATGTGCATGATCTAAATGCAATTTTGCATCCTTTCTATTTCCATACCTGTTGCTTGTTATAGCTTCTGTTGTTTTGATCATGGGACTAGCTGTCTTACCAAAAACCACGGAAGAATTTTCACTGAACTCTAACAAGGGTTCAGATAATGCCAAGCATGGGAAGCTTCATCTGCTAAATTTGTTACATGTGAATCTGTATACAAGTATTTCAGCACCAAACTTGATATGATGCAGCCAAATATTTTAGCAAAAGTCAGGAAAGGTATCTATTATGATCTGATTGCTCTAGAAAAAAAAGCTCTTCGACTTTAACAATCCCTAATGTGCTTTGGTGACCGTAGTAATAAACACCACACTCTTGAGGGCTTGAATCCAGCAGGAGGGTAAGATTCAACATAAAGAGTGCCAAGACTGTTCCCTAGAGTGGCCTTTCAATACCGGTAGGATCAGGATCACGAGAAAAATCGACAGCAAAGATCAGATTAGGAGGAAAATTCACAAGGATGTCTGAGATGCCAGTAGCCAGTTTGTACTGCTTGGCTTGGGAAGAAGGGTCTCAGTTGAGCTTGTTGACGTTCCAGTAAAACATTGGACTCATTTATTCCTGTGGATCTCAAATGCATCTCTCCATAACTGAGATTTGCATCAAAAGACTAGAGGCCTGAGCTGATTAAGGAGTCTTCAGATGCAATTGGGAGGAGTTAGGTTCCCATGAATGCTTGAAGAAAGCTAATGTGTTTTCCACTGAGGAAAGTCTTTGTTATCCCCCTGGTTGGGATAGAAATTGCAGGAGTTTGTAGACAGACAGGCTCCAGGTTAAAAAGAAAACAAGGATTAAAAGCAAACAAAGTCAGAAATAAAAGTAAATTTTGTGCTGGGCCATAAAACTCACTTATTTAGATTACCTAGCCATAGGTACTTTTAGTGCAAGGTAATAAAAGCCTTGGTCCTTGGACATAAGTTGCCTACAGGCAATATCTACAGGTCTGTATGCATTATCCCTGCATCTCCTTGTGGCACCATGAAGAGGCTATCTATACAAAAGCAGCTTCTGGCTGGATTGGAATTTACAGGTTGGATTTATCCTGAGCAAGACTACTCCCTACTATAGGGAGTCAAAATTAATAACTTGGTCAGCTGTATGTGCTTCATCTTTTTCACCTCTGAGGCCAATATTTTCATCCTGCCTGCAGGAGCAAAAAGATATTGCTGTGCCATTTGTACTTGTTTCAGCTTTTAAATGCTTTCTTCTTTTGAACAGTAAAAAGTGACCTTCTGCCAAAGAAATACAATCTTAAGTTTTCTAGGTAAATGAATCTAACAAGGGAGATTCATGATTCCACAACAAGCTGTCACACCTTGAATCTTTTCACCCATCTTTTCAAGACAAAGGAAAAGAAGAGATTTTAAATGAAGATGTGTCTATAGTCTGCTGCAGGTTAAACCTCAAACTAGTTAGAAAACAAGCTCATCCTTTTTCAGAACATTTATTTGGACACTACACCACTGACAGTCCTCTGAGCTGCACTTGCTGGTGTTTCCCCTGAGTCACAATGACATCAGGACACCATGAGTAGTTGTTCAGCAAAGTACTTTCTGGTTGTCTTGAAGAAGCTTCTCCTCTGCCTCAAAAATACCATTCAAGCATGCTAGATGCATTAGGAAAAGACTAAATATCAGGATTTGCGGAATAAACTACATAAATACATCCAACAGAAGAGAATCACGGTGTATGACAAGTCAGACACAATTATCATTACAAATTTATTTTTTTTAACAGATCCTGAGGGGTCTAGGAGCATTCAACTGTTCTCTCTCTATTTAGATGCTGCTGAAAATTAACTAACCCATGTGAGATGCTCATTTCATGACCCTAAGCGGGATGCTATGCCTTTAAGAAGTCTGCCCTGCCCTGAAACTACCCCTGGTCTGAAATAACTGAGTGGTCTCAAAGCAGTTTGTAAAGGCTTGAAGTATGCTGGAAACTCTGCTCCCTTCTCCTGAGGCACCAGAAAAGAGAACAGTGTGACTGGTGTGTGCACTGCGGTGATACGCTATTAATAATTCAAAGCAGCAGAGGCTTTTATTCTGCCTTGCCGTTGTTACTTTCCAGTACAAATCTCTCACCTCTGCCATTTGCTGGGATCTACTAATCGAAGTGAAATATTAGGACTTAACTCGTTCTTCTCTCGGAGACAGAATGAGGTAACACTGCATTTTGGGGAGAAAAGGGGAAAAATTCTTCTTGTCAGCCTTTGTGAGAAGTTTGAGAAATGCATCATGAATTACAGGTTGCAAGTAGGTAATTGGGTTATTTGGAAGATGTTTTCTGAGCATTTAGCATGCGCCTCTTTCCTCCCTCCACACAACTTTAGTGGAAGCTTTTATTTCCATTCTTCTTCTACTGCATCCTGTGTTTTCTATTCAGCAGAAGCTTTTCTGGCTGTGGAACAAAAGCCTCCAGAAACCTTGTCAGGCTGGGTATCTTACATACACAATATCATATGCTTATATAAAACTGACAGGAAGACAGCATGATAAAAATCCAGTCTTGCAGCAAACTCTTCATCCATTTAACTCAAGACCACATTTTTACTTACAAGGGACAATACCAACACCCTCATTGGAGCCAAGGTCACACAACTCAACTACCACAAAGATTTCCTGAGATCTCAGTAAATCTTCTGTGAACAGATTCCTGTCAAGAAACAAATGCTCTTCCCTTGTGGGTCTTAAAGCCTTTACTTAGAGCAAATGCTATGGAGGGTTTTTGCTCTGAACATTGGGGTAAATAAGGAGAAGTGCACAGCGAGCGGTGGTGGGATGGGAATGGTGGAATGCAACTGGGGGAGTAATTCAATTTCTTTCCTGATGCTTGGCTGCAGAGCTGTTTTGTTAAAATCAATGAAGCAGTTATATAAGTGATAGGGAAGGTAAATAGCTTGGTAGAGTGTCTGCCCAGTGAGCTGAGCCACTGATTTTCAGCACTTCCAATGCCTTCCACAAAGGGAGACACGTAACAGATTATGGCTTTTCCCAGGCTCTGAATCGATGCACAAAATGGGAAAGGCTTGCCCTCTTCATCTTCAATCAGTACTAGCAAGAGTGTGAAACATTCCCAGGAATGAAAATTTTGCCTTGTCTTTTGGTTGTTTATCTCGGTGGTGAAGAGATAATGCCAAATTCATGGATCTAGAAAAAAAAAAGTATCTGGAAATATCCAGTCTGACTGTTCCTCTATCAGTGGATTCAGGCACTTGTATTTGAATAAAGCATAATTTCCACAAAGGTCTCCATAATCTTGTTTTGAACTCTCCAGGAGATAATAGATTCACTGTTTTTCATGGTGGTTTGTTCCAGTGGTTAATCATATTTGCTGTCAAAAATATGTGCTTTATTTCTAATTTGACCTTGTCCAACTTCCCATCATAATTTTTGTTCTGCTTTTCTTCACTAGCTTGAAGATGTATGAAGAAACTACTATTTTTGGCCCATGAAATTTTTCATGTGTTGGAATTAAATAAATTAACTCCAGCAAAGACTTCATTTCCATAGGCCACATTGCCTGACACAGTTCTGCCACTTACCTCCAGCAGAGTTTTTATGAACCCATTTTTGTCAACTCTGGCAATCTTAGAGATCACAACATAGAGTAGCTAAGACTATTACAGAACTGTGAACCAGGACTGAGACTAACATCTGACATGGGCTTACACAGAAGACAGCTGCCCAAATCTTAAATTATGACCTTGAGCAAAGGTGATGATGGCTGTTGTCTAGATGTAGTGGTGTCTACCTCAAAGGGGGAAATCTGCTTGGATACCAGTCTCTGCTCCAAAGACAGACTTGATTTTTTTTTTTTTTTTTTTTTTTTTTTTG